>JAKWJC010000276.1:0-248117 GCA_027704865.1 Solanum neorickii
GTATTTGCGAGGAGAGGCTAAGGAAGCGCAAGTCGATGAGGAAGGTGTTTTAGAATCAAGGGAAGGGTATGTGTCCCCCGCGTTGATGATTTGATCAACACTATTCTGACAGAGGCTCATAGTTCACGGTATTTTATACATCCTGGTGCAACCAAGATGTATCGTGACCTAAAGCAACACTTTTGGTGGAGTAGAATGAAGCGTGATATTGTTATTTATTGCCAAATGTCCAAACTGTCAGCAAGTAAAGTATGAACACCAGAGGCCCGGAGGAACACTTCAGAGAATGCCCATTCCTGAATGGAAGTGGGAAAGGATTTGCAATGGGATTTCGTGGTTGGGTCTTCCAAAGACAATGGGAAGTATGACTCTATTTGGGTGATTGTTGATAGGTTAACTAAGTCTGCTCATTTCATTCCGGTCAAGGTGACTTACAATGCAGAGAAGTTAGCCAAACTTTACATCTCGGATGGTGCGATTGCATGGGTTCCACTCTCCCATCATATCAGATAGAGGTACGAGTTTACTTCTAAGTTTGGGAAAACATTGCATGCGAATTGGGTACTAGGTTGGACCTTAGTACTGCGTTCCATCCTCAGACCGATGGTCAGTCTGAGAGAACGATTCAAGTGTTGGAGGATATGCTTCGTGCGGTGTGATAGAATTTGGTGGTCATTGGGATAGCTTCTTACCCTTAGCAGAGTTCTCCTACAACAATAGCTATCACTCAAGCATTGATATGGCCCCATTTGAGGCACTATATGGAGAAGATGTAGGTCTCCCATTGGGTGGTTTGATGCATTTGAGGTTAGACCTTGGGTACTGACCTTCTAAGAATCGTTAGATAAAGTGAAATCTATTCAAGAAAAGCTGTTAGCGGCGCAAAGTAGGCAAAGGAATATGCAGATCGAAAGGTTAGAGACTTGGAGTTCATGGAGGGTGAACAAGTCTTGCTGAAGGTTTCACCGATGAAAGGGGGGATGCATTTTGGAAAAAGGGGTAAATTGAGCCCAGGTATATTGGTCCTTTTGAAGTACTTAAGCGAGTAGGGGAGTGGCTTATGAGTTAGCCTTGCCTCCAGGGCTGTCCGGAGTGCATCCGGTATTTCATGTGTCTATGTGAAAAAATACCATGGGGATGGAAACTACATCATTCGTTGGGATTCAGTTTCTGCTGATGAAAATTTGTCTTCTGAGGAGGAGCCTGTTGCCATTTTAGATAGAGAGGTTTGCAAGTTGAGGTCAAGGAGATTGCATCCATCAAGGTCAATGGAAGAATCGACCAGTCGAAGAAGCCACTTGGGAGAAGAGGCTGATATGCAAGAAGATATTCACACCTGTTTACAGATTCAGGTACTTCTTTTCGCCCTTGTTTTTCTTCTTATGATCGTTCGAGGACGAACGATGGGTAAATTGGTATCTATTGTAACGACCTGCTTAGTCCTTTTGAGCAGCAGACTTTTGATTCTGGAAAAACAGGCAAAACAACGGACCCCACGATGGACCGTCATGGCACGACGGACCGTCGAGGGGGTCTCGTTCCAAAATACTTAGAATTCTGAAAAATGGGCACTGAATCGACTCTCTGAACTTCGTAACGGAATGGCAGGACGGACGTCACAGGTGTGACGGACCGTCATAGACTCTCAGAGAAATTGAGTCTCTGAACTCTGTGACGGAGCAGCAGGACGACCGTCGCAGCAGGCGCGACGGCCCGTCACAGACTGCTTAATCCCAGGCGGGGTGTCGGATTCTTTAATGTTTTAAGGGACGTTTTTGACTATCCTGCTTAATTATAAAGTTAGTGGGTTAATGTTATAAGTCTAATTACTTGGGTTTAAAAAGAGGTAACCTTAAGTTAATTAGTGGGTTATTATTGCCACCTTTTATACTTAATTATATGCTAATTAGGTAAAAGAAAGAGGGTTGTGAAGAAAAGAACAGAAAGAGAGGGAGAAACGACGAGAAAGAGGAGGAACGAAGAAGAACAACAGCTTGACAATTTGCTTGCTTGATCACTAATCTTCGGTGGAGATAGGTATGGTTTTTACTATTCGTAGTAAACTCTTAATAGCGAATGATATGTATGGGTAGTATGTAAACCCTTCTATATGCTTAATTGTATGCTTGCATGAATGTGTATGTAATTGTGATAAAATAAGCATGATGAAGCTATTGAATCCTAAATCTTGAGAACCCCTAATCTACTTTGTTAATGATGATGCCTTAGTGTAAAAGAAGGCTTGATGAACGAAGTAGTGAGATTAGGGATCGGGTGCCACGTTCCGGTACCAGGGATAGTATATGTGATGCCCAGTGTCATGAGAGAGTGTCACGTTCCCACACCAGGATAGTCATGGATCGGTTCACGTTCCGACACCAGGATAGTATATGGATCGGGTGCCAACGTTCCGACACCAGGGAGTATATGAGGATCGGAGTGTCACGTTCCGATACCAGGATAGTATATGGATCGGGTGGCCACGTTCCGGTACCAGGATAGTAATAAGGATCGGAGTGTCACGTTCCGACACCAGGATAGTATCTGGATTGGGGTGCCACGTTCCGGTACCAGGATAGAATATGGATCGGGTGTCACGTTCCGACACCAGGATAGAATGAGGATCGGTGTCACGTTCCGACACCAGGATAGTATAGAGGAGCGGAGTGTCATGTACCGACACGAGAGGAATAAAGATAATGAATCTGAAAGATGTTAATATACTCAATCTAATGAACCTAATTCCCAAATGAGTATGATGAGGAGGCGTGAGTCCTCATTGATGTGCTTGGTTTGTAACCAAGGGTTATGATAATGTAAATGCTGCCTGCTAAGGATATTATTGATTATGATATTACTTGATATATACTGTTTTCTATTTGGAGTTGGCCGATATACCTACTCAGTACTTGTGTTTGGTACTGACCCCCTACTTTTATATTTTGTTTTCTTGTTAATTGTGGAGTGCAGCAACGTACCGTCGTCTTCAACTCAACCGTAACTCTAGCCAGTCTTCATTACTCCAGATATCAGGGTAGGTAACGCTTCTAGCTTGGACTGGATCTTCTTCTTCATGTCTTGATGCCTTGAAGTTCCGGCATGGACTAGCTTTTACTTGTTTTAGCTTCTTAGAATACTCTTAGTTTAGTAATTTGATCATAGATTTCTTGTGATGATGACTTCCAGATTTGGGGATAATAGATGTTGGATTTAGAAGTTATTGAATTGGTTTTATTAATGAGTTAAGTCTTCCGCATTACTTTCTGTTGATATTATATTGAAATGTTAAGGTTTAGATTGGTTGGTTCGCTCACATAGGAGGGTAAGTGTGGGTGCCAGTCGTGATCCGATTTGGGTCGTGACATGCTAATAAACATTTATATAATGCAAATAATTCTTTTCTATTTATTTCCCATTTTATTTGTGCTTATGTATAAGATCCTGAATAATATCTACAATGATGTTCTATTTTTTCTTTGTTATATATGTATTTTAAAACTCCTCCATAACTATGATCACTCGAGTCTGTTTCAACAATATAAATAAACTCTTTATTTTCATCAGGAAAATATAATTTTGGTAGTTTTTGCATAATTTTTAAATATTTTTTTTGTGTTCTTTATCTTTATTGTCAAATGATATTCAATATCTTTTCTGAGTTTTTTATATAGTGGTTTTAAATGTTCTGCTAATTTTGGTATATATTCTCTTACTTGATTTACTAATCCTAAAAATGATTGTAATTTCTTTTTTGTATCTATATTTTCATCAATAGTAATTATTTTTTTTACTATCTGAGTTTGCATTTTTATTCCATTTTTATCTATTTGTATTCCTAGAAATTCTATCTGTGGTTTCATAATTTCTGCTTTACTTTTACTTAAACTTATACCTGAATGTTTAATTATATGTATAAATTTTTCTAATAATCTTATATGTTCATCTTGTGTTTTGGAGTATAAATAATATCATCTATATATAATACAGTTTTCTAATAGGTTAAAATATTGTCCATAAAATGCTGATATCTACCTGGTACATTTTTATATCCAAATGGTAATACAATCCATTCATAGAATCCTTGCGGTACTGTGAATGCTGTTAATTGTTTAGATTCTTCTTCTAATTTTAGATGGTAAAATCCTGATTTACAGTCAAATTTACTAAAATAATTATATCCTTGTATTTGTCTTATTTTAAGTATTTTATTAGGTATTCGGTAGTTATATGTTTTAGTTTTAGCATTTAAATTTCTGTAGTCAATAACCATTCTACTTTTACCTCTTTTTTGTTCACTGTGTTTTATTACTATAAATGCTAGGTTTGTATGTTTACTATTACTTTCTTGTATGTAATTTTTTTCCAGTAATTCATTTATATGTATTTTAAATTCTTGTAAATCATCAAAGTTATATTTTAATGGTTTTTGTGTTATTATACTATTTTCATCTATTAATTCAATTTTTACTTTTGTTTTATGTTTTTCCCATCCTTGTAATGGTCTTCATTATATATTGTTCTAGCTGTTCATTAATTATTTTAACTTTATCTATTGTAAATATAATAATTTCTAATTGTGATATTTGTTTTTCATCTATATTTTCCATTTCTTGATTTATTTTTTCACTTCCTTTAATCCATTCTATAGGTTTTCGTTGTTTATTTTTTACTCTCTTTGCTCCTATTTTATGGCCACATGGTGTAGTAAGCAACCAATATGTTTTTGTTGTTATATGTGGGTAAAATTTATCTAAAAATGGCATTCCTAATAACATATCTTTTGTAGTAAATTCAAAGTTATATATTTCTTCTATTGTTAGTATTTTATCCCATATTTGTATTTTTATGTTTTTTGCTTTATATTTGATCATACTTCCTTCATTATTAAATCCTGTTACTATCATGGGTGTTTTTAATTTTTCCCATTTATCTTCTGGTAAACAATTATATTTACATATATTTGCTTCTGCTCCTGTATCTATCATAGGTGTATAATATCTGTTGTGATATCCTTCTACAATAATTTTTGCAAGTATAAATATTTTCATTAATCATTTTGTTCTTTTTATAATTATTTTCTTATTTTGACAAGTTATTGTTAATTGTTCATTTTCTATGCTATATGGTTTAAACTTTTCTAACCATTTTATTCCTAATGTGATATTATAATTTCCTTCATATATCTTAAATTGTATTTTTAATGGAATTCCTCCTATAATTATTTCTTTTTCTGTTGTTTCTTCATTTGTATTTACTATTTCACTAGGTAATCCAGGGCATATATGTCCTGTTTTCATAATCTCTTCTTCTAATACTAGTTCTCTTGTTATATGATTTTCTTCTTGTCCTGTGTTTATCAAGATTTTATATTTTCTCTGGTCCATTATTCCTGTTATAAAATAATGATATTTTGTCATTTCTTCTAAATCTTGTGATATCTCATATTTTCTTTTACATGAACTCATTCTTGATGAGGAAGCTCTAGTCATCATATTTAATGTGTTTGTATTTGGTGTACTTGAGGTACTCAATCTTTCTTTTACTATCTCCAATTCTTCTTCTGTATCCATTTCTTTATAACTATAGTCATTATTATCTATTACCGTAATTATTTTTTGGAAAGGATTTTCTATTTTTATTTTATTTATTTTACTTCTTGCTGTTATCTTATGTTTTTTGTTGTTAATATATATAGATTTTTACATCTTGCTGTGAATACCTTACTTCCTGGTGCTAACTCTATTCCTGACATTTTCCAATATAATACTAATGATTTATCTATATTTGTATCTGTTAATGCTACTGTATAATTAGCACTTATTATAAATTTAAATTTTTGGTATATTAAATTTCCTTTAACTGCACTTATTACACTTTTTTCTATAGGATGTTTTATTCTATCATCTGCTAAATATATTTCAATGGGTGTATCTATTCCTTCTCTGAAACAAGCTTTTATTAGTATTTCCGTTCCTCCTAAATGTACATATTTTATAGCTTCTTTATTTTTTATGTTTTGTATTTCTTTATTTATTATTCGTTTGTTTATTATAGGTATATATGCTTTTCCGCTTGTATATTTACCGTCTATGATGTGTTCTTTTTGACTAACTACATAGTATTCTTCTTTCTGCCTTTTAAACTAGTTTTTTAGTATAGGTATGTCAAGTATTTTTTTCAACACTCAAATCTAATTCTTTTCCTTTTATTTGTTCAAAAAGTGTATTATCAAATATAATTTTTTGGTGTGATGATTCTTCATCTTCATAATTCTCTTTAGATATTATTTCGTTTTCAGACATTATATTTCTTCTTCTTCTATTTCATTATCTAGATTTTCTTCTCCATTTTCAGTTTCTATATCTGATACTTCATATATACTATCGTTTTCACTTAATTCATAGTCTATGTATTCTATTTGCATATATTCGTCATCATCTATAACTATTTCTGCAATTTGTTTTCTTTTTGGATTTTTAGGTAATTTATAGTCTCTAGCTATGTGTCCTATCTTTCCGCAATTATAACATGTATATTGAGATATTTTTCTTTTAGGTCTATATGATCTTTTTATAACCCAATATTTACAAGGATACAATAAGCTAATTGCACAACCAGGAACCAACCCAAATCTAGTAGCAACCTGCTACAACTACGGATTATTAAGTACTGTATATACAATAACGGGAGACGAGATATCAAAGATACCGGAATTATATAAAGCCTTTTTACAATATAAAAGAGTAACTAAAGGAACTCTTTTTTATATAAAGTTTTACGCAGCTACAGCAGAGATACTATATGACGAAGTTAAACCTACAATACAAGTTATAAAGATTGGACTTACAAGAGAGATGATAATCCCAGAAAAAAATAGATATCCAAGAAGAAATACAAAAAGTGGATATTCCAGAATTTTATGCAAATAAAAGAACTATTGGAATAGCTACTATACTAAGTGAGATGACAAATAATTACTTAAACGAAAATGCAATTTGGACATATTACAACAGAGACCAGACAATTATCTACTCAAATTGCAAAGAAATTAGAATAGCAGATATGGAAGACCTAAGACAATGGATATTGAGCTTGCTAAAGCCAGAACAAATACCTACGACAAGAGCTATACGAAAGAATTTTATTTCAGCCAATTTGATGACAAGATATTGCAAATTAATAGGACAAAAATATCCTGACCATATATGTTCAAAATGTGAAGGAGAAGACAATTATGTGCCAGACGTCCAACTAGAATAAAAGATGTGAAGAACAAGATATTGGAAAGAAAGAAAGAAGAAAGAGACATAAAGATATATGTACAAATTAGGTCATAGTCATTGTCGGCCATTTGGCCAAAGTTTATTTTGTTTTCTTGTAAAAAGTCGTAAAGTCAATAGTGTCAGTATGTCTTCATCGTAAATAGTAAGAGTCAAGTAACTGTGTAAATAGTAAGAGTCAAGTTACTATGTAAATAATAAAGGCCAATTGTCTTTTAATAAAGATGAAAGGTCATTATGTATGTCTATATAAGGGGCATTTGCCTTCATAAATAAAACACACATCTTCCAAAATCTCTTCCACTACTCTCTTCTGGTAATTCACATATCCTTGTATTTTTTATTTCTTCTAAATGTTGTAGAAAAGATCATATAGACCTAAAAGAAAAATATCTCAATGTACATGTTATAATTGCGGAAAGATAGGACACATAGCTAGAGACTGTAAATTACCTAAAAATCCAAAAAGAAAACAAATTGCAGAAATAGTTATAGATGATGACGAATATATGCAAATAGAATAGATAGACTATGAATTAAGTTAAAACGATAGTATATATGAAGTAATAGATATAGAAACTGAAAATGGAGAAGAAAATCTAGATAATGAAATAGAAGAAGAAGAAATATAATGTCTGAAAACGAAATAATATCTAAAGAGAATTATGAAGATGAAGAATCATCACACCAAAAAATTATATTTGATAATACACTTTTTGAACAAATAAAAGGAAAAGAATTAGATTTGAGTGTTGAAAAAATACTTGACATACCTATACTAAAAAAGTGGTTAATTTTAACATAGATATTGTAATGACCTGTTTAGTCGTTTTGAGCAGCAGACTTTGATTCTGAAAAAACTGGCAGAAACAACGGACCCCACGACGGACCGTCATGGGCACGACGGACTGTCGAGGGTATCTCGTTCCAAAATACTTAGAATTCTGAAAATTGGGCACTGAAATCGACTCTCTGAACTTCGTAACGGAATGGCAGGACGGACCGTCACAGGTGTGACGGACCGTCACAGACTCTTCAGAGAAATTGAGTCTCTGAAGTCTGTGACGGAGCAGCAGGACGGACCGTCGCAGGCGCGACGGGCCGTCACAGGCTGCGTAGTCCCAGGCTGGGTCGGATTTCTGTAATTATTTTAAGGGGCGTTTTGGACTATTCCTACTTTAATTATAAAGTTAGTGGGTTAATTTTAATAAGTCTAATTACTTGGGGGTTAAAAGAGGTAACCTTAAGTTAATTAAGTGGGTTATTATTGCCATCTTTTATTCTTAAGTATATACTAACTAGGGTAAAAGAAAGTGGGTTTGAATAAGAAAAGTAGAAAGAACAAAGAGAGAGAGAGGATCGAACGAGGAAGAAAGAAAACGAAGAACAAATCTTGGGGAAATTGCTTGCTTGATCACTAATCTTCGGTGGAGGTAGGTTATGGTTTTATGCTATTGATAGTAAACTCTTAATAGCGAATGATATGTATTGGGTAGTATTGTAAACCCTTCTATGTGCTTAATTGTATGCATGCATGAATGTGATTATATGATTGTGATGAAATAAGCATGATGAAGCTATTGAATCCCAAAATCTTGATAAAAACCCAATCTCTTGTTAATGATGATGCCTTGGTATAAAAGAAGGCTTGATGAACTAAAGTAATGAGATTGATGATGCCTTGGTATAAAAGAAGGCTTGATGAACTAAAGTAATGAGATTGATGATGCCTTGGTATAAGAGAAGGCTTGATGAATTGATAGAATGAGATTAGGGGATCGGGTGTCACGAACCGACACGTAGATTTAGGGGATCGGGTGTCACGAACTGACACGTAGATTTAGGGGATCGGGTGTCACAAACCGACACGTAGATTTAGGGGATCGGGTGTCACGAACGGACACGTAGAATTAGGGGATCGGAGTGTCACGTTCCGACACATAGTAGTAGGGGATCGGAGTGTCACATACCGACATAAGAGGAATAAAGATAATGAATCTTGAAAGATGTTAATATACTCAATCTAATGAATCTAATTCCCAAATGAGTATGGTATTGAGGCTTGAGTTCTCATGTGTGAACCTGACGGTAATTGTTAATGATATAGTACTTGTTGTTTCTACATGTTGAGTATTATAAATGATTTTATGATATTACTTGATATATACTGTTTTCTATTTTGAGTTGGCCGATGATATCTACTCAGTACCCGTGTTTTGTACTGACCCCTACTTTTATGTTTTCTTCTTGTTATTTGTGAAGTGCAGCAAACGTGCCGTCGTCTTCAACTCAACCGCAATTCTAGCGAGTCTTCGTCACATCGGATCTTCAGGGTGAGCTAACGCTTCTAGCTTGGACTGGACTTTCTTCCTCCTGTCTTGATGCCTTGAACTTCCGGCATGGACTAGCTTTTACTTATTTTAGCTTCTTAGAATACTCTTAGTTTAGTAATTTGATCATAGATGTTCTTGTGGTGATGACTTCCAGATTTTGGGGAATAATAGATGTTGGATTTTAGAAGTTATTGAATTGGTTTTTATTAATGAGTTAAGTCTTCCTCATTACTTTCTGTTGATATTATATTGAAATGTTAAGGTTTAGATTGGTTAGTTCGCTCACATAGGAGGGTAAGTGTGGGTGCCAGTCACGATCAGATTGGGTCGTGAAAAACTTGGTATCAGAGCATTAGGTTCGTTGGTCTCATCACACAAGAACGAGTCTAGTAGAGTCTTAAGGAACGGTAGGGGGACGCCTTTACTTTTCTTTGAGAGTCAATAAGACTTTAGGAAAATTCCATTCTTTCATTCTTTCTTTCGTGCTATTACTTGGATCCAATTGGTATCTAGGTGATACAAATTGGTATCTGACCATCTTCACTCTATTTCGCAGATGGTTAGAACTAGAGCAACGACTGCGCCAACACCAACATCGGCAAGACAAGAAGCGTCTGAGCCAGCCACTGGGGCTGTAGCTCTAGGAAGAATAGCGGCAAGAGGCCGTGGTAGAGGTCGTGGGAGGACGTCCTTTAGAGGAAGAGGACGAGCACCTAGCCCATCTGATAATAGGGCGGTGACTCCTCCACCGACTGAAGAAGTAGTAAGAGAGGGTAAGGAAGGGGAAACTGAGCAAGTGCAGAATGAGGAACTACCACCCCAACCTACCCCAGACATGATCAATCAGGTTCTTGCTTATCTTAGTGGGTTATCTGATCAAGGTCAAACACCTCCAGTGTTTTCTGCACCAGCACCTCAGGGTCCGGAAGTACAACATGCAGCTACTATGGCTCCCCGCATGGATGCCTCATTGGAAATAGGCACATTTCCTCGTCTGACTACAGGGCCTATAATGACAAATGATCAGCATGAACTTTTCAGTAAGTTCTTGAAATTGAAACCTCCAGTCTTCAAGGGTGCTGAATCTGATGATGCATACGATTTTCTGGTTGACAGTCATGAGCTACTACACAAGATGGGTATAGTAGAACGGTTTGGTGTTGAGTTTGTGACTTATCAGTTTCAAGGGAACGCAAAAATGTGGTGGCGGTCACATATTGAGTGTCAATCAACAGAGGCACCACCTATGACTTGGGCATCATTCTCTAGCTTGTTTATGGAGAACTATATCCCCCGGACTTTGAGGGATAGGAAAAGAGATGAATTCTTAAGTCTTGAGCAAGGTTGGATGTCGGTTACTGCATATGAGGCTAAGTTTTGTGCACTATTCAGATATGCCACCCAACTTTGTTTCAGTCCACAAGAGCGGATTCGTCGTTTTGTGAAGGGGTTGAGGTCAGAGTTGCGGATTTCAGCCTTAGAGGTAGCGGCTACGGCAAAATCCTTCCAAGAAGTGGTAGATTTCGTGGTAGAGGTGGAAGGAGTGAAGCCAGATGAATTCACCATGGCATCGACATCAAAATGGTTTCGAAAGGGAGGTGAGTTTAATGGTTCTTACTCTAGAGGACAGGGTTCCGGAGGTTACTCAGTTCGACCAATTCAGTCTTCACTACAAACGTTAGTTGGGGGTCCACCTCAAACCGGTCAACACTTCTCTGAGAGACCTATGCATGACTCTAGAGAGTGTTATGGATGTGGAGAGACCGGACATATTAGGAGGAATTGTCCAAAACAGAGTTATAGACCCCCAATGGCTAGAGGTAGAGGTGGTCATGCCAGAGGCCGTTATTCTGGAGGACGTGGTGGTCGAGGTAATGGTGGTCACCAAAACGGCCGGGGTGATGGGCAAACTGGAGCCACTACAACACAACATGGAAGGGGCAATGGACAGACAAGTAATGGGGCCCATTGTTACGCTTTCCCTAGGCGATCTGAGGCGGAGACATCTGATGTTGTCATCACAGGTAATCTTTCGGTTTGTGATTGCATGGCTTCTGTATTGTTTGATCCTGGATCCACATTTTCTTATGTATCTTCCTCAGTTACTAATGGTCTTAATTTACCTTGTGAATTACTTGACATGCCTATTCGTGTTTCTACTCCGGTGGGTGAGTCTGTGATAGTTGAAAAAGTGTATAGGTCTTGTTTGGTGACTTTTGTGGGGAGTAACACTTATGTAGATTTGGTTATCTTAGAAATGGTTGACTTTGATGTAATTCTGGGTATGACTTGGCTTTCTCCGAATTTTGCGATCTTGGATTGTAATGCTAAGACTGTGACGTTAGCCAAACCTGGGACAGATCCGTTAGTGTGGAAGGGTGACTACACTTCCAATCCGGTTCGTATCATCTCCTTCCTTCGTACTAAGAAAATGGTTAGTAAGGGTTGTTTGGCGTTCTTGGCACATCTCAGGGATGATACTACCCAAGTACCTCCAATTGAGTCGGTTTCGATAGTCCGCGAGTTTTTGGATGTGTTCCCTGCAGATCTTCCTGGTATGCCACCAGATAGGGATATTGACTTCTGCATTGATCTTGAACCGGGCACTCGTCCCATTTCTATTCCCCCTTATAGAATGGCTCCCGCGGAGTTAAGAGAGTTAAAGGCACAACTTCAAGAGTTGCTAAGCAAAGGCTTTATTAGACCAAGTGCATCTCCTTGGGGTGCTCCTGTTTTGTTTGTGAAGAAGAAGGATGGGAGTTTTCGGATGTGCATAGACTACAGACAGTTGAACAAGGTAACTATTAAGAACAAATATCCCATTCCTCGCATTGATGACTTGTTCGATCAGTTACAAGGTGCTTGTGTCTTCTCTAAGATTGACTTGAGATCCTTTATCATCAATTGAAAATACGAGCAACGGATGTGCCAAAGACTGATTTTCGGACCAGGTATGGGCATTACGAATTTGTAGTGATGTCTTTTGGTCTTACGAATGCCCCTGCTGCTTTCATGAGCTTGATGAACGGGATTTTTAAGTCATATTTGGATCTCTTTGTGATCGTATTTATTGATGATATACTGATATACTCAAAGAGCAAGAAAGAACATGAGGAGCATTTGAGAATGGTATTGGAAATGTTGAGGGAGAAAAAACTTTATGCCAAATTCTCCAAGTGTGAGTTTTGGCTAGATGCAGTGTCCTTCTTGGGGCATGTGATTTCTAAGGATGGGGTGATGGTGGATCCTTCTAAGATTGAGACAGTGAAGAATTGGGTATGACCTACTAATGTGTCAGAAATAAGGAGCTTTGTTGGTTTAGCTAGCTATTACCGTTGATTTGTCAAGGGATTCTCTTCCATTGCTTCCCAATTGACGAACTTGACTAAGCAGAATGTTCCATTTGTATGGTCGGACGAGTGTGAAGAAAGCTTTCAGAAGCTCAAGACCTTGTTGACTACTGCACCAATCGTTACCCTGCCAGTGGAAGGTAAGAATTTCATTGTCTATTGTGATGCATCCTATTCGGGTTTGGGTGCAGTGCTAATGCAAGAGAAGAACGTAATTGTTTATGCTTCAAGGCAATTAAAGGTGCACGAACATAATTATCCGACCCATGATTTGGAATTGGCTGCGGTGATGTTTTCCTTAAAGCAATGGCGACACTATCTATATGGGGTTATGTGTGAAGTATACACGGATCATCGTAGCCTACAGTACGTCTTTACTCAGAAAGATTTGAACTTGAGACAGAGGAGATGGATGGAACTACTGAAGGACTACGACATCACTATCTTGTATCATCCGGGAAAGGCTAATGTTGTGGCAGACGCCATATGTAGAAAGGCAGGGAGCATGGGAAGTCTTGCTCACTTGCAAGTTTCTAGACGTCCATTGGCCAGAGAGGTTCAGACTCTGGCTAACGACTTGATGAGGTTAGAAGTAAATGAGAAGGGAGGATTGTTGGCTTGTGTGGAAGCAAGATCTTCTTTTCGTGAGAAGATTAAGGGAAAACAGTTTGATGATGGGAAACTAAGCAGAATCCAAGATAAGGTATTGCGAGGAGAGGCTAAGGAAGCACAAATCGATGAGGAAGGTGTTTTGAGAATCAAGGGGAGGGTATGTGTACCCCGAGTAGATGATTTGATCAACACTATTCTGACAGAGGCTCATAGTTCAAGGTATTCTATACATCCTAGTGCAACCAAGATGTACCGTGACCTAAAGCAACACTTTTGGTGGAGTAGAATGAAGCGTGATATTGTTGATTTTATTGCCAAATGTCCAAACTGTCAACAAGTAAAGTATGAACACCAGAGGCCTGGAGGAACACTTCAGAGAATGCCCATTCCTGAATGGAAATGGGAGAGAATTGCAATGGATTTTGTGGTTGGTCTTCCAAAGACAATGGGTAAGTATGACTCTATTTGGGTGATTGTTGATAGGTTAACTAAGTCTGTTCATTTCATTCCGGTCAAGGTGACTTACAATGCAGAGAAGTTAGCCAAAATCTATATCTCAAAAATCGTTCGGTTGCATGGGGTTCCACTCTCCATCATATCAGATAGAGGTACGCAATTTACTTCTAAGTTTTGGAAAACATTGCATGCGGAATTGGGTACTAGGTTGGACCTTAGTACTGCGTTCCATTCTCAGACCGATGGTCAGTCTGAGCGAACGATTCAAGTGTTGGAGGATATGCTTCGCGCATGTGTGATAGAATTTGGTGGTCATTGGGATAGCTTCTTACCCTTAGCGGAGTTCTCTTACAACAATAGCTATCACTCAAGCATTGATATGGCCCCATTTGAGGCACTATATGGGAGAAGATGTAGGTCTCCCATTGGGTGGTTTGATGCATTTGAGGTTAGACCCTGGGGTACTGACCTTTTGAGGTATTCATTAGAGAAAGTGAAATCTATTCAAGAAAAGCTGTTAGCGGCGCAAAGTAGGCAAAGGAATATGCAGATCGAAAGGTTAGAGACTTGGAGTTCATGGAGGGTGAACAAGTCTTGCTGAAGGTTTCACCCATGAAAGGGGTGATGCGTTTTGGTAAAAGGGGTAAATTGAGCCCAAGGTATATTGGCCCCTTTGAAGTACTTAAGCGAGTAGGGGAGGTGGCTTATGAGTTAGCCTTGCCTCCAGGGCTGTCCGGAGTGCATCCGGTATTTCATGTGTCTATGTTGAAAAGATACCATGGGGATGGAAACTACATCATTCGTTGGGATTCAGTTTTGCTTGATGAGAATTTGTCTTATGAGGAGGAGCCTGTTGCTATTTTAGATAGAGAAGTTCGCAAGTTGAGGTCAAGGGAGATTGCATCCATCAAAGTTCACTGGAAGAATCGACCAGTCAAAGAAGCCACTTGGGAGAAAGAGGCTGATATGCAAGAAAGATATCCACACCTGTTTACAGACTCAGGTACTTCTTTTCGCCCTTGTTTTTCTACTTATGATCGTTCGAGGACGAACGATGGGTAAATTGGTATCTATTGTAATGACCTGTTTAGTCGTTTTGAGCAACAGACTTCGATTCTGGAAAAACTGGCAAAGATAATGGGCCCCACGATGGACCATCGTAGGCACGACGGACCGTCGAGGGTATCTCGTTCCAAAATACTTAGAATTCTGAAAATTGGGCACTGAAATCGACTCTCTGAACTTCGTAACGGACCGTCACAGGTGTGACGGACCATCACAGACTCTTCAGAGAAATTGAGTCTCTGAAGTCTGTGACGGAGCAGCAGGACGGACCGTCGCAGGCGCGACGGGCCGTCACAGGCTGCGTAGTCCCAGGCTGGGTCGGATTTCTGTAATTATTTTAAAGGGCGTTTTGGACTATTCCTACTTTAACTATAAAGTTAGTGGATTAATTTTAATAAGTCTAATTACTTGGGGGTTAAAAGAGGTAACCTTAAGTTAATTAGTGGGTTATTATTGCCATCTTTTATTCTTAAGTATATACTAATTAGGGTAAAAGAAAGAGGTTTTGAATAAGAAAAGTAGAAAGAACAAAGAGAGAGAGAGGATCGAACGAGGAAGAAAGAAAACGAAGAACAAAGCTTGGGGAAATTGCTTGCATGATCACTAATCTTCGGTGGAGGTAGGTTATGGTTTTATGCATTCATAGTAAACTCTTAATAGAGAATGATATGTATTTGGTAGTATTGTAAACCCTTCTATGTGCTTAATTGTATTCATGCATGAATGTGATTATATGATTGTGATGAAATAAGCATGATGAAGCTATTGAATCCCAAATCTTGATAAAAACCCAATCTCTCGTTAATGATGACGCCTTGGTATAAAAGAAGGTTTGATGAACTAAAGTAATGAGATTGTTGATCCCTTGGTATAAGAGAAGACTTGATGAATTGATAGAATGAGATTAGGGGATCGGGTGTCACGAACCGACACGTAGATTTAGGGGATCGGGTGTCACGAACCGACACGTAGATTTAGGGGATCGGGTGTCATGAACTGACACGTAGAATTAGGAGATCGGGTGTCACGAACCGACACATATATTTAGGGGATCGGGTGTCACGAACCAACACGTAGAATTAGGGGATGGGAGTGTCACGTTCCAACACATAGTAGTAGGGGATCGGAGTGTCACGTACCGACACAAGAGGAATAAAGATAATGAATCTTGAAAGATGTTAATATACTCAATCTAATGAATCTAATTCCCAAATGAGTATGGTATTGAGGCTTGAGTCCTCATGTGTGAACCTGACGGTAATTGTTAATGATATAGTACTTGTCGTTGCTACATGTTGAGTATTATAGTTGATTTTATGATATTACTTGGTATATACTGTTTTCTATTTTGAGGTTGCCGATGATATCTACTCAGTACCCGTGTTTTGTACTGACCCCTACTTTTATGTTTTCTTCTTGTTATTTGTGGAGTGCAGCAAACGTGCTGTCGTCTTCAACTAAACCGCAATTCTAGCCAGTCTTCGTCACATCGGATCTTCAGGGTGAGCTAACGCTTCTAGCTTGGACTGGACTTTCTTCCTCCTGTCTTGATGCCTTGAACTTCCGGCATGGACTAGCTTTTACTTATTTTAGCTTCTTAGAATACTCTTAGTTTATTTTTTATGTTTTGTATTTCTTTATTTATTATTCGTTTGTTTATTATAGGTATATATGCTTTTCCGCTTGTATATTTACCGTCTATGATGTGTTCTTTTTGACTAACTACATAGTATTCTTCTTTCTGCCTTTTAAATCTGTTTTTTAGTATAGGTATGTCAAGTATTTTTTCAACACTCAAATCTAATTCTTTTCCTTTTATTTGTTCAAAAAGTGTATTATCAAATATAATTTTTTGGTGTGATGATTCTTCATCTTCATAATTCTCTTTAGATATTATTTCGTTTTCAGACATTATATTTCTTCTTCTTCTATTTCATTATCTAGATTTTCTTCTCCATTTTCAGTTTCTATATTTGATACTTCATATATACTATCGTTTTCACTTAATTCATAGTCTATGTATTCTATTTGCATATATTCGTCATCATCTATAACTATTTCTGCAATTTGTTTTCTTTTTGGATTTTTAGGTAATTTACAGTCTCTAGCTATGTGTCCTATCTTTCCGCAATTATAATCTACTGTTCCATATTGCATTATTTCTATCTGATTGTTGATAACTTTCTGTATAATAAGTTGGTGGTGTCCACCTAGGACTACTTCTAGGACTATTTCTGGGACTATTATCTGGGGTTTTTACTCTTGACGTACTAGGTCTATTCATATCTCCTGTGTTTATTTCTAATTTTTTTTGTTTATTTGTCTGTTCTAAGATTTCTGTATATGTTTCACTTATGTCACTTATTTCTGATTTTTGGTCATTTTCATTTTCATCTATTTCATTTACTTCATTTATCTCAATATCTTCATTTAATTTTTGTTCCATTTCTTTTATTTCATTAGTTAATTCAAGCTCTTTATCTTTTTCCTTTTGTTTTTGCTTATTTTCATATAATAATTTTAACCTAGCTAATTCCTTTTCAAATTCACTTATCCTTGTATTTTTTATTTCTTCTAAATGTTGCACTTCTTGTTTTGCTTGTATTTTTATTTTTTCAATTTCGTTTGATTTGTCTATTTCTTCATTTTCTTTTGTTATTCTTATCATAGCTGTTAAACTATCTTCTAATTTTGCTGTTTCTTTTTCTAACATTAAGTATAGATTATTTCCTATTTTTTTATATCTTCTTCCTAGATTTGAAAATATTATTTTTATTATCATTCCGTCTTGATTTTCATATGTTTTTTTCGTCTACTGCAAATTCTTCTTTATTCATTATAATTTATGTATTATATTATGTTGTAACTCATATTCAAGACAATCTAATTCTAATTTTAACATAGATATATTTTTTCTTTGTGCTAGTATTGATTTATTACATACTTCTGCTAATATATTTTCTTCTAACCTTCTTTTTCTATGTTGTAATTCTTGTTCTTTTTCAGCTATTTTTTCCGTTATTTTTTCTATTAATTGTTGTTTATAAATTTCTTTGTTCATAATGTTTTTTTCAAATAACAAACATATTTGTATTCTGTGTTCGAAATTATATTTAAAATGATCTTTTTCATTATTACTTGCTTTAGTTAATTGTGATAGTTTATTATTCCATATATAAAGGTTTTAATTTTTTTTCATATTTTTCTAACCTTTTATCTATCTTGGTTCTTTTTATTTTAGTATTTTTATTTTATCCATCATAATTTTTATATAATATTTTAAAAAGCTTACTTAATTTATCTGGATATTTAATCCTTTTTAACCTGTAATTTCTACCATATCGCCTTAGCCAATATTCAGTCATATTTAATCTCCAATATCTAAATCATCATATAAATCGTACATATCATAATAAACTTCATCCTGTATACTTTTTATAGTTAACGCAGTCCAACCTTCGGTTGTTATTTCTATTATCTCATATGTTACCAATTTATCATAAATTTCTCTTTTTATATCAGTACTCAGATCTTTTAATATATAGAGTAGTAATAATGATATTTTGTCATTTCTTCTAAATCTTGTGATATCTCATATTTTCTTTTAGATGAACTCATTCTTGATGAGGAAGCTCTAGTCATCATATTTAATGTGTTTGTATTTGGTGTACTTGAGGTACTCAATCTTTCTTTTACTATCTCCAATTCTTCTTCTGTATCCATTTCTTTATAACTATAGTCATTATTATCTATTACCGTAATTATTTTTTCAAAAGGATAATTTTGGGGTGGAAGCGTAAAGAGAGAGAAGAGAGTAGTGGAAGAGATTTTGGAAGAGGTGTGTTTTATTTATGAAGGCAAATGCCCCTTATATAGACATACATAATGACCTTTCATCTTTATTAAAAGACAATTGGCCTTTACTATTTACATAGTAACTTGACTCTTACTATTTACACAGTTACTTGACTCTTACTATTTACGATAAAGACATACTGACACTATTGACTTTATGACTTTTTACAAGAAAACAAAATAAACTTTGGCCAAATGGCCGACAATGACTATGACCTAATTTGTACATATATCTTTATGTCTCTTTCTTCTTTCTTTCTTTCCAATATCTTGTTCTTCACATCTTTTATTCTAGTTGGACGTCTGGCACATAATTGTCTTCTCCTTCACATTTTGAACATATACACTCTTAAATTTATTAGTAGCTAAATAAATTTATTTCTGAAAATCTCTTGTTGATTATAATTGTTTATCATGACTTAATAATGCTCTAATGAGCATCTTTAGAAGGTTTGCTACAGAAATATTCTTCGAATAAGTATGCTCAGACTATGCCATCCTAATGTTGAAACCGGTAGGCAAGAATGCCGTTTAGGGGAGTAAACAAAGTTGAGGCGCTGTTAGGGTAACTAACCAAAGAAGAAAGCTGTAGTAGTGACTAGACGAGATGATTATTAAATCATTATTATTTCATAATAAATAAGTATATTCCATTAAGAGGTTGGAAGGAATAAAAATTTTAGCAAAAATGAATAAAATGAGCACATATTTGATAGATAATGATGATAATTATAAGATATTACTACTCTATATATTAAAAGATCTGAGTACTGATATAAAAAGAGAAATTTATGATAAATTGGTAACATATGAGATAATAGAAATAACAACCCAAGGTTGGACTGCGTTAACTATACAAAGTATACAAGATGAACTTTATTATGATATGTATGATTTATATGATGATTTAGATATTGGAGATTAAATATGACTGAATATTGTCTAAGGCGATATGGTAGAAAGTACAGGTGAAAAAGGATTAAATATCCAGATAAATTAAGTAAGCTTTTTAAAATATTATATAAAAAATTATGATGGATAAAAATAAAAATACTAAAATAAAAAGAACCAAGATAGATAAAAAGGTTAGAAAAATATGGAAAAAATTAAAACCTTTATATATGGAATATAAACTATCACAATTAACTAAAGCAAGTAATAATGAAAAAGATCATTTAATAAATATAATTTCGAACACAGAATACAAATATGTTTGTTATTTGAAAAAACAGTATGAACAAAGAAATTTATAAACAACAATTGATAGAAAAAAATAACGAAAAAAATAGCTGAAAAAGAACAAGAATTACAACATAGAAAAAGAAGGTTAGAAGAAAATATATTAGCAGAAGTATGTAATAAATCAATACTAGCACAAAGAAAAAATATATCTATGTTAAAATTAGAATTAGATTGTCTTGAATATGAGTTACAACATAATATAATACATAAATTATAATGAATAAAGAAGAATTTGCAGTAGACGAAAAACATATGAAAATCAAGACGGAATGATAATAAAAATAATATTTTCAAATCTAGGAAGAAGATATAAAAAATAGGAAATAATCTATACTTAATGTTAGAAAAAGAAACAGCAAAATTAGAAGATAGTTTAACAGCTATGATAAGAATAACAAAAGAAAATGAAGAAATAGACAAATCAAAAGAAATTGAAAAAATAAAAATACAGGCAAAACAAGAAGTACAACATTTAGAAGAAATAAAAAATACAAGGATAAGTGAATTAAAAAAGGAATTAGCTAGGTTAAAATTATTATATGAAAATAAGCAAAAACTGTCACGACCCAAATCGGGCCGCGACTGGCACCCACACTTACCCTCCTATGTGAGCGAACCAACCAATCTAAACCTTAACATTTCAATATAATATCAACAGAAAGTAATGCGGAAGACATAAACTCATTAATAAAATCAATAACTATTATTATCCCCAAAATCTGGAAGTCATCATCACAAGAACATCTATCCTCAAATTACTAAAGCTAAGAGTATCTAAGAAGCTAAAAATACATAAAAGCTAGTCCATGCCGGAACTTCAAGGCATCAAGACATGAAGAGGAAGATCCAGTCCAAGCTAGAAGCATTAGCTCACCCTGATATCCGGAGTAATGAAGACTGGCTAGAGTTACTGTTGAGTCGAAGATGACGGCACGTTTGCTGCACTCCACAAATAAACAAGAACAAAACATAAAAGTAGGGGTCAGTACAAAACACGGGTACTGAGTAGATATCATCGGCCAACTCAAAATAGAAAACAGTATATGTTAAGCAATATCATAAACTCAACTAATATCCTTAGCATGCAGCATTTACAGTTACCATAACCCTTGGTTACAACACCAAGCACATCGATGAGGACTCACGCCTCCTCATCATACTCGTTTGGGAATTAGGTTCATTAGATTTGAATATATTATCATCTTTCAAGATTCATTATCTTTATTCCCCTCGTGTCGGTACGTGACACTCTGCTCCTCATATACTATCCTGGTGTCGGAACGTGACACTCCGATCCTCATTCTATCCTGGTGTCGGAACGTGACACCCGATCCATATTCTATCCTGGTACCGGAACGTGGCACCCGATCCATATACTATCCTAGTGTCGGAACGTGACACTCCGATCCTCATTCTATCCTGGTGTCGGAACGTGACACCCGATCCATATTCTATCCTGGTACCGGAACGTGGCACCCGATCCATATACTATCCTGGTGTCGGAACGTGACACTCTGATCCTCATATTCTATCCTGGTACCGGAACGTGGCACCCGATACATATACTATCCTGGTGTCGGAACGTGACACTCCGATCCTCATATACTATCCTGGTACCGGAATGTGGCACCCGATCCCCTAATCTCAGTACTTTTGTTCATCAAGCCTTCTTTTATACCAAGGCATCATCATTAACAAAGTAGATTAGGGTTTCTTTTCAAGATTCAGGATTCAATATCTTCATCATGCTTATTATATCATAATTACATAATCACATTCATGCAAGCATACAATTAAGCATATAGAAGGGTTTACAATACTACCAATACATATCATTCGCTATTAAGAGTTTACTACGAATAGCATAAAAATAACCATAACCTACCTCCACCGAAGAATTGCGATCAACAAGCTATCTTCTCAGAATCCTTGCTATCCTCTTCGTTTCTCTCTCTCTCTACTCGTTCTCTTTCTTTTTCTGTCTCTCTTTGTTCTTTCTTATTTTTCTTATTCAAACCCTCTTTCTTTTACCCTAATTAGTATATAATTAAGAATAAAAGATGGCAATAATAACCCACTAATTAACTTAAGGTTACCTCTTTTAACCCCCAAGTAATTAGACTTATTAACATTAACCCACTAACTTTATAATTAAAGCAGGAATAGTCAAAAACGTCCCTTAAAACGTATAAAGAAATCCGACCCGAACTGGGATTGCGTAGCCCGTGACGGGCCGTCGCGCCTGCGACGGTCCGTCCTGCTGTCCGTCGCATAGTTCAGAGACCCAAATTTCCACCAAGGGTCTGTGACGGTCCGTCACACCTGTGATGGTCCGTCCTGCCATTCCATTACGAAGTTCAGAGAGTCGATTTTCAGTACCCAATCTCAGATTTTCTAAGTGTTTTGAAACGAGACCCTGCGACGGTCCGTCGTGCCCATGACGGTCCGTCGTGGGGTCCGTCGCCTCAGCCTGTTTTTCCAGAAATAAAATCTGCTGCTCAAAACGACTAAACAGGTTGTTACAATAGATACCAATTTACCCATCGTTCGTCCCCGAACGATCACAAGAAGGAAAACAAGGGCGAAAAGGAGTACCTGAATCTGTAAACAGATGTGGGTATCTTTCTCGCATATCTGCCTCCTTCTCCCAAGTGGCTTCTTCAACGGGTCGATTCTTCCATTGAACTTTGATGGATGCAATCTCCCTTGATCTCAACTTGCGAATTTCTCTATCTAGAATGGCAACAGGTTCCTCCTCATAAGACAAATTCTCATCAAGCAAAACTGAATCCCAACGGATAATGTAGTTTCCGTCCCCATGGTATCTTTTCAACATCGACACATGGAATACCGGATGCACTCCGGACAGCCCTGGAGGCAAGGCTAACTCATAAGCCACCTCCCCTACTCGCTTAAGTACTTCAAATGGACCAATATACCTTGGGCTAAGTTTACCTCGCTTACCAAACCGCATCACCCCTTTCATTGGCGAAACCTTCAACAAGACTTGTTCACCCTCCATGAACTCCAAGTCTCTAACCTTTCGATCTGCATATTCCTTTTGCCTACTTTGCGCCGCTAACAACTTTTCTTGAATAGATTCACTTTCTCTAATGAATCCCTCAAAGGTCCGTACCCCAAGGTCTAACCTCAAATGCATCAAACCAACCAATGGGGACCTACATCTCCTACCATACAATGCTTCAAATGGAGCCATATCAATGTTTGAGTGATAGCTATTTTTGTAGGAGAACTCTGCTAAGGGTAAGAAGCTATCCCAATGGCCACCAAACTCTATCACACATGCACGAAGCATATCCTCCAACACTTGAATCGTTCGCTCAGACTGACCATCGGTCTGAGGATGGAACGCAGTACTAAGGTCCAACCTAGTACCCAATTCCGCATGCAATGTTTTCCAAAACTTAGAAGTAAACTGCGTACCTCTATCTGATATAATGGAGAGTGGAACCCCATGCAATCGCACCACTTCCGAGATGTAAAGTTTGGCTAACTTCTCTGCATTGTAAGTCACCTTGACCGGAATGAAGTGAGCAGCCTTTGTTAACCTATCAACAATTACCCAAATAGAATCAAACTTTCCCAATGTCTTTGGAAGACCAACCACAAAATCCATTGCAATTCTCTCCCACTTCCATTCCGGAATGGGCATTCTCTGAAGTGTTCCTCCGGGCCTTTGGTGTTCATATTTTACTTGTTGACAGTTTGGACATTTGGCAATAAAATCCACAATATCCCGCTTCATTCTACTCCACCAAAAGTGTTGCTTTAGGTCGCGGTACATCTTGGTTGCACCCGGATGTATAGAATACCTTGAACTATGAGCCTCTGTCAAAATAGTGTTGATCAAATCATCAACTCGGGGTACACATACCCTTCCCTTGATTCTCATAACACCTTCCTCATCGATTGTCGCTTCTTTAGCCTCTCCTTTCAACACTTTATCTCGGATCCGGATCAATTTTTCATCATTAAACTGTTTTCCCTTAATCTTGTCAAGAAAAGAGGATCTTGACTCCGCACTAGACAACAATCCTCCCTTCTCATTTACTTCTAACCTCATCAAGTCGTTAGCCAGAGTCTGAACCTCTCTAGCCAATGGACGTCTAGAAACTTGTAAGTGAGCTAGACTTCCCATGCTTCCCGCTTTTCTACTTAAAGCATCTGCCACAACGTTCGCTTTTCCCGGATGATACAAGATAGTGATATCGTAGTCCTTTGGTAACTTCATCCATCTCCTCTGTCTTAAGTTCAAATCTTTCTGAGTAAAGACATACTGAAGGCTACGATGATCCGTGTAGACCTCACACTTAACCCCATATAGATAGTGTCTCCATTGCTTTAATGCAAACACTACCGCGGCCAATTCCAAATCATGAGTTGGATAGTTACGTTCATGCACTTTTAATTGTCTTGAAGCATAAGCAATCACATTCTTCTCTTGCATTAGCACTGCACCCAAAACCGAATAGGATGCATCACAATAGACAATGAAATTCTTACCTTCCACTGGCAAGGTGAGAATTGGTGCGGTAGTCAACAGAGTCTTGAGCTTCTGAAAGCTTTCCTCACACTCATCTGACCATACAAATGGAACATTCTGCTTAGTAAAGTTCGTCAATTGGTAAGCAATAGAAGAGAATCCCTTGACAAATCGGCGGTAGTAGCTAGCTAACCCAACAAAGCTCCTTATTTCTGACACATTAGTAGGTCTTACCCAATTCTTCACTGTCTCAATCTTAGAAGGATCCACCATCACTCCATCCTTAGAAACCACGTGCCCCAAGAAGGACACTGCATCTAGCCAAAACTCACTTAGAGAACTTGGCATAAAGCTTTTTCTCCCTCAACATTTCCAATACCATTCTCAAATGCTCTTCATGTTCCTTCTTGCTCTTTGAGTATACCAATATATCATCAATAAATACGATCACAAATAGATCCAGATATGGCTTAAAAATCCCGTTCATCAAGCTCATGAACGCAGCAAGGGCATTCGTAAGACCAAAAGACATCACTACAAATTCGTAATGCCCATACCTCGTTCGAAAAGCAGTCTTTGGCACATCCGTTGCCCGTATTTTCAATTGATGATAACCGGATCTCAAGTCAATCTTAGAGAAGACACAAGCACCTTGTAACTGATCGAACAAGTCATCAATCCGAGGAAGAGGATACTTGTTCTTAATAGTTACCTTGTTCAACTGCCGGTAGTCTATGCACATCCGAAAACTCCCATCCTTCTTCTTTACAAACAAAACCGGAGCACCCCAAGGAGATGCACTTGGTCTAATGAAGCCTTTGCTCAACAACTCTTGAAGTTGGGCTTTTAACTCTCTTAACTCCGCGGGAGCCATTCTATAAGGGGGTATAGAAATGGGGCGAGTACCCGATTCAAGATCAATACAGAAGTCAATATCCCTATCTGGTGGCATACCAGGAAGATCTGCAGGGAACACATCCAGAAACTCACAGACCACCGAAACCGACTCAATCGAAGGCACTTGGGTAGTGTCATCCTTGAGATGTGCCAAGAAAGCTAAACACCCTTTACTAACCATTTTCTTAGCACGAAGAAAGGAGATAATACGCACCGGATTGGAAGTGTAGTCACCCTCCCACACTAACGGATCTGTCCCAGGCTTGGCTAACGTCACCGTTTTAGCATTACAATCCAAGATCGCAAATTGCGGAGAAAGCCAAGTCATACCCAGAATTACATCAAAATCAACCATTTCTAAGATAACCAAATCTACATAAGTGTTGCTCCCCACAAAGTTCACCAAACAAGACCTATATACCTTTTCAACTACCACAGACTCACCCACCGGAGTAGAAACACGAATAGGCATATCAAGTAATTCACAATGTAAATTTAGACCATTAGCAAATGAGGAAGATACATAAGAAAATGTGGATCCAGGATCAAACAATACAGAAGCCATGCAATCACAAATCAAAAGATTACCTGTGATGACAGCATCTGATGTTTCCGCTTCAGATCTCCCAGGAAAAGCGTAGCAATGGGCCCCATTACTTGTCTGTCCGTTGCCCCTACCATGTTGTGATGTAGTGGCTCCAGTCTGCCCATCACCTCGGCCGTTCTGGTGACCACCATTACCTCGACCACCGCGTCCTCCAGAATGACGGCCTCTACCATGACCACCTCTACCTCTAACATTTTGAGGTCTGTAACTCTGTTTTGGACAATATCTATTAATATGTCCAATCTCCCCACATCCATAGCACTCTCTGGGTTCTTGCATAGGTCTCTCAGAGAAGTGTTGACCGGTCGGAGGTGGACCCCCAACTACAGTCTGTAGTGAAGATTGAATGGGTCGAACTGAGTAACCTCCGGAACCCTGTCCTCTAGAGTAAGAACCATTAAACTCACCTCCCTTTCGAAACCTCTTTGATGTCGATGCCATGGTGAATTCATCTGGCTTCACTCCTTCCACCTCTACCACGAAGTCCACCACTTCTTGAAAAGATTTCGCTGTAGCCGCTACCTGTAAAGCTGAAATCCGCAACTCTGATCTCAACCCCTTCACAAAACGGCGAATCCGCTCTTGTGGACTGAAACATAGTTGGGTGGCATACCGGGATAATGCACGAAACTTAGCCTCGTATGCAGTAACTGACATCCTACCTTGCTCTAGACTTAAGAATTCATCTCTTTTCCTATCCCTCAAAGTCCGCGGGATATACTTCTCCATAAACAAACTAGAGAATGAAGCCCAAGTCATAGGTGGTGCCTCTGTTGGTTGACACTCAACATGTGACCGCCACCACATTTTGGCGTTCCCTTGAAACTGATAACTCACGAACTCAACACCAAACCGTTCCACTATACCCATCTTGTGTAGTAGCTCATGACAGTCAACCAGAAAATTGTAAGCATCCTCCGATTCAGCACCCTTGAAGATTGGAGGTTTCAATTTCAAGAACTTACTGAAAAGTTAATGTTGATCATTTGTCATTATAGGCCCAGTAGTCAGACGTGGAAATGTGCCTATTTCCAATGGAACATCCATGCGGGGAGCCATAGTAGCCACACGTTGTACCTCCGGAGCCTGAGGTGCTGGTGCAGAAAACACTGGAGGTGCCTGACCCTGATCAGATAACCCGCTAAGATAAGCAAGAACCTGATTGATCATGTCTGGGGTAGGTTGGGGAGGCAATCCCTCATTCTGTACTTGTTCAGTTTCCCCTTCCTCACCCTCTCTCACTACCTCTTCAGTCGGTGGAGGAGTCACTGCCCTAGTATCAGATGGGCTAGGTGCTCGTCCTCTACCTCTAGAGGACGTCCTCCCACGGCCTCTTGCCGCTATTCTTCCTCGAGCTACAGCCCCAGTGGCTGGCTCGGACGCTTCTTGTCTTGCCGGTGTTGGTGTTGGCGCAGTCGTTGCTCTAGTTCTAACCATCTGCGAAATAGAGTGAAGATGGTCAGATACCAATTTGTATCACCTAGATACCAATTGAATCCAAGTAATAGCACGAAGAAAGAATGAAAGAATGGAATTTTCCTAAAGTCTTATAGCCCCTCAAAGAAAAGTAAAGGCGTCCCCCTACCGTTCCTTAAGACTCTACTAGACTCGTTCTTGTGTGATGAGACCAACGAACCTAATGCTCTGATACCAAGTTTGTCACGACCCAAATCGGGCCGCGACTGGAACCCACACTTACCCTCCTATGTGAGCGAACCAACCAATCTAAACCTTAACATTTCAATATAATATCAACAGAAAGTAATGCGGAAGACTTAAACTCATTAATAAAATCAATAACTATTATTATCCCCAAAATCTGGAAGTCATCATCACAAGAAAATCTATCCTCAAATTACTAAAGCTAAGAGTATCTAAGAAGCTAAAAATACATAAAAGCTAGTCCATGCCGGAACTTCAAGGCATCAAGACATGAAGAGGAAGATCCAGTCCAAGCTAGAAGCATTAGCTCACCCTGATATCCGGAGTAATGAAGACTGGCTAGAGTTACTGTTGAGTCGAAGATGACGGCACGTTTGCTGCACTCCACAAATAAACAAGAAGAAAACATAAAAGTAGGGGTCAGTACAAAACATGGGTACTGAGTAGATATCATCGGCCAACTCAAAATAGAAAACAGTATATGTTAAGCAATATCATAAACTCAACTAATATCCTTAGCATGCAGCATTTACAGTTACCATAACCCTTGGTTACAACACCAAGCACATCGATGAGGACTCACGCCTCCTCATCATACTCGTTTGGGAATTAGGTTCATTAGATTTGAATATATTATCATCTTTCAAGATTCATTATATTTATTCCCCTCGTGTCGGTACGTGACACTCCGCTCCTCATATACTATCCTGGTGTCGGAACGTGACACTCCGATCCTCATTCTATCCTGGTGTCGGAACGTGACACTCGATCCATATTCTATCCTGGTACCGGAACGTGGCACCCGATCCATATACTATCCTGGTGTCGGAACGTGACACTCCGATCCTCATTCTATCCTGGTGTCGGAACGTGACACCCGATCCATATTCTATCCTGGTACCGGAACGTGGCACCCGAATCATATACTATCCTGGTGTCGGAACGTGACACTCCGATCCTCATATTCTATCCTGGTACCGGAATGTGGCACCCGATCCATATACTATCCTGGTGTCGAAACGTGACACTCCGATCCTCATATACTATCCTGGTACCGGAACGTGGCACCCGATCCCCTAATCTCACTACTTTCGTTCATCAAGCCTTCTTTTATACCAAGGCATCATCATTAACAAAGTAGATTAGGGTTTCTTTTCAAGATTCAGGATTCAATAGCTTCATCATGCTTATTATATCATAATTACATAATCACATTCATGCAAGCATACAATTAAGCATATAGAAGGGTTTACAATACTACCAATACATATCATTCGCTATTAAGAGTTTACTACGAATAGCATAAAAATAACCATAACCTACCTCCACCGAAGAATTGCGATCAACAAGCTATCTTCTCAGAATCCTTGCTATCCTCTTCGTTTCTCTCTCTCTCTACTCGTTCTCTTTCTTTTTCTGTCTCTCTTTATTCTTTCTTATTTTTCTTATTCAAACCCTCTTTCTTTTACCCTAATTAGTATATAATTAAGAATAAAAGATGGCAATAATAACCCACTAATTAACTTAAGGTTACCTCTTTTAACCCCCAAGTAATTAGACTTATTAACATTAACCCACTAACTTTATAATTAAAGCAGGAATAGTCAAAAATGTCCCTTAAAACGTATAAAGAAATCCGACCCGAACTGGGATTGCGTAGCCCGTGACGGGCCGTCGCGCCTGCGACGGTCCGTCCTGCTGTCCGTCGCATAGTTCAGAGACCCAAATTTCCACCAAGGGTCTGTGACGGTCCGTCACACCTGTGACGGTCCGTCCTGCCATTCCGTTACGAAGTTCAGAGAGTCGATTTTCAGTACCCAATCTCAGATTTTCTAAGTGTTTTGAAATGAGACCCTGCGACGGTCCATCGTGCCCATGACTGTCCGTCGTGGGGTCCGTCGCCTCAGCCTGTTTTTCCAGAAATAAAATCTGCTGCTCAAAACGACTAAACAGGTCGTTACAAAAACAAAAGGAAAAAGATAGAAAGCTTGAATTAACTAATGAAATAAAAGAGATGGAACAAAAATTAAATGAAGATATTGAGATAAATGAAGTAAATGAAATAGATGAAAATGAAAATGACCAAAAAACAGAAATAAGTGACATAAGTGAGACATATACAGAAATCTTAGAACAGACAAATAAACAAAAAAAATTAGAAATAAACACAGGAGATATGAATAGACCTAGTACGTCAAGAGTAAAAACCCCAGATAATAGTCCCAGAAATAGTCCTAGAAGTAGTCCTAGGTGGACACCACCAACTTATTATACAGAAAGTTATCAACAATCAGATAGAAATAATGCAATATGGAACAGTAGATTAAATAAAAATTGGATACCGAAACCAGTAAGTGAACAATATAATTTCTTAGATTTAGATTGTGTCGCAGACATAAATAAAGCTATATTACTATAGACTGGAAATATATCTAAACAGTTAATAGATAACAAAATAGAAACAACGAAGACACCAAGATACATAGAAAGAACATTCGTAGGAACAACAAAATTATGGATAGAAAATCTACCCTCAGAAAGTTTAGAAGTAGTTAGGAATGATAAGAAAATGGATGGATCCCCATCAGCAACAAATATAGATATACTAGACAAATATGAATCAGCAATAAAAACTGAATTTGGAGGTATGACCACGGATATAAGAGAACAAAATAGAGAAAAATAATAATTAGACAACTTATGACAAATTAGCTATATGTAAAATGTGTTATATAGAAGAATATACTTGTGCATTCAAAGAATATTATTACAAAGCTAATACAATTTAGACGAAGCAAAAGAAATAAGAAAACAATATTTTACAAAATTACCAGAACCATTTAGTACAAAAATAATAAAGGATTGGAATAATGAAGGAATGGTAGATACTTTAGGAGCTAGAATAAAATTGCTATCTCAATGGTTTACACAATTATGTGAGAACCAAAAAAGAAAAATTAAAAATGGAAAAAGTACTAAATAAAAATTTATCATGTTGTAAAAATAAAATGTCACCACAGTTTGGGTGTACAAATAAAAAACAAAAATCCAGAAGATATAAAAATTATAGAAAAAAATAAAACTAAGTATAAATATAAACAACCAAGACGAAGGTATTATGTAAAAAACTATAAAATGAAAAGATCATATAGACCTAAAAGAAAAATATCTCAATGTACATGTTATAATTGCGGAAAGATAGGACACATAGCTAGAGACTGTAAATTACCTAAAAATCCAAAAAGAAAACAAATTGCAGAAATAGTTATAGATGATGACGAATATATGCAAATAGAATACATAGACTATGAATTAAGTGAAAACGATAGTATATATGAAATATCAGATATAGAAACTGAAAATGGAGAAGAAAATCTAGATAATGAAATAGAAGAAGAAGAAATATAATGTCTGAAAACGAAATAATATCTAAAGAGAATTATGAAGATGAAGAATCATCACACCAAAAAATTATATTTGATAATACACTTTTTGAACAAATAAAAGGAAAAGAATTAGATTTGAGTGTTGAAAAAATACTTGACATACCTATACTAAAAAACTGGTTTAAAAGGCAGAAAGAAGAATACTATGTAGTTAGTCAAAAAGAACACATCATAGACGGTAAATATACAAGCGGAAAAGCATATATACCTATAATAAACAAACGAATAATAAATAAAGAAATACAAAACATAAAAAATAAACTAAGAGTATTCTAAGAAGCTAAAATAAGTAAAAGCTAGTCCATGCCGGAAGTTCAAGGCATCAAGACAGGAGGAAGAAAGTCCAGTCCAAGCTAGAAGCGTTAGCTCACCCTGAAGATCCGATGTGACGAAGACTGGCTAGAATTGCAGTTGAGGTAAAGACGACGGCACGTTTGCTGCACTCCAAAAATAACAAGAAGAAAACATAAAAGTAGGGGTCAGTACAAAACACGGGTACTGAGTAGATATCATCGGCCAACTCAAAATAGAAAACAATATATACCAAGTAATATCATAAAATCAACTATAATACTCAACATGTAGCAACAACAAGTATTATATCATTAACAATTACCGTCAGGTTCACACATGAGGACTCAAGTCTCAATACCATACTCATTTGGGAATTAGATTCATTAGATTGAGTATATTAACATCTTTCAAAATTCATTATCTTTATTCCTCTTGTGTCGGTACGTGACACTCCGATCCCTTACTACTATGTGTCGGAACGTGACACTCCGATCCCCTAATTCTACGTGTCGGTTCGTGACACCTGATCCCCTAAATCTACTGTATAATAAGTGCTAATTATACAGTAGCATTAACAGATACAAATATAGATAAATCATTAGTATTATATTGAAAAATGTCAGGAATAGAGTTAGCACCAGGAAGTAAGGTATTCACAGCAAGATGTAAAAATCTATATATATTAACAACAAAACATAAGATAATAGCAAGAAGTAAAATAGATAAAATAAAAATAGAAAATCCTTTTGAAAAAATAATTACGGTAATAGATAATAATGACTATAGTTATAAAGAAATGGATACAGAAGAAGAATTGGAGATAGTAAAAGAAATCTTGAGTACCTCAAGTACACCAAATACAAACACATTAAATATGATGACTAGAGCTTCCTCAATAAGAATGAGTTCATCTAAAAGAAAATATGAGATATCACAAGATTTAGAAGAAATGACAAAATATCATTAATTTATAACAGGAATAATGGACCAGAGAAAATATAAAATCTTGATAAACACAGGACAAGAAGAAAATCATATAACAAGAGAACTAGTATTAGAAGAAGAGATTATGAAAACAGGACATATATGCCCTGGATTACCTAGTGAAATAGTAAATACAAATGAAGAAACAACAGAAAAAGAAATAATTATAGGAGGAATTCCATTAAAAATACAATTTAAGATATCTGAAGGAAATCATAATATCACATTAGGAATAAAATGGTTAGAAAAGGTTAAACCATACAGCATAGAAAATGAACAATTAACAATAACTTGTCAAAATAAGAAAATAATTATAAAAGAACAAAATGATTAATGAAAATATTTATACTTGCAAAAATTATTGTAGAAGGATATCACAACAGATATTATACACCTATGATAGATACAGGAGCAGAAGCAAATATATGTAAATATAATTGTTTACCAGAAGATAAATGGGAAAAATTAAAAACACCCATGATAGTAACAGGATTTAATAATGAAGGAAGTATGATCAAATATAAAGCAAAAAATATAAAAATACAAATATGGGATAAAATACTAACAATAGAAGAAATATATAACTTTGAATTTACTACAAAAGATATGTTATTAGGAATGCCATTTTTAGATAAATTTTACCCACATATAATAACAAAAACATATTGGTGGCTTACTACACCATGTGGCCATAAAATAGGAGCAAAGAGAGTAAAAAATAAACAACGAAAACCTTTAGAATGGATTAAAAGAAGTGAAAAAATAAATCAAGAAATGGAAAATATAGATGAAAAACAAATATCACAATTAGAAATTATTATATTAAAATAATTAATGAACAGCTAGAACAACTATATAATGAAGACCCATTACAAGGATGGGAAAAACATAATACAAAAGTAAAAATTGAATTAATAGATGAAAATAGTATAATAACACAAAAACCATTAAAATATAACTTTGATGATTTACAAGAATTTAAAATACATATAAATGAATTACTGGAAAAAAATTACATACAAGAAAGTAATAGTAAACATACAAGCCCAGCATTTATAGTAATAAAACACAGTGAACAAAAAAGAGGTAAAAGTAGAATGGTTATTGACTACAGAAATTTAAATGCTAAAACTAAAACATATAACTACCCAATACCTAATAAAATACTTAAAAGAAGACAAATACAAGGATATAATTATTTTAGTAAATTTGACTGTAAATCAGGATTTTACCATCTAAAATTAGAAGAAGAATCTAAACAATTAACAGCATTCACAGTACCGCAAGGATTCTATGAATGGAATGTATTACCATTTGGATATAAAAATGCACCAGGTAGATATCAGCATTTTATGGACAACTATTTTAACCAATTAGAAAACTGTATCATATATATAGATGATATATTATGATACTCCAAAACACAAGATGAACATATAAGATTATTAGAAAAATTTATACATATAATTAAAAATTCAGGTATAAGTTTAAGTAAAAGTAAAGCAGAAATTATGAAACCACAGATAGAATTTCTAGGAATACAAATAGATAAAAATGGAATAAAAATGCAAACTCACATAGTACAAAAAATAATTACTATTGATGAAAATATAGATACAAAAAAGAAATTACAATCATTTTTAGGATTAGTAAATCAAGTAAGAGTATATATACCAAAATTAGCAGAACATTTAAAACCACTATATAAAAAACTCAGAAAAGATATTGAATATCATTTTGACAATAAAGATAAAGAACACATAAAAAATATTAAAAAATTATGCAAAAAACTACCAAAATTACATTTTCCTGATGAAAATAAAGAGTTTATTTATATTGTTGAAACAGACTCGAGTGATCATAGTTATGGAGGAGTTTTAAAATACATATATAACAAAGAAAAAATAGAACATCATTGTAGATATTATTCAGGATCTTATACAGAAGCACAAATAAAATGGGAAATAAATAGAAAAGAATTATTTGCATTATATGAATATTTATTAGCATTTGAACCATATATAGTTTATAATAAATTTATTGTAAGAACAGATAACACACAAGTAAAATGGTGGATAACAAAAAAGTTAGATGATTCAGTTACAACAAAAGAAATAAGGAGATTGGTATTGAATATATTAAATTTTACATTTACAATTGAAATTATAAAAACTGATGAAAATCTCGTTGCAGATTACCTATCAAGAAAAAGGAACACAAACTGAACCAGATATAACAGAAGAAATACTCAAAGCTATTACTACACTTTCTACGAAAGTAGACAGTATGAGTAAAGAGTTACAAAATTTGAAAACTAAAAGTCAGCAGCATGACTATAAATATGCGGAGCTATGTCGATCGGAAGACACAAAAATTCCAGAGCTACAAGGAGACGATGAGAAACTCCTTAAAACCCATAACAATGTTTGTTTAAATGCAGCTACAGCCGGCACATCTAAAGCAGGACAATCTACAAGAAAGGAGGAGAATAAGGTAAAATATACAAATACAAATTTGAATAAACTATTCTCAAAACTATACACTCCTCAAAATACCCAAAAAGATATATTTGTTACCCCACAAACAAATACTTATAAAGCCAGCGTAGACTCTCAAAAACAGACATATAATTACATCACAAGAACATACATAGAAAATATACACAGAGTACAAACATTTCTAAACCTAAACCCCAGAGCCAAAGAAACAAAGAACCCAACTGAAGACTATATAACCCAATATTTACAAGGATACAATAAGCTAATTGCACAACCAGGAACCAACCCAAATCTAGTAGCAACCTGCTACAACTACGGATTATTAAGTACTGTATATACAATAACGGGAGACGAGATATCAAAGATACCGGAATTATATAAAGCCTTTTTACAATATAAAAGAGCAACTAAAGGAACTCTTTTTTATATAAAGTTTTACGCAGCTACAGCAGAGATACTATATGACGAAGTTAAACCTACAATACAAGCTATAAAGATTGGACTTACAAGAGAGATGATAATCCCAGAAAAAATAGATATCCAAGAAGAAATACAAAAAGTGGATATTCCAGAATTTTATGCAAATAAAAGAACTATCGGAATAGCTACTATACTAAGTGAGATGACAAATAATTACTTAAACGAAAATGCAATTTGGACATATTACAACAGAGACCAGACAATCATCTACTCAAATTGCAGAGAAATTAACTTATGACAAAATTAGCTATATGTAAAATGTGTTATATAGAAGAATATACTTGTGCATTCAAAGAATATTATTACAAAGCTAAATACAATTTAGACGAAGCAAAAGAAATAAGAAAACAATATTTTACAAAATTACCAGAACCATTTAGTACAAAAATAATAAAGGATTGAAATAATGAAGGAATGGTAGATACTTTAGGAGCTAGAATAAAATTTCTATCTCAATGGTTTACACAATTATGTGAGAACCAAAAGAAAAATTAAAAATGGAAAAAGTACTAAATAAAAATTTATCATGTTGTAAAAATAAAATGGCACCACAGTTTGGGTGTACAAATAAAAAACAAAAATCCAGAAGATATAAAAATTATAGAAAAAATAAAACTAAGTATAAATATAAACAACCAAGACGAAGGTATTATTTAAAAAACTATAAAATGAAAAGATCATATAGACCTAAAAGAAAAATATCTCAATGTACATGTTATAATTGCGGAAAGATAGGACACATAGCTAGAGACTGTAAATTACCTAAAAATCCAAAGAGAAAATAAATTGCAGAAATAGTTATAGATGATGACGAATATATGCAAATAGAATACATAGACTATGAATTAAGTGAAAACGATAGTATATATGAAGTATCAGATATAGAAACTGAAAATGGAGAAGAAAATCTAGATAATGAAATAGAAGAAGAAGAAATATAATGTCTGAAAACGAAATAATATCTAAAGAGAATTATGAAGATGAAGAATCATCACACCAAAAAATTATATTTGATAATACACTTTTTGAACAAATAAAAGGAAAAGAATTAGATTTGAGTGTTGAAAAAATACTTGACATACCTATACTAAAAAACTGGTTTAAAAGGCAGAAAGAAGAATACTATGTAGTTAGTCAAAAAGAACACATCATTGACGATAAATATACAAGCGGAAAAGCATATATACCTATAATAAACAAACGAATAATAAATAAAGAAGCTTGTATGTTTACTATTACTTTCTTGTATGTAATTTTTTTCCAGTAATTCATTTATATGTATTTTAAATTCTTGTAACTCATCAAAGTTATATTTTAATGATTTTTGTGTTATTATACTATTTTCATCTATTAATTCAATTTTTACTTTTGTTTTATGTTTTTCCCATCCTTGTAATGGGTTGTCATTATATAGTTGTTCTAGCTGTTCATTAATTATTTTAATATAATAATTTCTAATTATGATATTTGTTTTTCATCTATATTTTCCATTTCTTGATTTATTTTTTCACTTCCTTTAATCCATTCTATAGGTTTTCGTTGTTTTTTTTTACTCTCTTTGCTCCTATTTTATGGCCACATGGTGTAGTAAGTCACCAATATGTTTTTGTTATTATATGTGGGTAAAATTTATCTAAAAATGGCATTCCTAATAACATATCTTTTGTAGTAAATTCAAAGTTATATATTTCTTCTATTGTTAGTATTTTATCCCATATTTGTATTTTTATGTTTTTTGCTTTATATTTGATCATACTTCCTTCATTATTAAATCATGTTACTATCATGGGTGTTTTTAATTTTTCCCATTTATCTTCTGGTAAACAATTATATTTACATATATTTGCTTCTGCTCCTGTATCTATCATAGGTGTATAATATCTGTTGTGATATCCTTCTACAATAATTTTTGCAAGTATAAATATTTTCATTAATCATTTTGTTCTTTTTATAATTATTTTCTTATTTTGACAAGTTATTGTTAATTGTTCATTTTCTATGCTGTATGTTTTAACCTTTTCTAACCATTTTATTCCTAATGTGATATTATGATTTCCTTCATATATCTTAAATTGTATTTTTAATGGAATTCCTCCTATAATTATTTCTTTTTCTGTTGTTTCTTCATTTGTATTTACTATTTCACTAGGTAATCCAGGGCATATATGTCCTGTTTTCATAATCTCTTCTTCTAATACTAGTTCTCTTGTTATATGATTTTCTTCTTGTCCTGTGTTTATCAAGATTTTATATTTTCTCTGGTCCATTATTCCTGTTATAAAATAATGATATTTTGTCATTTCTTCTAAATCTTGTGATATCTCATATTTTCTTTAGGTGAACTCATTCTTGATGAGGAAGCTCTAGTCATCATATTTAATGTGTTTGTATTTGGTGTACTTGAGGTACTCAAGCTTTCTTTTACTATCTCCAATTCTTCTTCTGTATCCATTTCTTTATAACTATAGTCATTATTATCTATTACCGTAATTATTTTTTCAAAAGGATTTTCTATTTTTGTTTTATCTATTTTACTTCTTGCTGTTATCTTATGTTTTGTTGTTAATATATATAGATTTTTACATCTTGCTGTGAATACCTTACTTCCTGGTGCTAACTCTATTCCTAACATTTTCCAATATAATATTAATGATTTATCTATATTTGTATCTGTTAATGCTACTGTATAATTAGCACTTATTATAAATTTAAATTTTTGGTATATTAAATTTCCTTTAACTGCACTTATTACACTTTTTTCTAAACATACAAGCCCAGCATTTATAGTAATAAAACACAGTGAACAAAAAAGAGGTAAAAGTAGAATGGTTATTGACTACAGAAATTTAAATGCTAAAACTAAAACATATAACTACCCAATACCTAATAAAATACTTAAAATAAGACAACTACAAGGATATAATTATTTTAGTAAATTTGACTGTAAATCAGGATTTTACCATCTAAAATTAAAAGAAGAATCTAAACAATTAACAGCATTCACAGTACCGCAAGGATTCTATGAATGGAATGTATTACCATTTGGATATAAAAATGCACCAGGTAGATATCAGCATTTTATGGACAACTATTTTGACCAATTAGAAAACTGTATCATATATATATATGATATATTATTATACTCCAAAACACAAGATGAACATATAAGATTATTAGAAAAATTTATACATATAATTAAACATTCAGGTATAAGTTTAAGTAAAAGTAAAGCAGAAATTATGAAACCACAGAATAAATTTATTTAGCTACTCATAAATTTAAGAGTGTATACCTGATTTTGTAGATTTGTAGCTCCATATTTCTCCATTGTTATTAGCTTAGTTAGTTAGCTAGCTATCTTTGATACCAATTTTGGGGTGGAAGCGTAAAGAGAGAGAAGAGAGTAGTGGAAGAGATTTTGGAAGAGGTGTGTTTTATTTATGAAGGCAAATGCCCCTTATATAGACATACATAATGACATTTCATCTTTATTAAAAGACAATTGGCCTTACTATTTACATAGTAACTTGACTCTTACTATTTACACAGTTACTTGACTCTTACTATTTACGATAAAGACATACTGACACTATTGACTTTATGACTTTTTACAACAAAACAAAATAAACTTTGGCCAAATGGCCGACAATGACTATGACCTAATTTGTACATATATCTTTATGTCTCTTTCTTCTTTCTTTCTTTCCAATATCTTGTTCTTCACATCTTTTATTCTAGTTGGACGTCTGGCACATAATTGTCTTCTCCTTCACATTTTGAACATATATAGTCAGGATATTTTTGCCCTATTAATTTGCAATATCTTGTCATCAAATTGGCTGAAATAAAGGGTGTCACAACCGGGGAGCACCCCCTAGACGTAACCGGTGTCATCGTCCTCAAAGAGGATTAAAACTAGCCTCTTAGCATTCGTCATTACATTTCATAGGTTGAAAATGCAATTAAAACTTTTATATATTGAGGTTTACATAGACCTCTCACATACTACTTAGGGAGTTTACTTAGACTTCTCAAATACGAAGCTTACATAGGCTTCGCGTTTAGACAATATACATAACATATAATACTTTAGTCTATAATACCATTCTCACATTTAAACCATCTTAAACGAGTAGAACATTCAGGCATATCCCTCAATACAAATTCATAAGTTCCACTTAGGGCATACAACAATATCGTCAACAATAAGAGAGGAAAGAATGTCTTTAGACTATTGCGAATCCGACTAGGCTATATAGAAGGCACCATCCTCGAATATTGAGGACTTACCAAAACTTCGGAAAAAGTCAAAGTCTTTTTGCAATCGACCTTGATACCTCAATGGCTTGAACCTACATATTTGTAGAGCCATAAAGAATATGAGTTAGTACAACCACTTGTACTAAGTATGGATATATGCACATAAACCATTTGAATCATACTTAAAGGGACATTTAGTTCAAAGTCATGCTACATCACTTTTAAAAGCCTTAATGCACAAATAAGAACACATACAAGTCAATGATCACATATTCATCAAGACAAGTGTATATGCAACACAGGACCAACATCATCGTAAAGTCAAGGCAACATAAATACTATCAACATAAGGTCATATCAACAAGAATAGTAGCATATCAAGATCATATAACCAAAGCAACTCCAACATAATGTCATAACAACAACGTAATTATAAGAGTTCATATCATCACATCATACAAGACCTTTACTTACAACCCCTTCCCAAGCGTACAAGTGCAATGCCTATATGAAGTCCCATGACCCCACATAATCAATCAAACAAGGAAAGAGATCACAAAGTCTAACATCATTTAACATAGCATCATGAGTCACCATATATAGCAATATAGACCAACAACATGTTCATAATTGAAACTAGCATCATATAGGATCATCAACATGTAAAGTCAACATTTGCATATTATTAATGTCAGAAGAGCATACTAGTGCAATGCATAGGTAGAGTCCTATAACCCTATATATACTAAGAAGATTCCCTTAAGTCATCCTAGTTAGAGTTCACTTTATTATATATATTTTACTTTCGGGAACAATTGCCTTGACCGACATAGACCATGTGAGATAAACATGAAATCCTGTGTCATGAAACCCTATACCAAAAGAAGGTGGTCTATTGACAAGGTAGGACAAAAACATGAACATAACATTCTACATGGATCCACTAGTTAGTATTCCTATGGGGGCAACATAGTTCGAAAACTAGGAGACATATTTGAGACACTCTTTATGCACAATGTCATTGTAATCTCCTTCTCATGAGAACCAATGTGAACCTACCTTCCTATATTGGGAAGGGACACCTCCCATAACTAGTTCACTCGGTGCTATGCTAAAGTCCCTTTTTGACATGTCATTAAGTATTTCTTTAACAATTGTAGCTTAATTTAGGTCATAAGAGATTAACCCCATTTTATAGCATATCATTTAGCTCATTAGGCATAGGATGCAAATTTCCTTTCATCACACAACCATCATTAGTGAGATCAACATATCATCATCTTGTCATCTAAAGCACACAAGAGAAATCATTTTTAAACTTGCATTAACATAACCTCAACATGATATAACATTTAACACAATCATATCATGCCATTATCATAGTCATCATATCAAATCTTCCTAATTTAATCACATATAATACTTCAATAGCATCACATCATCACCAATTACAATCCACCAATATTGAAGCTAAATAGTAGAGGATCGCGAGTCTTACCAAATTGCCTCCATAGACTTCACCAAGAATCTTTCCCTCAATTCATCATAATTATCCAATAGCCCACATATCATCACCATAATATAGTGAATTAAGCAATAACATAACCAATTCTAACAACCATAATCATCTACAAGTCAAATTCATAACTAGGGTTAGGGAAAAGGGTTCATCATGAATTCTTTAAGAAATAGATTCAATCCCAACAATACATAAACCTAGGCAGTCCATAAATGAAATAGAATAGTTAAAACAAGTCTAACAATCAATACATTCATCAATTCCCATCAATTCATAAGCAAGATCCAACATTTGGAAAAATTGGATTATGGACATGATCCACACGAAAATCACATTAATCAACATCAATTATTCAACAATATACACTTAATTAGTCATAGGTAATCATAATTCGTCACAATTAATAATCAATTTCAGTTTAAAAGAAAACCCAATTGTAGAGGAAAATATTTGGAATTGGTGATTTAAAAATCAACTTCGAATGACCTCTTGGGGAAAAGAATCCCAAGAGTGAAGAATTCATACCTTATAGAGACTTAATCCATAAAATTTGAGAGAAATTTGGGAAATTTGGCATTCTTGTTTAAGCTTCTTGGTTTCTTCAGTGGAGGTTAAATGGAGAGAGAAAGTAGAGACACTACCCCATTTTAGGCCTACGACCACACTAAATCTTAGAAATAATTGGAAAGTGTTGCCTGAAATATTTTTGGGAACACTTTTAAAATGTAGCCTAAATTTTTATCTTTTGGCGACGATAATATTGGCAACACTTTTAAAACGTACTCTTTAATGGTATTGGCTACACTTTATAAGCGTTGTCATAATATGAAATAAATAACAACAAATATTGACATATATGACCACACTTTTAAAGTTTTCTATTTTTATAATTATAAAAACAACACATTACAAGTGTGGCCTAAAAATTTCCACTAAAATATTACGTTCCCACCAACAATTTTAACTCTCCATCCCATATTTATTAGCCAAAAAAATAATTAATAAAACATTGATAAAAACTTCTCTCTTTCTCTTCTTTCATGGAACACGATTTACTCATTTGTCTGTAGATAAGATTTTCTCTAGAACAGCAGATCGAAGAAAAAAGGCTGAAAAATGTAGCTGAGCTGAAGAACTGATCAAGATCTAAGCTGAAGCTTCTCTTCTCCAGAACATGATTTTCTCGAAGGGCTGAAAAGATGAAGCTAAAGAACTAAGGACTGAAGAATTGAGGATCAAAGAACTGAAATTTGTAGAACTGAAGAGTCGAAGCCGAAGAACAGAAGAGCTTAGCGGAAGATTTCTCCGATACCAATTTCGTCAAGTGTAGGTACAAACTTTGTACAGTCGAGTTACTCTCTTATTCTCTACTAATATCTAGCACTAAAAACAATCTTCTTGTCAAATGATTAAATTTTTGTTTCGGTCATAGAAGAACATGATTACTTTGGGGGTTCTTACAGTTGAAGTTCCAAAGTAGGGGAAGAAAGTGTCAAAAATCTGAACGTCAAAGTTAGCCCTAGGAATCTTGAGTAGACGAGAAAGAGGCCATTATAACTGGAAGCATTTGATTCTGTAAGTGTATATCTTTGTGTTTGTATTGCGTTGTCCCTGTATTGCATTTTTCTTATGCACCAATTTCTGTATTATTTTGTGTGTGTCTGCTGTACCTGCAAATTGTGCAGGTAGTTAGTAAAAGTATATCCTCAAGGTTCACTATTTACTATTAGACGAGCTGCTGATCGTTTTCTTAAACAAAATTAAGTTTTGTAGTGCGATATGATCCCAAAATTAAAGGTATTTGATTTCATTGTGGAGTCGGTTGTTATCTGTATTGTTCAAGTTTTTTTCTCATAAAGTTAAAGTTTGTATTGTTCGAGTTATATCTCTTCTTTTTCAAACTCTTGTTCTGTTAGATGAACTTCTGGTCGTTTTCTTAAAGAGAATTACAATTCTGATATATCATGGTTTCACAGTATTTTTAATGCTTTTTCCCTAAGTTTAGTGTGTGTCCAAAAGCCTTTTTGTATTGATTTTTATGTAAGTTTTTCTTAATTTGCAGGAAATCTGTCCAAAGATAAACGCGGAAGTTTTTGAGCGAGAAATGCAGAAGAGACCACTTACGGAGCATGTGACAGTCCGTCAAGCTTGTGACGGTCCGTAGGTGGCATCATAGAGAAGCTGCTGAAGGAAAATGGGGAAGTCTGACACAATGTGGGATTACAAAAGTTCATGAAGGACCCTCATAGCCCTGACGGTCCGTCCGGCTGGTTCGTCGCAATGATCAGAGAGTAGTCCAGTACCCAAATTTCAAAAAGTTTAAGTATTATGGAATAGAGACCCCCGTGGACCGTCGTTCTTGGAACGGTCCGTCATACCTCTCGTTGAGGGTAATGAAGAGAGCAGCAGAAGAATTTGTGAAGTATGGGACGACGAAGGCCATGACGGCCTGTCGTGACCACGACGGTCCATCACAAGGTCCGTCGACCTAGCCGCGTTTTGACATATTTTCAGTAATTAGAATCCTTCTTTTATTAGGTTTTGTTTTTATTATAAATAGTTCGAAAAACCTCATTTTTGGGGTTAGACTCTTTGATACGAGACTCTTTAATAGTAGACTCTTTGATATTAGACTTTTTGATAGTTAGACTTTTGGATAATCTTTAGTCTTCTTGTTCAAGTATTGAAGGATTAATTTCAGTAATTATTACACTTTTTCTGGAATTGATTGTTGGTACTTTTGTTGATTAATCAAGTAAATTTCTGGATTTTATTCTTTCTCATCAAAGTAAGTGCATGAATTCTTATATTAAATATATGATTAGTGTGATTATGACCCTGGGTAACTAAACTCCATAACTAGGGTTGTGGGAACCATGGGTGAATAATGAGGTAAAAACTAACTAAAATAGCAATTCTAAAATAGTGTCTTACAGGTATTGATAATTCTTTCATTTAGAAGTCTTTTTAACGGATGGCTAACTTTAGAACTCGCCTTAAGGCAACTTGCCAGACCAAGGAGGTAAATAATAGGAAAAGAATTATCAATATAGATTTAGTGTATACTATCTAATAGGCTAGTGTCGATTGGTACGAGGTAATAACTTAGTCAAATATCAAATACAATACTTAATATGAGGCAAAGGTAAGGGTTAGTAAAGCAACACACGTAGCTGGACCAAGGTGCGGAGTGAAATTTTCTAGATGCCGCACCAAGGATTTAGAGATATATAACTTATCACTTTACATGCAAGATACTAGGAAAGAATTGTTATAGTTAGAATTATCAAGTTAGGAACCTGTGGGGGAACACTTAAGCCCTAGTTAGTTTTATTAATTGATTAAGCTCTAAGATTTGAATCTGTTAGTTGTTTACTTTAATCTAGTTAATTACTTTCATTAATTTAGAAATAGAACCCCCCTTTATTGTCTTTTGTTTTCTAGGAAAATAATTGACTAAATAATAGTAATAATAGAATAATGTTAAGCCTGAACTTTTATCCTCGTGGAAACGATCCCAACCTCATTAGTTGGGTTCTTTACTTGATACGGCCACTTTACTTCTTATTTGAGAAGTAAGTTTGAGCGTATCAAATTTTGGCGCCGCTGCCGGGGAAAGTAGCTTTTAGATTAACTTAAACTTATTACTAAAGTTTAGTCAATATTTTCTTGTATGCCAAGTACACGGAGCTGAAGAGAACCCTTATTTCCTTACGACCACGAATTAGATCGTACACTATGCAATATGAATCGAAACTTGGGTATTAACGATGATGATCCAAACCAGAACATCCCAGCTCCAGTTGATGTTCATGTTCAATTATTACCCGGTGATCCTGGTGAAAATCAACAAAGGGGCCAAAATCCCGCTCCACGTCCTCAAGAATACTACAGATGTTATGTTAATATTGCAGACTCTGATGGGCCACTTGTCTTACCGCCTCTACCATAAGGCCACACCTTTGTGACAACTAGTAGTCTGATGCAAATGTCACTGCTAGAGGTTTCTTTTTAGCGCTACCTTCTGAGGACCCACATGCCCATATATTTGAGGTAAGATCAATGTGTAAAATCTGTGTAGGGAGGCCTGATTTGGATTTGGTTGTAATAGGGCTAAGAGTATTTCCTCTTCCACTGACGGGAGAGGCTTCTATTTGGTTCACTAAGCTCCCTCATAACTCAATTTTCACTTGGAACCAACTAAAGGACGTTTTCTTAGCACGTTACTACCCGGTCTCTAAGAAACTAAATGACAAAGACAAAGTGAACAACTTTGTGGCACTACCAAGAGAGTCAGTTAGAAGTTCTTGGGATAAATTCACTTCACCTTTGAGAAGTGTGCCCAATCACCGCATAGATGATGAGTCACTAAAGGAATACTTCTATCGGGGACAGGATGATAATAATAAAGTGGTATTAGATACTATAGCGGGTGGTTCTTATGAGGAGTGTCCTTATGCCGAGATTGCCGAAAAATTAGAGAAATTCTCTCGGAATAATAAAGCTTGGAGTACTAGGAACTCAGATACTGGAAGAAATACCTTCGTAGTGCAATCCACACACAACCCACCTACAGATGAGATTCATGAAGAGATAGATCAAATGAGAACTGAGATTGGGTTGGTATTAAAACATGTAACTGGGGTGCAGAAAAGATAAATGCAGTTAACTACTTGTGTAAACCACCACCACCAAATGATGAATGCTATTATGAGGAGAATTTCTATGTGGTAAATCAACAGACGGGGGGTTTTCGACCGAGTGCCCAAGGCTCAATTCAGGAGAATTGGCGCCAAGATCAAGGAAACCAAGGTCGGATCTATGGTAAATATAACTGTGAGGGTCATTATGTCCGAATGGAAACTACAACTGCGACAACAAATTCAACAGTGGTAACTATGATAACAAAAATTATAGGAATGGTCCCTATGTCCCTCCTCAAAATCGTGAAGTTACTCCTAGGGATGGTGGAGATAGTATGTCGCGAGTTGAGGATATGTTGCACAAAATGATGAGGAGGTTTAATTCTAGTGATGACCACATTAAAGAGTTAAAGAGTGATTTAGCGGGTATTGGGCAGAAAGTCGATACACATGCAATATCGATTAAGCATCTTGAGTTGCAAATGGACCAATTATCTGCGACTATAAACACACGACAACCGCGCACTCTTCCTAGAAACGTTGTCCAAAATCCAAAAAATAATGGACACTGTATGGCAATAACTACTCGAGGTTATAAGCAAACCATTGATCCACGTATGCCGTCTAATGAGGAAAAGGTGATAAAAGATAATAATAAAGTGGTAGAGGTTAGCAGTGACGTAGAAGATAACACTGGAAAAGATGTTGAAGTGCCTACAAAGGTAACTCCCATGCCTAGACCACAAACCCCTTTCATCAAAGATTAGTGAAAAAGACTGAGGATGGTGAATATCGGTGTTTTTAACGATGTTGAAGCAGCTTTCTATCAATGTCCCTTTGGTAGAAGCTCTAGAACAAATGCCCGGTTATGCCAAGTTTATGAAAGATCTGGTTAAAAAGAAAAGATCGGTCAGTTTTGAGGATGATGATAGACTGCAGCATTGTAGTGTTATTGCTACAAGATCTCTAGTACAAAAGAAAAAAGATCTGGGTGCATTCACAATTCCTTGTACAGTTGAGTCATTACATTTTGCGAAAGCATTATGTGATCTGGGGGCAAGAATAAATCTCATGCCTCTCTGTATTTACATGAAGTTGGGTTTGGGTGATCCAAAGACCACTGTGATGCGGCTACTGATGGCCGATTGAACAGTAAAAAGGGCTATAGGGATACTCCACGATGTGCTAGTAAAAGTGGAGTCGTTCATATTTCTGGCAGATTTTGTTATTCTTTATTGTGAAGTCGATTTTGAAGTGCCTATTATTCTTGGGAGGCCATTCCTCGCTACGGGTAGATCCTTAGTTGATATGTAAAAGGAAAAGATCAAATTTCAGTTGAACAATGAAGAAGCGACCTTCAACATTTGTAGGTCCATGAGGCATAGTGGTGAGCTCCAATCGGTATCTGCTATATCCTACAAAAAAAAGATGAAGAAGTACCATAACCTAAAAATTGAAAAACGAGAGTTTATGGTTGGGATTTGGTGCTTTAGTCAATTCTAGGTTGCGCTTGTTTTCGGGCAACCACAAGTCCAAATGGACTGGCCCTTAATTGGTTACCCAACTATTCCCTCATGGAGTAGTTGAGTTGGAAACCAAGCAGGGTGTGCGGTTTAAGGTGAATGGACAACGAATAAATTTTTTTTTGGGCATGCTGAATCGGCGAATGAAGTGATCGAGGCATACCATCTTGATGAAGTCTGAGTAATCAAGTGTCTTCAGTCGTGCCGCGACGTTAAATCAAGCGCTGGTCGGGAGGCAACCCAATGCTTATAGTTTTTTTTTATAGTAATGGTAGCATTTTCTACTAATGGGTTTTAAATTTTCAAGTAGCACATCACCAGGAAATTTTGCAAAAAATCACTCTGAAATAGTCACTCACGGATACATCGATGGACCGTCACGCATGCGCAGGACCATCGCATAAATCCGTCGAGCCAGGTACGTCTTTCATTTATTTTAAAAATTAGGGTACACGCGACGGAACCCATGACGGACCGTCGCATCTATGATGGATGGTCTTCAGGGACTCGTTGCATCATTAATCAGCATACTCGACCCGACTCGGCTGGGTAATTTTAAATTTTGTCAACATCTAAAAAACCCCACCCCTTCATTTCAACCATTTCCTTCCTTTTTTCTCCCATTCCCTCCCTTTCAAACTTCCAACTTCCTACCTATCTTCTCTATCAACTAATCACTTCCCCAAATCCCCAATTCCGAAAATCTTATTTCTACTGGTCGGAGTCTGTTATCGTGGTTATGCTCTTGATTACCAAGTGCCTCATTTTCTTGTTTTTCTCCTCTTCTCAGGTATGTGTCTCTGATCTCTACCCATTTACATTGCATTTTTGTATTCAATCACTATTAGCCTATTTCTTTTTAGTGGGTCTTCATTCTTTGATCGAATTTTGTCTGACCTAGGTTGAGAATCCTCAAATTGCCTTGTAAAACTTGAGAAATTGGTGCTTTAGCATTGCTAGTTTGCTAGATATTTGGGTTAGAAACATGTAGGTTAACACTATGTATTCCGTTTAAGTCACAATGGGATGATTGTGGCATCCTCAATTCTGTCACTGAATGACAGAACGAGACCCCAATGACGGACCGTCGTATCCACGACGGACCGTCATAAGGTCTGTTCCAACACCCTACTATTCATTTTCTCTAAGTGTCCACCAACGGACACATGCGATGGACCGTCGTTCCCATGACGGTCAATCCTGCTCAACTGTCATGGTTGTCAGAGACCCTTATCCTAAGGGTCTCCAATTTTTTTCTAAGTGTCTTCTGACAGACATCTACGACGCACCGTCATACCCTCGACAGTCCATCCTGCACAACCGTTCTGGTTGTCAGAGACCCTATTCCTAATTCCAAGTGTCTTTTAACGGACATCTACGATGGACCGTCATACCCACGACGGTCCGTCCTGCACAACCCTCATGGTTATCAGAGACCCTTGTCGTAAGGGTCTCAATTTTTTTTTTCAATTGTCCTCTGACAAACATCTATGATGGACCGTCATACCCTCGACGGTCTGTCCTTCACAACCATCATGACGGTCAGATACCCCTCTCCTAAGGGTCTCCATACTTTTTCTAAGTGCCTCATGACGGACATCGACGACCGACCGTCATTATCACGACGGTTCGTCCTGATTATCCCTCATAACTGTCAGAGACTATCCTTCAGAGGTATCCACATACACATAGTTGAAGTAAGACATGACAAACCCCATGACGGTCCGTCATACTCTCGACGAGCCGTGACATAGTCCGTGTTGTTTCACTATTACTACAGAGATGTCATTACATCTTTGCTCTTATGCTTATTTTGTGTCGTTTTTTCTTGTCTTGTTTGCTTCTTCTAGTACTAATAATGATTTTTTTACAATTATTATCTCTAATGGCACAGAAACAAGATCGATTTTACGCACGTGGGCGTTCAAAGTCTGTCGCCCCGTCTGCCTGACTGGTTATAGGCTCTGATGATGAGCATGATCTCGAGTACGTGTCCCCAGGCACTACCACTCCAGCACGAGCTGCACATGCAACAAGAGCTACACCCAAAAAGGTGGCGTCCGACGTAGTCACTGCCTCCAAGTCTAATGAGGAGCACACATTGACCAGCACACCTTCTGGGTCAGCTACACATGAAGAAAAAGAGTCTGGTTCCTTAGGAGTTAGTGGTCGGAGGAAGCCTCCGGGTCCGCAGAAGTCCCTGCATCCGCCACAACTGCACAGTCTGCCTTGTCTGATGAGGCTGACAGTCCTGATTCCACTCCAGGATCACCGACTGGTGCTCTCACCTTGGTTACTGACCAGCCCAATCGGTGGTGTGTCGACGGGCAATACCAAGAGTATTTCGATGCAAAGTTTCTAAATGATAAAGGCGTCATGAGGCATACCTTTACACTGGAGAGGCGGGTCCTTACGGGAAGTCTCCCCACCATGCCAGATATCCACAATCTCTTCTATAGACACCGGATAGAGTGGACAGCTTATTCTTTAGGCCGCTACAGTGACGAGTTGGTCTGAGAGTTTTACACCTCTTATGTGGCTACTCTTCGATCTTAGATAGATAGGCGGGCTGCCCCCGCCAAACAGGCCCCACTCGAGCACATCAGAGTACGCGGCATACAGGTCGACATATCCCTGCTTGCCATTTACCGGTATTTGTACGGCGGGGAGGTTGATTCCAACAGGACCCTTCTTGCCGTCGAGTTCGACTACTGGTGGCAAATTGTAAAAGATTGCCAATTCTTGCGTGAGCCATCGCTTATAGAGACCAACAAAAGGTGGATGGCCATGCACTTGTATATTGATAGAGAGGGTGTCGACTGGGTAACGGAGCCGAAGTGAGCCATCAGGAAGGCTAACTTGACCTTTACGACCAAGTTTTTATGGTTGATTGTCCGCCACTACCTTTCCCCCACAGTTTCTGATAATATAGTTACATGGATCGCGCAATTCTGATGGTGGCGATGATAGCCGGGTTTGAGGTGGACTTCGCTTGACTTCTACAGGCGGTCATGCACGAGAGGGGTTTCAAGGTCACCACTACTTATCCTTTTCCGTGCATGATATTTTTCTTATGCAGGTCCGCAGGTTTGCCCATTTGGTACATTGATCATCTCAAGAATCCGCTGGGCACTGTTGATATCGGCCTCATTAGGGATGAGTCCAATGAGTTGGATTCACGCAGAGGGCCCCGTCCAGAGTTGCCTCCACTTGGTGAAAATTTTGCTGATACGGTAGCACATGCTCGAACGGCTATGCAGGTTGCTTCCGAAACCACTGACACTACCCTGGTTGTGTCTATCCCGGGTAGTAGCACTGCCCCTAGCTTCTCTCGCTCAGCCCCTTTCCCCGCTCTTGTCCCGCTTGCTAAGGTCCAGAAACTAGAGGCTCAGATGGCCACACTTCTGCATCACATCCATCCTTGGATGCAGAGGTCTATTGCTGAGGCGGCGGAGCGCTTGGAGCGTAAGATGGCCCAGCACACAGAGCAGAAGATCGCTGAGGTTCATCAGTGCTTGAACGCTTTTGAGTTGCGGGTTCTAGCCCGGCCATCCCCTCAGGTGGACATGTCGACCCTTCAGGCTGCAGTTGAGAGTCTGCTAGCAGATCTTGATATGATCCTAGTGGCTAGGGTGCCTGAGTCTGAGGCCCCTTCTACAGAGCCTGCTGACGACACAGTGTTGGTGACTTTATTTGCCAATTCTGAGATTCCACCACCTCCCCCTTGAGAGCATGCCAAGAGGCGTAGGGGTCGATAGGAGGATGAGGCTAAAGCAAGGAAAAAGGAGCTCCGTGAGATGGAGGCTATGAGGAGAGCCTCGATTGCAGATGAGGAGGCGCGTCAGATCAACGTTGTAGAGTCAGTTGCTGGGGCATCTAGCTCTAGAGATGTGGAGACAGCGGGAGGCACTACTGATAGTGTTGTTGATAATGAAGAAACCACTGAGGGTGTCCAGACTACATAGGACACTACATAGGGTGTCCATCTTGCTGATCGCCGACGCTTTGCGCCCAAGGTTTGCTTCACCTACCACTCTCGTATTTCAGTTTTTTAATGCGTTGGGGACAATTCCATATCTTTTTGTTGGGGGTGGGCTAAATGGAAAGTGAGTGCTAGGGTGAAGTCTGAGTATCCCAATTCATGATTCTCTTTTGGGGTTTTCTTGCCTGTGTTCTTTTTCGCCAAGAGATTGATTATTTTTATTGTTTTACCGGCATGTCTATATCTTGTGTACACAGTACAACTCTGAATCATGATGGCTAAAACAAAAATAACATCCTGATGTAATGAAAATGATGCATGGCTAGGCACATTAATTGATAAATGTGTGGTTCTAAGCATGAACATAGAGATACACCACTGCATGACCCTAAGTCTAAGACTCGAACTAGATATATGATAATCTGTTAGAGTAATGAGATGTCAAGTGAGTGTGAGGAAAATTTGAATAGTCCACCATTTGTACTGAGCTAGAACTTGCCTGGTTAGTCCTGCTAAAAGTAAGCTATATAACCAATTTTTAGCCTAATTAAAAAAACGAATTAAATTAATCCCTCTTTGCTCCAAATGATTTGAGCTTAAAATAGACCTTTCTTTTTCACCCCAACTGATCTTTTCTGGGAATAATGTGTTGGCCCTAGTTTCTCTTTGGACATGTTCACCTCAGCTTATGGCATAAGCTGAGGGTGGCTGATACAGTAAACAACCTTTTCATGGCCCTGACCAAACTTTAGGTATTGTGTACTTTGACTCATGGAAAAGCCATGAGTTGAGGGTGGCTATTATGAGGAATGCTCTGGAAGGTGGGGTTGAAAGAACAAAAAGAGAGAAAGAACAAAAGTAAAGTGACTCAAGAACTTGTTGAAAGAAAAGTGAAATAAAAAAATATAATTAATACAAGAAATAAAAGAAAAAAGTCACTTACACAAATGAAGAAAGAAGGGAAAATAGCAAGGTGAAAGAATATGAGAAATTGGATGAAATAACACGATAAAAAGTGGTACGTTTAGCCGATATGTCAAGGAGGGCAAAGAGTCACTAAAGTATACGTAAATATACCCTACCTGACCCTGAGCCTATATTACAAGCTATGAAAGTCCTATCGTGATCCTAAGAGTTGTATGGCGAACTTAAAACAGTGAAAATAAGGGCAAACTTATGGCAATATGTATGAATAAGTTGTGAATTTATTCTGAGATTTAGTGTTGAAATATAATTCTTATACTCAAACTGAAATCATTGTGTGAAAAATAGGATGTTGTTTTGAAGTGACGAGACTAGTGGCAATACCGGAAATATTATCACCTCGGTGAGAAATTGAAAAGGATAGGTGTCAGTGCGTGATGAGTCTGTGTCATGGTCTGATTTCATATAATTCAAGCCTAATAGTGATAACATGCATAAACATGATGACACTACTCAGGATTGATATCCAAATGATTGCGAAAGCTAAAATATGGATACTATTGTACAAAGATTTTGTAGTGAGTCATAGTGCGTCGCTTGAGGACAAACAACGAATTTAAGTTGAGTGTGTGATACCGTGGATTCTCGGTATTTTTAATGCTTTTTCCTTAAGTATAGTGTGTGTTCAAAAGCCTTTTTGTATTGATTTTTATGTAAGTTTTTCTTTATTTGCAGGAAATCTTTCCAAAGATGAACGCGAAAGTTTTTTAGCGAGAAATGCAGAAGAGACCACTTACGGATCCTGTGACGGTCCATCGAGCTTGTGACGGTCCGTCGGTGGCATCGTAGAGAAGCTGATAATGGAAGATGGGGAAATCTGACCTAGTGTAGGATTACGGAAGTTCATGATGGACCGTCAAAGCCACGACGGTCCGTCCTGCTGGTTCGTCGCAATGATCAGAGAGTAGTCCAAGTACCCAAATACCAAGAAGTTTAAGTATTATGCAATGGAGACCCTCGACGGACCGTCGTGCTTGGAACGGTCCGTCATACCTGTCGTTGAGGGTAATGAAGAGAGAAGCAGAATAATTTGTGAAGTATGGGATGACGAAGGCCATGACGGCCCGTCGTGACCACGACTATCCATCACAAGGTCCGTCGACCCAGCCGCATTTTGACAGATTTTCAGTAATTAGAATCCTTCTTCTATTAGGTTTTGTTTTTATTATAAAACGTTCGAAAAACCTCGTTTTTGGGGTTAGACTCTTTGATAAGAGACTCTTTGATAGTAGACTCTTTGATATTAGACTTTTTGATAATTAGACTTTTGGATAATCTTTAGTTCTCTTGTTCAAGTATTGAAGGATTAATTTCAGTAATTCTTACACTTTTTCTGGAATTGATTGGTTGTGCTTGTGTTGATTACTCAAGTAAATTTATGGATGTTATTCTTTCTCATCAAAGTAAGTGCATGAATTCTTATATTAAATATATAAATAGTGTGATTATGACCATTAGTAACTAAACTCCATAACTAGGGTTGTGGGAACCATGGGTGAATAATGAGGTAAAAACTAACTACAATAGCAATTCTAGAATAGTGTCTATCATGTATTGATAATTCTTTCATTTAGAAGTCTTTTTAACAATTGACCAACGTTGGAACTCGCCTTAATGCTACTTGCCGGACCAAGGAGGTTAATAATATAAAAAGAATTATCAACATAGATTTTGTGTATACTATCTAATAGGCTAGTGTCGATTGGTACGAGGTAATAACTTAGTCAAATATCGAATACAATGCTTAATATGAGGTAAAGGTAAGGGTTAGTATAGCAACACACGTAGCTGGACCAAGGTGTGGAGTGAAATTTTCTAGATACCGGACCAAGGATTTATAGATACATAACTTATCACTTTACATGCAAGATACTAGGAACGAATTATTATAGTTAGAATTATCAAGTTAGGAACCTGTGGGGAACACTTAAGCCCTAGTTACTTTTATTAATTGATTAAGCTCTAAGATTTGAATCTATTAGTTGTTTACTTTAATATAGTTAATTACTTTCATTAATTTAGAAATAACCCCCCCCCCCCTTTACTGGCTTTTGTTTTCTAGAAAAATAATTGACTAAATAATAGTAATAATAAAATAAAGTTAAGTCTGAACTATTTTCCTCGTGAGAAAGATCCCAACCTCATTAGTTGGGTTCTTTACTTGATACGACCACTTTACTTCTTATTTGAGAAGTAAGTTTGAGCGTATCAATTTCGTAGTGCTATATGATCCTAGAAATGAAGGGGATATGATTTCATTGTGAAGTCAAATTTTTTTGGTATTGTTCAAGTTATATATCTTCTTTTTTGAGATCTTGTTCTGTCAGGCGAGCTGCTGGTCGTTCTCTACAAGAAAATTATGCTTTTTATTGTGATATGTTCCCAAAAATGAAGGAGATTTTATTTCATTGTGAAGTCGATTTATTTTTTTGTATTGTTCGAGTTATATATCTTCTTTTTTGAACTCTTGTTCTGTTAGACGAGTTGCTGGCCGTTTTCTCAAAGAAAATTAAGTTTTGTAGTGTGATATAATCCAAAAAATGAAGGTGATTAGTCCTTACAAAATTAAGTTAAAATTTTGTTTGGGTCTGACATTGATGAACTGTGTAAAAAACAATAGGACTAATGTAAATGACTTGTAGTTGTGTTACACATTAAAGGTTGAAAGAGTGATAAATTTGTTTGCACCTGAAACTTGGATTCTTTAAAGCATTGTTTGCATCTGATGATACTTGGACTCTTTAAAGGCTTAAAGGTTGAAAGAGCTAATGTAAATGACTTCATTTGATGCTTCACATCAAGTTACAGGTTCATTTAAATTATTCTTTCATCTTTTTCGAACTGGTTCTCTAATGTCTATCTAATTGTATCTAAGCTACACATCCTTATCTGTGAGGTTTTTTTTTCTGCTCAAAATTTGAGTTATTGATTGTTTTCTTCTTATTGTATAGTGTATAGTGTGTTCATGACGAACCGATCATATTTTTACGATGAATTTAACTCTAGCTGATGAAAGATGAAGTATGACATAGAACTTATGCAAATTACTTCTTGTATATGATGTACATAGTGGGTAGAAACAACTATAGATTTCAAGAATATATGTTCCAGAAATAGCACTATATTTTTTCCATTCTTGTAAAACTGAATCATTAGTTTGTCTCTATTTGTTCATATTTCATGTAAGCCCCTTTTCTGGACCAGTTTTTTTTCTCCTTCTCTCTATTTGATTTCTTTGAGTTACAGTACTTGTTAGATTTCATTTGTCAGATCAGTTTGTTGTTTGTATTGTTCGATTTATATCTCTTCTTTATTGAAAATGTGTTCTGTTAGACTAGCTGCTGATCATTTTCTTAAAGAACTTTAAGTTTTGTAGTGTGATATGATTCAAAAAAGATGTGGATCAGTCCTTAAAGAATTGAGTTATAGTATCGTTTAGGTCTGAAGTTGATGAAATATGTCAAAAGAAATAGAACTAATATAAATAACTTCCTGTGGTGCTGCACATTAAACGTTGAAACAGTGATAGCTTCGTTTGCATCTGAAACATTGATTCTTTAAATCTTTGTTTGCATATGATGAAACTTTGATTCTTTAAAGGTTGAAAGAACTAATGTAAATGAATTCATGTGGTGCTGCACATTAAGTTACAGTTTCGTTTAAAGCATTCTTTCATTTTTTTTCTAACTGGTTCTCTCCTTCTGTCTACTTGTATCTGAGTTACGCATCATTTTCTGCAGGTTATTTTTCTTGTTATCTATATTTTATTTGTTCGAGTTACAATACTTTTTTGAATTACTTTTTTTCTTTGAGATTAGCTTGTCAATTTATTTTTGATATATTAAAGTTTGTGGCATGATAAGATCATAAAAGAGAAGGTGGTCTGTCTTTAGAGAAAACAATGACCTACTCTTAAACATAGGCACTCACTTGTCATGCATTAAGACAATAATAAGAGAGAAGATATAGGAATTTGTATTCGACTCGAGAAATCTATTCGAAATTACAAGTGAAAGATTGTTTACCTTTTAATACTAATAGACCACAATGGAAAGTGTCTGCGGTTTCTAAAACTAACCCAAATATTCTAAGTTGTAAATAATAGATTGATTTTAAATTTGATAGCTTAATGTACTAGTCACAAAATAAATTCTGAAGAGTACTATCAGATAGTTATTTGATGCTCCTGGGGTAATTGGAAGAGGTCGAGGGAGAGGGCTTAAATCTTTGACATCAAAAGGAAAAGTTCCAACTAACAATTTATTATTTCAATATAGTGATCTATTTAAATAATACATCCAAGAAGTTGAAACAGGTAATATTTGTAGTGTACAAATATCCTCTCGTCAACGTATTATCTTTTATCTATTTATCAATGAATTTTTCTTTTGTCTAGGTACTATTGAGAAGGAAAACAACAAGAAATTACCAAAGTTACCATGCCTTCTATTCGTAAAAAGGGAGCGACAAATGAGAAATCCATGTCTCTCTCGAGAGAGCATATGAAAGTTAATACTTCATTTTACCCATCTGCCAAGAAAGTTAAGGAATACATCCATGAGGTTGAAACAAGTAAGTTTTTTTATGACCGCTGAGATTTTAATTGCATAAATAATATATTTTGAATGTTAAAAGTTTCCCATAGGCCTGGTGAAACCATGACCACCATACATCTGTTGTGTCATTCTTTATGACATATAGTTGAACATACTTAAGACTGCCTACCAAGCCTTTTAGCTTCCTCCCTCTTGGATGTATGTGAATAGTGATCTCTCTTGCTACTATTTTCAGAGCATATTACTTCTAATATGAAATCTTTTAGGTTATTTTGGTTAGGGATGAGGAGCTGGACATAAAAACTCCACCATGTCTTCTAGTCAAGTTGATACTCCCTCTTGTTCATTTACTAATCAAGTAAAGCAATGTACCAAAGAAATTGAAATAAGTATGTTTTTTAAAATCAGTTGTGTCTTTTATTCCATGTATAACATTAAATAAATGCCAAAGATTGTATAATATAATTTCGTGGTTCTAGATGCAATAGGAAAGGGACAAGAGAAAACACATGGATCTTTCTACTCATCTTTAGGGGTTTCTTAAAATAATGTGGAATCTAGTCAAGAATTGACATCAATCAATAAGAATACTCTAGTCCTTTAGAAAGAGAACACGCAAACCAAATTCCCTTTTTCTACTCATCAAGTTATGCAAGCCTCCCAAACAAATGAACAAGGTATGACAATATACAAATCAATTCATTTTCAATTTGTTGAATTAAATTTTATTACAATCTGAGCTACGTTCAACTCAAGAGAAAAACAAATCTTTGAATGAGGAAAACGAATCCTTGAATGATCGCTTGTCTACCATAGAAGATGAGCCAAAGGAAATAAGAAAAATGAAAAAATTGTTTGCTGCTCAACAATTGCATAACCCGCATATGACATCACTAGTATCATTTGAGTGACCACTGAATTTTTTTGCTAACAAGTAAGTAACAATTTACCAAATTCTATATGCGGATAATCTTTAAGCATTTAGTGTATGGCTGAACTCTACATGATTGATCGTGTTTAAAGGAATTTCTTCATTTCTTAGGTTCTTTGCTGGTGATTTTTTTCTCTTATTCGTTGGCTGTTGGTTCACGTATACAAGTTAATTTTGCTTAGTAAGTTTTATAACTTTTGCTGGTAGGACAAAAATCTATGACCAACTCCCTTCCTACATAAGTTAGGTTTATTCTTCCTTAAATTTTCTCAAGAAGTGGATGACACATTCAATAATTCTATATATGAATCTTTATACAAATGTTGGGTTAGTGCAGATTTTGTTGATAAAACAGAGTTGTTTTATACATATGTTTGGAGTTATTATAATGTTTGTGTTGTTACTTTTTAGACAGAAATAGGTAACTTAATTACATAGATTTTTAGGCGTTTAGCAACAAATAGAGTAGTAATAGCTACCACATCTGAAATGCTTCAGTTGTTCCCAGTTATTTAATGTTTGTGTCATTTCTTCTCTAGATAAAAAATGAAAAATTGATACGCATTCAATTTTAACCTTTCAATTAGATGTCTTGGAAATTGTTGCTTCTTTTGTGCTAGCATACGTAAGTGACAGAACCATTATACTCGACCATATACACAATCTCTCAGCCTTTAAGACAAACAACCATATATAAATTCTTGAAGGGGATGAGACATTCAATAATTCGTCCATATAAAGAATCTCTTAGCCTAAAGTCGAGCAAAACACAGATTCGAGGTATGCCAGGGTGTGTTGGATCTAACATTGTTTCACCTATTAATGCGGGTAGTGCACAAGCTGTAAAAGGCCGAAATTCTCTACAATTTTCAGGGTCAACTCATGATCCGATTCTTCAAAAGGTATTTAGTTATTTTTCAAATGTTCTTTTTTAGAACAACAAGTTAGAAAATTACTATCCTAAAGAACAATATCATATGGGATTGTAAATTTGTGATAGTTGTCTATATAGTCCTCTCAGTTTCTCCGAAATTCTTATTTGTGGTAGTTGGCTTATTGATGCAGTTAATTTACAATCTTTTAACTTCATGTTTGAATCATTCTAAGTTGATCTAGTTTTTGCATGACTGATATGAAATTTATATTGAGAAATCTCTGAATTTCAATTTCTCTGTACAAAAGCCTAAGTTCCAACTATATAGTCAGGTTCCTTAGTTTTGATAGGGTAGATGTTGCATTGGCTTCTACTTATTTTTCAAACCATAACATTTTCCTTTTACTTAGCTACTTTTCCACCAGCAATCATATTTGACGTTGTATATATATTCTAGTCTGACAGGGATCCTACAATACTATAAAACTAGCATAGAAGCAGAAAAAGAGATCTTTTCAAATTCGAGTTGCAAAGGTATGTGATTAGTTGACTGCTATAAAGAAAAAGAGATCTCGATATAGCTTTGAATATTGTTGAATGCTGGAGAAATACTCTAAATGCTTAAAAGTTTTCTTTTTTTAGTTGCAGCTAGTGGCTTGTTTGGTATGGTTGGAGTCTAGTTTTTCCTATGTGAGATTTTATTTCCAGTTTTAATTATGTTATAGGTGTTAGCTATTAAGATTCGAAATGATATTTCTCTACTACTCTATTCGACTGATGAACCTTCAGTGTATACCACATGCAATATGGAATCTGTAATTTGCAGATTTATTATTTTCTATAACTTCCAGATGCAATCTGGAGTTTGCAATCTGTAGATTTACTGTTTTCTGTACCGTTCAAATGCAATCTACAGATATATGTGTTGACTGTTGAGTATGTTAGTTATACAATAGGAGATTTATGTCTTAACATATGTCACAATATTTGTACTATTAGCGGTTGATCTCAAAAAGGGACTTCCATTGTGACACTAAAATGGATGGAAAATTAGTAGTCGTAGAAGAGAAAGCACATGAATTTAATTGTTGATGTGTCTTTTTTTACTTTAAAAGACTTAAGGGGACAATTCTATGTGACCCTGAATGGTAGATCAGAAAGAACAATACATTGACAGTTGATCCAACCGTTATATTTGATTTGAACTATATACTTATACTGAATTCGTTTTGATTATTGCAACAAATAGATAAGTAATGATTAAATAAAATGATCGTCTATAACTTGTAAGCTAAAATCCTAGTTTTTTTTATTATTAATATGAAGTTTAATAAGAGAGAGTTTGGTGGAAGAGTGGAAATGATCACATGATATTGTATATTGAGACATGCACATGAAAGGCCCACCTTGTTAGTACAATAACAAACACATTTCTTTAAGCCCACTTGAGATCAAACCCCATTTGGAAACAAACAAACACAAAAATTTTAAACTTAGTTATGTCCTCCCTACCCCCCAAACATGACTAACTAGTAGTAACTTACCATTACCTTTTAATAAAAATAAAAAAGTTTTATTGTGTGTTTCTTCAATGCAATTGTCTTCTTCGATCCAACATCACTATCTATGTTTTCTCTCTCTTTCTTTTGTGGTCCTTCCCCTTCTTTAAAGCAAAAATTATTTTTGTCCTAGAAACTACATCAATCAAGAAAAATGCCAAAGCATAAGCAAGTTGCTTCTTCATTTATCTTCCCATTGAGAAGATTTGGATACTTAAGGCTACATGATTATATTTTTTCTTTTATGCTATGTGTTTTAGGATGAAGGAACTAGGAAATTAGAGATTTTCCCATTTATTTGGTTAATGCTATTCCGCTAAGGGGTGTGAGATAGTGGGAAGCGATGAAAAATACTCATATACCTTTGTTCTACTTACATATTTTTAATTATAAAAATTAGTCCAATCTTCTATTGACTTCCAAGTTCCAAGAATGTTCTTTTTGCTCCATTAATTAATAGTTATATATACTTTTGATTCTTTGAGCACTACTTAAAATTCTCATTATCGGACCATATATACATACCTTGAATCACCAAGAATGATTAAATAAACTACTGCAATCTGGACTTCTTGCCTCTTCAATAAATGTTGCAATATGGAACTTCTTGCCTATTCTATAACCATCGCAATCTGATTTGTGTAGGAAAATGGAGGTTAACAAATTTGAAGTGGATGATGAAGAGTTTTTGAACTATTGTAAAAGTTTGAATACATTATATTTTATTTTGTGAAATATATTCATTGGTGGAATATATTGAACTATTGTAAGAGTACTTTTTGAACTATTGTGTACACATTTAGAATGTTGCTTTATAAATGTATACAACACATATTATGTTTTGAAGTTTATGGAAAATCTATAAATTTGAATTACTTATTAGATAATTTAATACTTGACATTATTAATTGCAAAACAATATTGGTGTACTTTAATTAGAAATTGTGGCATATAAATTGTGTATGCATATGGAAAAAGACTACACTTCAAAGTGTTGTCATATATTTGATATAAAAGGCAACACTTCATAATTGTGGGTAATATGGTAGCAAAAGCCACACTTAAAATTGTACCTGGTAAGGTAATACTTTTAAGTGTAGCTCCAAAGTGTGATCTTTTTGCCTATTATGCTACGCTTGAGTCGCTTCTAAGGCCACACTTTTAAGCGTAGATGAAAAGCGAGGTCTTTTTGACTTTAAGGCTATGCTTAAAAGTGTAGCTAATAAGGCAACACTTTTAAGCGTAGCTGCAAAAGTGTGGCCTTTTTGCCTTTTGGCAACGCTTGTAAGCGCAACTACTAAGGCAACACTTTTAAAGTGTTGCCTAAAATCTAAGGTTACACGGCTTATAACCACTCCTGAAATAGTGTGGCTTAAAGTCAAAAAGTGTGGCCTTTATCAAAGGTCATACTATTTCGTTGTTTAGGCCACACTTTTCTAGGGTGGTTGTAGACATAAAATGTTGTTGTGAGACAGATGAGAGATTTTGGATTTTGATTTGGGAATTTGATTTGATGAGTGAATGTGAGGTAAAACTAATTTAAAATCATTATATAACCCTCCCATGAAATACCAAAAAGACCCCTCAGTTAAGTTGACCTTTTAGTGAAGTCAAACTTCAATTCTAAATTTCGTATTTTCGTCAGAAAACACGTCCGTGTCGTGGAGCTATTCCTGCAAGATTTTCTAAATTAATTTTTGAACCAGAAGAGTCTGCTATGTGCCCGAGAGACGGACAAGATTTTTTTCCTAGGGTTAACCAAGTCCTCAACGTGAATTAGTTCCCACCTAGTGCAACTGGTTGCTGCCTTTAGGCAGCTTTTTGGCTAAAGTTGGGGTCCCTTCAAGGACCCCTAGGGCAGTCCTTGGGGGATCAGGCATGGACGTTGATCATATATACATTCATTTACCTATTTAAAGTGATTTTACAAGTTTTAGACTTCATACAACACACCCAAACCTTCACGAAACCTAAGGACGTTTTACTAGTTCAATTGCACTAGCCTTCGGACGTCTTAGAGGTTTCTTCACGTTTTGACTCTAACACTTCCCAACTAGTTTCAATGCATTAATTTAGGATTAGAAACAGTATTTTAAGGTTCAATTCATCATGTGAGGCTCTAGATAAGGTCATGGTCTTTTGGAGTGTTACATAGGGGTTATTGTGCCCCATGTAGACATGAAAAATAAAATAGGTGTTATTGTTCTCTATAGGCAACCAAGTTTATTATGCCTTGTGATGACATGAAAAATAAAATAGCGTTATCGTACCCTATATGCAACCTGGGGTTATTATGCCATGTGAAGACATGAAAAATAAAATAGGTCTTATATGTTTTATTTTGTTTTTTTACTTATATTATTATTATCATTTATTTTATTTTATTTTTATTTTTGTACACTTTTCAAACATAAAAGAAACAAACAAAAATAAATAAAATAAAATGCCCCATCAGTACCTAAGTATGATGGTCCATTTGAAGTAGTGAAACGAGTGGCCGAAGTCGCATATAGGTTGAACTTGCCAGAAAGGTTAAAGATTCATCGCACTTTTTATGTGAGTTTCTTGAAACCTTACTTTGCAAATGCAGATGATCCGGACAGGAACAGGTCAAAAAGGGCTCCTCCATCAGTACCTACATAGTTTCATGCTGAAATAATGAAGATGATTCACCGAGTTTTGGGAAAAAGTAAGAAGAATACAAAGACTAAATTCTTGATGCACAGGAAAGGCAAGAGTGTTGTTGATGCAGTTTGGGAGAAAGCAAAGGACTTATGAAAATCTGATGCTCAAATCGATGACTATCTTGAAACTTTCTCGATAAGGACATCTAGTTCAAGTGGTAAGCACAAGATAGCTTGCGCAAGGCTCAGCGGCGCATGAAGAAATATGTTGATCAACATCGTCGCTCAGTTGAGTTTACTGTGGGTGACAAAGTGTTGTTGAAACTTACTCCATAAATCTGGAAACACATTGTATGTAAGACTAGGCATCGGAGTTCGATTCCTAAGTATGATGGTCCATTTGATGTAGTGAAACGAGTGGCCAAAGTCACATATAGGTTGAACCTGCCAGAAAGGTTGAAGATTCACCTCACTTTCCATGTGAGTTTCTTGAAACCTTAATTTGTAGATGCAGATGATTCGGACAGGAACAAGTCAAAAAGGGCTCCTCCATCAGAACCTACACATTTTGATGATGAAATTGATAAGATACTTGATCACCGGATTTTGTGCACAATTAAGAAGAATACAAAGACTGAATTCTTGATTCAATAAAAAGGCAAGAGAGCAGCTGGTTCAGTTTGGGAGAAAGCAAAGGACTTATGGCAATTTGATGCCAAAATCGATGACTACCTTAAAACTATCTCGATAAGGACATCAAGTTCAAGTGGTGCGGCTGGTATGTAAGACCCACAAACTACTTGATTTAACTACGTGTAGTCATGACAAGGACTTGGGCATATTGATGTCCCTTCTACTTCAAAATCTAAGAAAAAGGGTGAGAAAAAAGGGGACTGGAAAAGGTAGAATATTAAAGACTATGCTAATGACAAAGGGAAGGCACCAATGAAGAAAGGAAATGAACAAAACAATCCAAAAAACAAGGATGTCAATTTGAAAGGCTGTTGGACTTGTGGTGGTCATCATTTGGCTAAGTCTTGTCCAAACAAAGAAAGAGTGAATGCTTTGCTTGCCGGAAAGGTGAATCAGGATAAAGAAGGAGAGGAAGTACTGACTGCTTTGGTCAATCCGATAGGTTTGTCTATCAATCATATTACATTGGTTAATAATGTTAAAGGGACTTCTAAGACTCTAAATCCACATGTTGTATTTATTCATTTGGAAATGAAGATAAAAGAAAAATGTCTGATGGCTATGGTTGATACAGGGGTTACTCATATATTTATTGATGTTAATAGTGAGGAAAAAATTGGGGCTTAAGTTGACCAAAAGTCCCTCCTACGTCAATACAGTGAATGCTAAGGCACAAGACATTGTGGGCATGACTTATGAAGTACCTACGTCGACTGGAAATTGGGTAGGAAAACATAACTTGATGGTGATGCCGTTAGGAGATTTTGAGATGATACTTGGTATTGATTTTCTGAGAAAATTCCAGTTTGTTCCTTTTTCACATTTGGATGGAATAATGATTATGAATGGGGATAATGCTGGGTTGGAAAAGGGTGTTCATCCATTTGGGAAAGCCAGTAATATAGCAAAGAAGAAGGATAGGGGAATGATGGTTTCTGCTATGTAAATTGACAAAGGACTGAAGAAGGGTACTGAAACTATAATTGTTGCCTTAGTCGAATTGAAACATGATGTAACAGTAGAGCTGCCTGATTGTGTGGCCGAGTTGTTGAAAAAATTAACTGATGTGATGCCGCCTGAATTGCCAAAGACTTTACCGCCAAAGAGGGATATTGATCATAAAATTGAGTTGCTGCCAGATACGGTTGCTCCTGCATAGGCTCCTTATCGTATGGATCCTAAGGAATTGGCTGAATTGCGGAAATAGTTAAATGAATTGTTGGATGCTGGTCTGATTCAACCATCTAAGGCTCCCTATGGTGCTCCTGTTTTTTTTCAAAAGAAACAGGATGGGACGATGAGAATGTGTGTAGATTACAAGGCGCTGAACAAGGAAACTGTGAAGAATAAGTATCCGGTTTCGTTGGTGCAAGATTTGTTGGACAAGTTGAGCAAAGCGTGCTGGTTCACGAAACTTGATCTTAGGGCAGTCTAGTGGCAGGTTAGAATAGCAGAAGGTGATGAACCTAAGACAACATGTGTAACTAGATATGGCTTTTATGGATTCCTTGTAATGCCATTTGGTCTAACCAATGCCACGACTACATTTTGCAACTTAATGAACAATGTACTATTTGACTATTTTGATGATTTTGTAGTCGTCTATCTTGATGATATTGTTATCTATAGTCGAACATTGGATGAACATGTCAATCACTTAAGTATGGTGTTGTTTAGTTTAGGAAACATACACTTTATGTTAAAATGAAAAAGTGTGAATTTGATCAACAAGAAATAAAATTTATGAGGCATCTTGTTAGTAAAAACCATGTTCGAATGGATCCTAAGAATGTGTAGGTCATTATTGACTGGCAAGCACCATGAAATGTTAAGGATTTGCGGTCGTTTCTTGGGTTGGCTAACTGTTAGAGAAAGTTCATTGCGGGTTATTAAAAAAGGGCAACAGCTCTGATTGACTTGTTGAAGGAAGATGCTAAATGGATATGGGTTGTACGATGTGAAGAAGATTTTCAAAATTTGAAGGAAGCTATTGCATCTAAACCCATATTAAAGTTGTCTAATTTTGAAGTGCCATTTGAAGTACTTACTAGGTGTGGACATAAATACCGAAAAACCAAAAAATTGAATCGAACCTAAAAATTTTGGTTCTTCGATTTTGGTTCTTCGGTGTTTCGGTTTTCTTTTTTTGGAACTTTGATTCTTCGGTTCAGAGTTCGGTGCAAGTGTCTTGAAAACTACGGTGCACCGAAGAACTGAAGTTTTATTTACTAAATTTAAAAATATTTAAATTATATTGCTTAATTAATAATAGTTATACACTTTTGAATTTTGACTCAACTATTTACATGACCATTTAAATTTTCAATTTTAAAATGACAACAAATATAATGTGAATAAAGTGTTGAACTATTGTTGTTTATATACAATTGTACATTGTGAGTCCTTATATTTTGGTTGTTCAAAAGTTCATCGTGGCATCGTCCTTGCTAGGATGCTTGCTCTCTTCTTTATTCATTCAACATTCCGGTATGGGAGAAAGCCTTTTGGCTTTAGCAAAATGGCAGTCATCTATGCTAAGAAACGAAAACAAAAACAAATCCTTTGACATCTTAGCTAAAAAAAATCATATATGCTCTCTTTATTTTTATTAAATACATAATGAAACTCTTAAGACTTTATCATACTCCTTTATTATTTTTATTCACACGAAAAAACCGATTTAGTTTTAAAATACCAAATCAAATCGAACCAAAGTAGAAAAAATTGAACTGAACCGATCTAGTTTGGTATAAACTATGGTGCACACTTTTCTAAAGCTGAATATCGAAGAATCAAACTGAAGAACCGAACGCCCACCCCTAATACATACTGATGCGTCTGATAAGGCTATTGGAGGCGTGTTAGTACAGGAAGGTCATCCTGTGAAATTCAAAAATCCAAATTTGAATGATGTTGAGCAAAGATATTAGACACGTTAGAAGGAAATTGTTGTTGTTGTACATTGTCTACATGTTTGGAGAGTCTCGATTTGTGGTTCGAACTGATAATGTAGCCAATACATTTTTCAAAACAGAAAAGAAATTGAGTCCAAAACAAGCAAGATGGCAGGAGCTTCTGGCAGAATATGATTACATGTGGGAACACAAGCCGGGGAAACACAACCACGTTGTTGATGCATTGAGTCGGAAAGAAGTATTTGCTACAATATATTCAATTTCAAAACTTGAGACTGATTTCTTTGATAGAATCATGTTGTGTGCAGCAAATGACTCATTATATGTTAAGTGGATGGGTCAAGTGCAAGATAGCATAATAAGACGGTATTGGATCGAGGGCGATCTACTTTATTTTAAAGGGAGGAGAATCGTCGCACCAAATCAGGGTGGACTACGCAAAGACTTGATGAAGAAAGCACATGATTCTTCTTGCGCTGGACATCCGAGTGTTAAAAGAATGTTGGTTCTACTGTCTCGTGTTTATTTCTAGCCGAAGATGGAGGATGACATAGAAGCATACATGAAGACTTGTCATCTCTATCAAGTAGACAAGACTAAACGTAAAGAGTATACATCGGATTAGAAACAAAAATAGAACAACATATTTTTTAATAACCGGCAGGGAGAGTGAGATCGGCATCTTAAGTTTGACGTGATCGAATGGAGAAGAAAGATAGGGTAACATGAAGGAGAAGGGTGAGGGTATTGGAAAATTGACATTTTTTAAAACTGAAATGCGCTTTATTCATTTTATATTTTATTTTATTTTCATGTCAGCTTTGAGAGTGATATTAAATTTACTTTTGAATAATATAGGTGTGTAATAGGACGCTCCAGTAGTATAAGAGTGTAATTAACCTTTCGATACAACTTTAGGAGTGAATTTATGTCTTTTTCCATTATTTCATTGATATATTATATTATGATGTGTGAGATCCGGGCTTTTTTCTTAACCTTTGTATCTCATTTGGAAAAAGAAATAGATTCCCCCTTGAATCTGTCCGAGAAGTCAGTTACACGCTTAAACTATCATAGTGACATATAACACACCTTAACTACTCAAAAGTGAATTTATTACCACTTTGAGACGTGTAACACCACTCTCACATTATGTAGTGTATTAGACTCGCTGCCACATCAGCACTACGTCAGCGTCATTTCATAAATTATAATTTTTTATTTTCGTTTCTTTATTAATTAATTTTTATTTTTTAACTATGTTTTGCTCTAAAGAATTCCTAATTAATTGTTTTAATTATCCAACAATTATATCTTCTACATCACTAATACCACCCATTTTCAATTCTCATTTCATCGAAAAACCATATTCAACCTAAACTTCACTATTGATTTGTTCTGTACCACCACTATTATATCACCTTCAATTCTTCTTCACCATACTACAATATTTTAGGCCTACACCCACACTAAATCTAGCAACGCTTGTAAAGTGTTGCCTAAAATATTTTTGGGAGCGCTTTTAAAATGTAGCCTAAACTTTTAACTTTTGGCAACAACAATATTGACAACACTTGTAAAGTGTACCCTTCAATGGTATAAGCTATACTTTATAAGCGTTGTCATAGTATAAAATAAATGGCAACAATTATTTACATTTATTGCCACACTTTTAAAGTGTCTTATTTTATAATTGTAAAAACAACACATTAAAAATGTGGCCTAAAATTTATCACTAAAATTTTATATTCCCTCCACATTTTTAACTCTCCCTCCCATTTTTATTGGCCAAAAAATATAATTAATAAAAACTTTTCTCTTTCTTTCTTTCCTATTTCATGAATACCCACTTTACTCTTCTTTCCTTTCTAATGTTTTTTCTCTAGAATTGAAAATCGAAGAGAGGAAGTTGAAGATCGAAGTGACGAAGCTGAAGAAATAAAGAGCTGAGCTGATGAACTGAAGAGCTGAGCTGAAGATTCTCTTCTCCAGAACCCAAATTACTTGAAGAGATGACGAGCTGAAGCTAAAGATCTGGGATCGAAGAACTGAAAAGCGGAAGCTGAAGACTCGATTTTGTCAAGCGTAAGTACTGATTTCGTACAGTCGAGTACTAAAAACGATCAATTTATGGAATTCTTATTTTTTGTTTAGAAGTAATTTTATTACTTTAGGGTTCTTAGAACTGAAATTCATGTTTCCTTCCCCTCATTTGCGCTTTCCAGATAATCTTTGCTTGTTATAGTTTGTGGATTGTGAAATTGTAAGGGCAAAATAAGAAATGTGTAGATGTGGTGTTATTGTGCATGTAATCATTTAGTAAAACAATTAACCTGTTTATAATTGCATAAAATCCAACATAACACAAACGTGACATTATTTGTATATTATTTTGCATATGGCTGCATATTTAATTATTATTTCATAATGTTATGCAGGTGATAATATGTCTACAATGTGGTGACAAAAGATTCTCTAACACATTTGTTTTTTTCTGTAAATTTTTTTGAAGTTGTTGTACATTAGTAAGTTAGATTGCGACCAAACATCATTTTTCCAGTTCAGACATTTTACCATCTCTTATTAGTTTTTTTTTTTTCATTTTTGGTTTTGATTTCTGCCCTACTATTTTGCATGAATGTCCAAAGAATTGCCTTATTAGTAGTAGGAACAAGTATATTAGTTGATGATGGAACTAAGATGAGTTCCTGCGAAATCATTAGAATATGTTCTTGGTATTTATCAATTGTAATTATGAGAGGAAATTTTTAAAATGATTCTGTAAATCCTATTTTGGTGTGGACTAGTGAGATGCATATAGTTCTACCATTTAGATAAAGGTTACCTCAATATGAAAATTTCAGCAGACAGAAGTTTTTACAGAATCATTTTTTGTATAGCAATGTAAGTTAACAAGTTGACTCAACTATCTGTAAAAGACGGAATTCTTGACTTTTTTAAATGATTCTTACGATCTTAAATAATCTTCTATTACTTATAGTCCAATTAATCTAAATGGACACTCTTATTAACCAAAAGAAAAAAAAAAGAAGTCTCAGCGAATGAAACAGTGTAGTTTGTCAATTTGTCTTTCCTTTCTCTATCAATTTTCTCTAACCCCAGCTTGACGCTACTTCCCATCTAGACATGTGTATACACCTCTTCCTTATCAAAATTCCTTTGTAGAGCTTCTTTTTCAATTTCAATGATGACTGCGCAAATGATAAAATTGCATGATGGTCTCCGGCTCCGAGTCTCAAAGTAAAGCTTACTAGAAGCATATTTCAGAATTAGTGATACCAACTTCACTAGAAGCATATTTATGAGACTTACCTGTTTTCAGTAGAGTATCTTGGTATTGTTCGAGTTGAGTTTCCTCCTTTTCCATGCTTTATTTAGTGCGAATACCATCCTGATTTACATGTCTGCATTAGACTATCATTGGATATTTCTCTTGTTGCCCCTGTTTTTTAGCCTGAGATGGACTTGGGTTTGAAATAGCTACAACTATCTGCTACAAATCTGCAAATATGTGATATGGTATACATCTGTAAATCTACAAATGCGCAATCTGCAAATCTATGTAGTGACTTACAACTGCGTTGTGGTATCTGTAGTGGAAAAGATGTCATATGATTTAGGCTCTATTGATTTCTGGAGTTTATTTGGGTAAAGTTGGCGATAAAGATTTTGTTTTTGCTGCCAGTGACATTCTAATAATGCTAACATATAAACAATTGAAATGTGTAAATTGTCAACCTTATAACTAAGCATACAAAAATAAAGCAAACTGATGTAAAGAGATTTGACTCACTTTTAGATAAATGATTTTCCAAACTTCCTTTTGACATGACTTCATAAAAAAGAAGTATGTTATCAAGCTCCGCAACATCCAATTAACCTCACTAGATTTTCATTGTTAAGCAGACCTAGTAGTTGGCCTCTGCCTGTAGGTTTTGTTATGTCGAAAATAATATTAAATCACAAAAGTACAAGTGTTGCAAAAGATGATAACAGCAGAGCTTTTGTCCACTCTTGCCAAATCCCACATTGAAATGTGAGGGGAATTTGGTGTTCTTTCTTTATGGAACAAAATTGCTTACTAGAGGAATAACATATAATACACAGGTAAAATGGTGGATAACTAAAAAGGTAGAAGATTCAATTACAACAAAAGAAATAAGGAGATTGGTATTAAATATATTAAATTTTACATTTACAATTGAGGTAATTAAAACTGACAAAAATCTTGTTGCAGACTACCTCTCAAGAGAAAGATACAATGAAATAAATATTGGCTATGATGACAAATCTTTGCCAAAAAATGGAGAAAATAGAAACAGATGTACAAAAAGTATTTTGTAGTTTTATGCCTTTATTAAAGTAGTTTGTCGTGTCGGCCAGAAGATAAGATGGCCATATGTAAAAGTTATGTCGGCCAATAATAAAGTAAAGGGCCACTAATAGTTTGTCATTTTGTGTCGGCCGAATCAATATAGGCCAAGTGTAAAGTTAATGTCGGCCATTTCTGTTGGCCTAATGTGTAAAAATATTGTATAAATAGAGGGCTTCTCCCTCAGTCTGATACAAATTTTGGGTGGAAGCGATTTTTTAAGAGAAAAGAGATAACAAGAGAGAGAGTTGAGAGTATCTATCTTTTCAGGGATTATCATTTCCCTAGTTAGTCCAATCTTTATAGCTTGTATTGTTGGCTTGATTTCATCATATAATATTTCCGCTGTAGCTGAGTAGAACTTTATATAAAATAGAGTTCCTTTAGTTATTCTTTTGTACTGTAAAAAGGCCTTATATAGTTCTGGTATCTTAGATATCTCTTTTCCTGTTATTGTATATACGGTACTCAATAGTCCATAGTTGTAGCAAGTTGCTACTAGATTTGGATTTGTTCCAGGTTGTGCAATTAACTTATTATAACCTTGTAGATATTGGGTTATATAATCTTCATTGGGATTAATGTTGTTATCAATTCTTATATCCCTAAGAACTCATAAACGTATTTGCATAGGGTATGCACAATAGATATCTAATCTTGCTTATTGACTTATATATTTGTTTTTGCTATTTTATCATTGGTAATTGCTTCTACAGGTTGGATGATCAGGAGATTTAGGCATCTTGGTTAATCTGTTAGCCTGATTGCTTTTGAGGATCGCTTCACTTTGTATGCATTAATTATGTTCATTTCTTTTATACTAGATTATTAAGTTTCTATTTGTTGATTTTTGTTGATACTGATTGTATCTATCTGACTGTGAGGTACAGAATTGAAGAAGAAATAGAAACAGTGATCAAGAAAATCACTCCAAAGATAGATCAAGTTATATATTATCAATGAGTTGTTAGTTGTGGTTGATGGTGCTGCCACTGGGTAAGCATTTTATAATCAATATGCACTGTGTATGCACTTTATTAAGTTGTTGAATATTGCTTCCTAGAGGATTTTTTCGATACGTAGTCCAGACAGTTTAATCTCTTTTGTCTGTTTTAGTTACCCAACAATCTTGGGAAGTGTAATTTACTAGCATTGGAGGTTGGCTATTTTGAGTAGTACTTTCTTATTTCTGTACTTTTTATAAAAATACAGAGTTTTCTCTGTTAGCTCCTCTTTTTTTTTTGAACGATATTGTTTGAACATTTGCATAAGGAACATGCTTATTTTAGCAGATGAACATATTCTTGAATAATACCTTTACCAGTTTAAGCTTTTCAAACAGTACACTCAGGAAATATTGGTTGGAGGATAGATATAAAGTTGTGTATGACAGTGCGAATTCTATTTTATTGTAAATTTCTAATAAGACTAAAAATATCCAAAGCAACAAACTTCTATAAAAAACACAACACAAAAGAAATGAATAAGAAAGGGTACACTCAGGAAATATTGGTTGGAGGATAGATATAAAGTTGTGTATGACAGTGCGAATTCTATTTTATTGTAAATTTCTAATAAGACTAAAAATATCCAAAGCAACAAACTTCTATAAAAAACACAACACAAAAGAAATGAATAAGAAAGGGTTCAGGATGAAGAAGTCTGTTCCGTTATTGGACGTAGTCTTACTGCTTGGGAACACAAGGTTCAGGAGGCAAAACTCTGATGTCGAATGGTTGAATATGACTGGTATGTTTCTGAATAAGAGAGGTGCATAGGTTCAAATTATAGAATTTTTGATGAAGGAATCTGAGTGATCTGGTAGTCCTGGCTGGTTCAGATTATAGGGTGAGTCATGGTAGTTACCTGCAGTAGATAAGAAAATTGATACACTGTATATGCCAGCTACTACTTTACGGTGCAAAAATAGATGCCTAGCACTCTCCAACATTCTCTGATGGTACATAAAACATTCATTGATGTATGTTTTTCCTATTGTAAAATGCAGTCAACTTTAGACTTAAAATTTAGTTCAACTTTCTTGCTTTAGATCGTTTTAATTGTTTTCTTCCATTTTTATAACTTGGAAGGCTACATAACAAACACTTGAAGTCCTATAAGTAATATTTCACCCTTTATGATCCATGATTATAGGTAATCTTGCTTCAGATAAGGGACAATTTAGAATGAGTAAACTCTACGAATCTTTAAGATTTTTGGTGTGATCGACTATCTATTATAGTATCATTGTAATGTTTGCTTGAATGTTTAAACCTGCTAGTAATTGTTTCCTTATTCTTGATAAGTTCATTAAATTTTGTCTATCCTATAATTCACTTTCTTTTTAAATTGTTTATATCCTATTAATTTTATTTATTTTTCCTTAGAAGTATAATCAACATTCAAAAACTTTTGTGGAGAATTCAAGGTTTGATTTGGCATAACACAAGTGTCATGACGAGGTAAGAAACTATTATCATCTCATAACACCTGATTCTGGTAACTTACTCATGAATTTAATGATTATTATTGAAATATCAAATATTGATATCTTTTTATAGGAATTCAAATATCCCATCCAAGGATTGGATGGATTTAGCAGGGTATAGCAAACCATATATTGATGGTGTTGAATCATTCCTAATTCAAATATCCCATCCAAGGATTGGATGGATTTAGCAAGGTATAGAAAACCATATCTTGTTGGTGTTGAATCATTCCTAAATTTTGCTTACTCTTGTGGAGATCCTCATGGAGAGGAAATTCAGTGTCCATGTGCAAAATCTTGTAACATTCATTGGACTTGAAGGAATGTAGTGTATGATCATCTAATATGCTATGGATTTGTTAAAGGTTATACTAGATAGATCAATCACGGAGAATGGGATATAAAGTTGAATGTTGAAGATGGTATGGATTGCTCGCGTGATGACATTGATGGACTGTTGAATGATCAATTTAGAGATGTTGCACAGGCTAAAGTAGCTTATGATGGTCCAAATGAAGATTCCAAGAAATACTATAACTTAGTTGTAGAGGCAAGCCAAGAATTATATCCTGGTTGTACAGATTCTCTAAATTATCATTCACACTTCTATATTTGCAGAAGTGTCTACATGGATGGATCAATGAATCATTCACTTCTCTTTTAAAATTATTAAAAGAGGCGATGCCAAGTTGAACATTCCTTCGTCTTATAATAAAACCAAGTCTATGGTTAAGAATCTCATCCTTGATTATGAGAAAAATGATGCATGTCCAAATGATTGCATGTTGTTTAGGAATGATCATAAGGATGATGAATTTTGTCATACTGGCGGAGCTTCACTGTTTATTAAAAATCCTGAAGTTGTTGGTGAGGTTGAGTCTTCTAAAAAATCACATCGACTTTCAGCAAAGACTTTGAGACACTTTCCATTAATTCCAAGACTCAAAAGGTTATTTATGTGCTCAAAGACAGCAGATTCTTTGAGGTGGCATGATGAGGAGCGTTCAAAAGATGAAAGTGAAGGCATCCTACTGATGGTCAAGCATGGAAAGATTTTGATAGGTTGCATCCAAATTTTGCTTTAGATTCTCGCAATGTGAGACTTGGATTAGTAAGTGATGGGTTCAATCCATTTCGAACCATGAGTATATCTCATAGCACATGGCCAGTTATGTTGATGGCGTATGATATGCCGCCTTGGATGTGCATAAAAATCTGAATATTCTATACTTTCTTTACTTATACCTGGACCACGATCACCTGAAAATGACATTGATATTTACTTACAACCATTGATAGATGAGTTAAAATTGTTGTGGGATTCTAGGGTTGAAACATATGATGCTTCAAGAAATCAAACTTTTCAAATTCGAACAGCTCCTATTTGGACAATCAATGACTTTCCTGTGTATGCTATGTTGTCTAGATGGAGTACAAAAGGAAAGTTTGTTTGCCCTTGTTTAACTATAACACTAATTCTTGATATCTTAAGCATAGTCGGAAAATGTGTTATATGGATCATCGTGTTTTTCTACCCATGGATCATCCATAGATATCTAACAAAAGATCTTTCAATGGAAAAACTGAATTCAGGCCTCCTCCACTTTTATTAAAGGGAACTGATGTGCTTAATAGCTTACAAGATTTTGAAAATGTGTTTGGAAAGAAGATAAAGAGATCAAATGATGGCCCATGGAAAAAAGGTCAATTTTTTTAAATCACCTTATTGGCAGCACAACTTGTTACTCCACAACCTTGATGTAGGAAGAACACAGTTGATAGCATTCTTGGAACTCTTTTGGATATTCCTGGCAAAACAAAGGATCATGCAAAAGCCCGATATGATTTGAAAGAGATGGGAATTAGAAAGAATCTTCATCCAAAAGATACTGGAGATAACAAGAGAACAAAGTTTGCAAAAGCTTGCTTCTCAATGACAAATGGAGAGAAATCAATATTTGTGGAGTTTTAAAGACAGTCAAGCTACCTGATGGCAGTGCCTCCAATATATCTAGGTGTGTGCAACTGGATGAAAGGAAATTGGCTGGTTATAAGACTCATGATGCTCATTCATGTTACATTACTTACTTCCATACCCATTAAAAGCATCCTTCCAGATCATGTGGCTATTGCTTTGATTCGTCTATATTGAAATCATTTTCTTACTTGTTGAAAGTGTAGAAAAACTCTTCCACAAGTTCTTTAACTTTACCACCACATATGGTGCAAAACTCATTTTTGATTGAGAAAAATTTCCATATTGATTGTTCATGCTACTATATTCACTGGTCTATCAGAGCTTCACGATGAAAAGGATAGCTCGTGAGGTTTAAAGCAGTGATAGATTAAAGTTGGAGATTCACGATGCTTCTGATCTTAAATAGATCAGTTGATGAAAGTCTTAAGAAGGCTGCCTCTGACATGTGTGATTGCTTATTTTTAAATAGATTCCCCCCCCCCCCCCCCACACACACACACACAAAAAAAAAAAATTTCCGTCAAATCCTAAGCAATTTCTGCTCAAGAGCATATTTAACTACTTTTAACCTACACCCAAACGTAGGTGATTTTTTTTTCTTGATCCTAGTTATTTAATTATCTTCAATATTATGTTTTTGATAATTTTTATTGCAGAATTTGAAAATATGAAATGCTCTTGAAAGTTTTGCTTAAAGTTTAGCTATACGGATACTTATACATTCTCTCTATTGGATATAATCTGAAATTGGAATTTTCATCATGTGTGCCTGTTGTTCTGCGTCTTCAGGATCTAGAGGACTTGGTGGTTCAGTTGATCTTCTAGATCATTATAAACTTAGGAAACATCTTGATTTTTATGCAAGTGATCATTATCATCCTCTATATCTGAAACAGAATACCATAGGAGTGTGGTGGGGGACAGAGAAATGAGGAGAGGTGCAGGGATGGAACTAGATCAGCTGTCGAAAAGCTCTTCCTATGAGGGACACAGATGTGTACACTTGCATTCCTTTTGTCTTGGATATACTCATGGATACTTTTCGGCTCAGAGAAACATCATCTATTGATCTTCCATTGGTAAGAATCACCTTATAATCCTTGATGTGCTCTATTACTGTTTTGGGAGTGCTAAATCAAAGATCCGTTTGCTATACTAATACAGTCTTGTTGTAAAATTTCCCAGTAACTTATCTTTATGTTATTAATAGGCAGGTATAGGGTTACCTTCAGGTGCATCAAAGCATAAAAAGAACAAACACAAAGATAGGTCAAGGAAACTGGATCCTAACAGTTGAATTGATAAGGATCACACGCCAATCAGGGATAACAATAAGGAGAAAAATGGGAGTAAGAAGCAGAATCATGGTCCGGATATTTTTCTGAGACAAAAATTTATGCTTCTTGCCATGAATAGTTGCTTATATTTTGTCATGATCAATTCTACATCTAATATTTCAAATGGAACTCTTTCAGCATAAAATGTGAAGTATATTTCAAATGGAACTCTTTCAGCATAAAATGTGAAGTGTTGAAGTTGTTTTGCAGTAAGTGATACATAGGGTTGAGAATTGGGATATTTATTGCAATAATTTCTGCTATGGCTTTTTAGGTTAATAATGTTATCCTTTCATGAATCAGATAACTAACAGAGATATTTCTAGAGCTTAGATTTGTATTGAAGTCAAGTTGATATGTTTTTATCATTACTTTAGTGGTAACCATTGTGTATCTTGTGTTGTTGATTGCTCTTTCAGAAGCCAAGAACTTGTGGCATTGGAGGTTTTTCTAGAATCCGCCATACCAGGAAACTGAGTTAAAATAGGTCAGCTTTCATCCGACCTGGTAATAACAGATTTTCTTTGTATAGAAAGTACACAATAATGTGTGGTAACTTAGCCACTTGGTTCCATGTGTGGGGAAGCTCTGTTTCATTATTTTCATTTCTGGCACATGAATAATAGCTTAGTAATTTTTTAAACTCATGAGGAATTTTTTTACATACTAGTAGTTTTAAGGGGTTATTTTATTGTTATTATATTTCTAGTTGTGGGACTCATGTTTTATTGTTTCTCTTTCCTATTCTCTCTCTTCGTTTTTCTAGATATATATATTTTTTTATTATTGGGAAATCAATTTAGTTACTATCTTAGTTTGTTTGGATGACAATAATAATTATTTATTTAATTATTTATTTTAGCAGAAGGCTTTTCAAATTATAATTTTTCTATAGTTATATGCGAGAAAATGATCAAAATGGTTCTTGATGTATTGGGATTGGTTTATTTTGGTACTTAATATATTCTAGGTGATTGAAATAGTCTTTCATGTATGAAAAATATGCTCAATTTAGTTTTTTACCCTAAACTAAAAAATTTACCCAAAAATTGTTAAATATAATTGTGGGGCCCACATACCTTATAAAATTCATCATTTTTACCATCTTTATTAGTGCAAAGAAAGAGTTTCATGAATTAGAATACACCATTTTCTCTAACATCAAATCACACAATTAAAAAATAATTATTGTAAAAAGGTTGAATAAAATGAATCGTCAAAAATTCCCCAATCGGATATTGTTACCCTTATATCTGCATATGTTGATCTTGGTTACACCTTGTCTGCTCTTCGACTCTTTCTTGACTTGAAGGATACGAGTCTTGACCCTTTTTGTTGCTATCACTGCTGCTGATAACAATGTTGATTAGATGTTAGAAAAAATGGTGTCTAAAATTCATGACGATTTATTTCACTGTTGTCATCACTGTTGCTAAGAATTCTTGACGATCCATTTCATTCAAAGTTTTTACAATAATTATTTTGTAATTATGTGGTTAGATGTTAGAGAAAATGGTGTTTCAAAATTCATGAAACTCTTTCTTTGAGCTAATAAGAATGAAAAATGGGGGATTTTGTAAGTTATGTGGGCCCCACAATTATATTTAACACCTAGAATTGAACACATTTTCATACAAGAAGGTTATTTCAACCACCTAGATATATTAAGGACCAAAATAAAATAACCCCAATACATCAAGGACCATTTTGATCATTTAAAAATATTATTACTTTCTAAATCGGCCAAAAAATGTGACCTAAATTTGAATGGAGGAAATACTACACTGTTGGAGAAGAAATACACTGTTGATCATTATTATTTCGGTTAAATGCTATGAGCATACTCTAAGGGTGTTTTTGGTATAAAGAAAATATTTTTTAGTTTTCTTATGTTTTGTTGGGCTAAATGTTTTTCAGATCAACTCATTTTTTTCAAATATAAGAAAAATTTCTTTTCTTCAAATTTAAGGTAAACATTGTGTGAAACTCTCTTATAACTTCAAGTTACAATTTTTTTTTTAAAAAAAATCAATCAAAGAATTTTTAAGTGTTTTTTTTAAAATATATTCAACTTCAACATTTCATTTTTCACTCCTACCCTCGACCCTTCCCCTCCCCACTACTTATTAGCCCCCCACCCCTACCATCCCCACCCCTACCATCTATCTTTTTTTATTTTTTAAACTTTGATAAATACTTTTTGGTTGTTAATTAATCTTTGGTTTTGATGGTAATAACAACTTTATAGGTTTGGTGGGGATGGGTGGCGGGTGACAAATATTAAAAGAGGTAATTGAAGGTGTGAAGAAGAAAAAGTCGATATTGATAATGGTGGTGGCACTACAACATTTTATGTCTACAACAACCCTAGAAAAGTGTGGCCTTAACTATGAAAAAGTGTAGCCTTTGATAAAAGGCCACACTTTTTGACTTTAAGCCACACTTTTTCAGGTGTGGTTGAAAGCAGCGTAACCTTAGAGTTTAGGCAACACTTTAACACTGATAAAGTGTTGCCTTATCAGCTATGCTTAAAAGCATAGCCAAAAGGCAAAAAGGCCACACTTTGTAGCTACGCTTAAAAGTGTTGCTTTATTAGCTACACTTTCAAGCGTAGCCTTAAAGGCAAAAAGGTCACGCTTTGAAGCTACGGTTAAAAGTGTTGCCTTATCAGCTACACTTTCAAGCTTTGCCTAAAAGACACAAAGGCCACGCTTTGCAGCTACATTTAAAAGTGTTGCCTTATTAGCTACACTTTCAAGTGTGGCCTTTGCTACCATATTGCCCACAATTATCAAGTGTGGCCTTTGCTACCATATTGCCCACAATTATCAAGTGTTGCCTTTTTATCTATGATAACACTTTGAAGTGTAGTCCTTGCCCATGTGCATCCACAATTTACAGTTCTGTGGCTACACTTTTAAGTGTGGTAATATTATTTTAGCTATAAAATATGATATACCACAATTTCTAATTACAATACACCAATATTAGTTTCCAATAAATAATCTCAAGCCGCTAATAAGTAATTCAAATTGATAGCTTTGTCATAAACTTTATCAGATAGTATGTGTTGTGTACATACACATACTTATAAATCAATATTCTAAATGTGTACACAATAGTTCAAAAAGTACTACAATAATTCAATATATTCTAACAATGAATATATTTCACAAAATCATATATAATGTATTCAAACTTCTACAATAATTCAAAAACTCTTCATCATCCACTTCAAATTTGACCACCTCCATTTTTATACACAAAATCAGATTGTGACTTTTATAGAAGAGACAAGAAGTTCTAGATTGCAACAGTATAGGAGAGGTAAGAAGTCCAGATTGCAGTAGTTTATCGAACAAAAAAGCAGATTGAAGGTTGCAGCATCATTCACAGAAAACAACAAATGATCTACAGATTACAACAACAGTTATAGAAAGCAACAAATCTGCATGTTGCAAATTCCAAATTGCAGCTTGTATATATTGAGGGCTTGATCTGCAGATTGCAGCAGCAGTTACAACAAACAACAAATCTGTGTATTGCAGATTCCAAATATTAGCTGGTATATATTGAAGGCTTGAAGTGAACCCAGTCTAAACAAATTGACTAATAGATCAAATAAATTACATCGAAATTCTAACAGAAAAAAATGTATCCAAATCACGAAATAATAATACATCGATCATCATCTTAATCTTCATAAGTTGTACAGAAATGACAGATATAAGCATTTAACCCACTGTATAAACAGTAGATTCAAGGACCGCAATGAACTTAGGCTTTTACATAGAGAAATCAAAATTCAGAGGTTTCTCAATATAAATATCAGATCAGTCATGAAAAAACTAAAGCTAATTTGATGATTCAAAGATGAAGTTAGAAAGCTTGAAATTAACCGTATCAATAATCCAACTACCACAAAGAAGACTTTCTGAGAAACTGAGAGGACTAATTTGAAAAAGTACTAAAATACCTTTAGAAGAACCGGATCATGAGTTGACCCGAAAGATCGTAGAGGATTTTGGACTTCTACAACTTGTGCACTACCCGCATCAATAGGTGAAGCGATGTTAGATCCAACACATCCTTACATACCTCAAACATTCAATCAAGGGTTATTTTGAAGCAATTGACAAAAAATGTCGCACTTCTTCTCTCATTTCTTTCATTTCTTCTTTTAGAGAAGTGATTTCATTGACATGTTTCCGTTTTAGCTTGTTATATTCCTCGTCTTTCTTCAAAGAACTTGTTGTCACTGATCTACCATAGCGCCTAAGTCGACCAGGCTGCTCCTTTCCAAACACTGCCGTAAAAGCATCATTTGTATTTTCCCAAGAATTTTGGCGATTCTGAAGTTCAGCCTATTGAATAAAATTGACATCCATATTAAATGCAAGTACTTCTAATTCTTTCTAGCTTAAATGAGTATATGGTTCAGTAAGTTAACTTTAATTGACATTCCTTCCAAGCAAATTGTGCAGCGGCTCAAGCATATTAAAATAAAATTATAGCCCTCCTAACAATATAAAAGTTTTAAACCTGAATTAAATTCATCATTAATTCACTTTAAAAAACTTACTATTGCAACTTGATTATCGGCTTGAATTTCCTTTCCCGTCTTTGTACGAGTTCCAATAAACATTTCAGAATTTGATGGTTCCTCATTGTTTTCATTGGTTGCACGCTAAAAAATATATAAAAACTTAAAACGTATCGATAGAGTCTTTGTGGGATAAAGGTAATGGAGACCACAATCCATCTATTTGAAGAATGCAAATGGATTAAAAGTGTATGATCGAAGATAATAAGTATTACAAATGCCACGCGTACTCTTGCATTTTTGCTTTTTTCTGTTTTAAGAATTCATCTCACACATGGCCTATAATTAAATAAAAAGAGAATTGAATTAATAAATAAAACAAAAATAGAATCATATGATCCAAAATAAGTTGAAAAGTAGAGATGCACTATTTTAGACTTACTTGAAAAGTTGGATTGTTCCAATACTCGATCGATTGACGGAATTCATCTTCTGGAATGTCACCAGGACGTTTTGCTAGCATATCCTCAACGGTACTATTTTAATCAAAAAATCTCTTTTTAATGTTTTGCTTGTGTCTCTTTCAAGCATCACGAAAACTAGTCATCACCCACATCTTTCCTTCTAATAGAATTAGGAATTTGGACTATGCAAAATAAAATATATGCAATCTCAAAAGTGATTGTTCTTACATTGATATATTCCCACATGCACTTTTTAGTATCTTTTGGCACCGCATGCCAACTAGTGTACATCAAGTCGATGAATCTAGGATTCCTTAAAATTGTTCCTATAAATTTGGTAAATTTCGACACTATCTTACCAGTTGGACCCACTGCTTTTCCTTTATCAAATGTCACCTCCTTTCTTTCTTCCAAATTTCTTGCGTGAATATTTTTACATGTTGTTTTTCCTCGGACTTTTTCCGCCTCCAATATTCCTAGTTTATGTAACAGTAAGGAAATAAGAAATTTCTTTTATACAAGTGATAAATATTACAACACTTAAAACATACCTTCTGTACTACAATCAATGCCAATTTCCTCGTCTATAGAACACCCATCCTCGTCGATTTCTTCTTGATCCACAAGATCATCAGCTACTGTGTGGTTATCACTTTTTGTTTCATCACCTATGTGTATCGCTTGTTTTTGTGGAAACTAATCAAGGCTAGTGGATGGTATGACTGACTTCCTCTTTACCTGCTTGCAGTTTGGTAGATCAGTAATATCATGTTCTTTCCTTAGTTGTTGTTCTTCTAGAAATGATCAAGACTTGTGGACGGTATGATCGACTTCATCTTCACTTGTTTAAAGTTTAATAGATCTTGAAGACCATGTCGTACCTCTGCATTACCAAGTGTTTCCCTAGTCACATACACTGAAACAGTAACACCTTTCTTGGAAGGCGTGTGGAACCTAAAGTTGTGCATAGGAAGTTTAATTTTTTTTTGTTGAATGGACTTTCCAGATTGAAATAAGCTCTTTTTAGTTTGTCCTTTCACAATATCCAGATGTGAGGTACCAAGATCTTCCCCTGAAGATGGTTGAATTACTGATTTGTTCTCTGTTGGGTTTTATTTGCCCTGATTTCTTACCATAAATAGGTTTTTCTTTTAGGAAAAAGTTTTGGATTGACTAATCCTTTTTCTGGTAGGAAAAGGTTTAGGACTCTATAAATAAAGGAATGTTCCTTCTAACTTAATCAGCATTCATAATGTAGTCTTAAGGGCTTTGAGAGTTTTGGTTAGGGGGAGAATTTATGGGTCACAAGCTTGATACATTATCGCTTCTGTTAACCTCCCATGTATTTCGAGTGAATTGGTTGTGGTTGTTTCCCTCTGTATTTTGTACTCTCATATTTATAGTGAATTGTTCATCTCCTTTGTGGACGTAGGTCGATTGACCGAACCACGTTAAATCTTTGTGTCTTTTGGTATATTTCTCGTTGTCTTCTTACTCGTAGTCTTTTGAGGTTTGCATTGCTAGCTTCCGCGTTTAAACCTGCTTATTTCCGTCCTAACAAGTGGTATCAGAGCCAGATTCAATAAACGAAGTCAGGTTCAGTGGTTCGATAATCGATTATTGAACCAGGTTCGAAAGAGGTGTTCATCTTGGCGGGTGTAGTTCTAGCCACAACCTTTTTGACAGTAATGAATATTTTGTTGGAGAAATTGTTTCAGAGAGGTTCTCTGTGTTGAGACACAAATTTTGCAAAGGAGATTATGGAGAGGAGAAGCAAGTTGTTGAAGATTAAGTAAAGAAGGTGGAAAAATTTATTTTGTCAGAAATTCAGGTCAAGGGGGAGATTTGTTGGGTTTTATTTGCTCTGGTTTTTTACCATAAATAGGTTTTCCTTTTAGGAAAAGGTTTTGGATTGACTAATTCTTTTTCTGGTATGAAAAGGTTTAGGACTCTATAAATAGAGGAATGTTCCTTCTAACTTAATCAGCATTCACAATGTAGTCTTAAGGGCTTTGAGAGTTTTAGTTGGGGGGAGAATTTATGGGTCACAAGCTTGATACGTTATCGCTTCTGTGAACCTCCCATGTATTCCGAGTGAATTGGTTGAGGTTGTTTCCCTCTGTATTTTGTACTCTCATATTTATAGTGGATTGCTCATCTCCTTTGTGGACGTAGGTCGATTGACCGAACCACGTTAAATCTTTGTGTCTTTTGGTATATTTCTCGTTGTCTTCTTACTCGTAGTTTTTTGAGGTTTGCATTGCTAGTTTCCGCGTTTACACCTGTTTATTTTCGGTCCTAACATTCTCAACCAATTTACTCTTTCTTTGTTGTGGAATGAAATCCTTAGAATTGTTTCTTTTATGCGTTATTGGTGCATGCTCTTTCTGAACTTTATCATTGCGTTCGTTAGCAAGTTGTTCTCTCTTAATCTTGAATTGGTTAGCTAATTCAGTACTTGATCGGTATTGCATATCAAAGTTCATATTCTTCAATGGGCTTTGAGCTTTGTTCAGATTTGAACCCTTTTTATTTAGTGCAACTGATTGACTCATTATTCCCGCTTTCTTTTAATATATTTATTTCATTTCCCTACAATAAGTTAAACCTACAAAACAATAAACAGGTTGTTGTTAAATAGAAAAAGCAGCAATCAAGTTCTTATCCTTAGAGCTTGCAAAGCTCGTAGTTGAGGCAACAAGTGTAACACCACTATTTTGTGTTTTATGCCTTGCATCACGCTGCCTAATATGGAATCTATATCCATTAATGAGATACCCATAGTATCTTTTTAGCAACAAAATTTGGTCCTCTGGAAAATTGCTTTATCAAATTAGGCACATCCTCTTGCAAAGCACGAGTTTCAAACCATTGAGAGAAGTTTTGACAATGATCCTTGGCCCTACATTTAGATCTTCATGGATGATTATTAACCTCTTGCTTATGCTCTCTACACAACATATACTTTTTTGTTAAAACGTTAAATAAAATATGTTAAAAAATCATTATACAAAAGAAAATACTATATTAAACTAAATTACCTAATATATTCTTGAATCTCATCACAATTTCCCAATAAGTATGCATGTGCCTGACTTAGTGACTTGTTATCTAAAACAAATGGATCAGTTTTCTTTGCTCCCATAGGACATTCCTTTTTAGGAAACAAGCTCACTGTTTCTGCATCACATGCATCACATTTATCATTATTTCGGGCACTTCTATTAAATCTTGTTTGTACAACCCCATTCAGATATCTAGAAAATAAATTCATAACTCTATTCCCACACGTGCCTTTGCTATGCAACCTTCTGGATAACGTCAGTTGCGGATGTATGATTTAAATGTACCCATTTCTCTTTCAGTGGAATACATCCATTGGTTCTGAACTAGACCACCTAATCTCAATTCATTCGCCCAGTAACTTACAACTATGAAAGGTATCAGCAGATGTCTGCACTTCAAATGTACATAAATGAGTTTCTTGTCGTTCAGGGTGGAAATAGGGAGAGACCAGGGTGAAACTAAAAAAATTAAAACGTACAAGAAACATAGAGCATCCAGGAAAAAGCCAGGATATCATGTATAGGTCCTTAACATGTTTTTCAAAAAAAAAGATGACTACTTCAGTATATTGGCAATACAAATGTTTGCTTTGCCATATATGAAAAAAAAAATCCTCTATAGGTACATAAAATAATGGATCCATATGAGTGACACTCATGCAGTATTAGATGAGAGGACCAGCCTTTATCTTAACCACAAACTAATCATTCAAAATATATTGTGACGGCAAGTAAGTCACCCGATGCATAAGCTTTGATCTTGCACGAATAAAGGTTTTCTCTAAAATTCTAGTTTCCATGACCCTCGGAAACATCATCAAAACCAGAAATTCCAAGGAATAATAAAGTTGTCAATCTTTCATTGGGAAAGACCAACAAATGTCCAGATATGCAATACGAAAACAAAATGTTCCATTATATCAAAAAATCTTACTCATCAGTTACTTGCATTTGATTTGATAAAAGTATAACATTATTGAAGCAAAGGGGAAAAAACAATCTAGGAGCAAATACTGTAACAAGTTTGATACCTCAAAAATTCCTACCACTTCTGAACTTGTTGAGATCAAGATCCTTCATGAATCATGAGTATGCAACTAATAAACCAGATAGAAAAAAGACATGTTAGCAACTCACACAAAGCACAACACAAGATATTGCAACAACATACCAATTCATAGTTGTGACCCTGTCAATTCTCCATAGAGTGAAATTTCCCTGCGTTACCTGAGGAACTGCTTTAAAACAATTTCTCTAAATTCTCTTCTCAATATAAAGATAAACCATTTTATACAACCCAAAGTGAATATAGCACCCAACATTGTATAAGCCACCTTGATAAAATTAGTGGTTTACGACATCAACTATCTATCCATCCCAAACTATTTGAGTTTCTAAATCCATTCCACTCCCCCTAGGGTCCATATCAATAAACCAACTATTGACTTTATGGGCTATCTTTCAAGTGTGTCACTAAATCAAATGATAGAATATTCATTTCTATTCATTAATTCATCAAACACTTTGGCATTCTCACTATGTCACATGTATATCAATACTTTTCTACAATCTCTTACCAAACATCAAAATAATCCCATCATAAATCAATTGAATTCATTCCGAAAAAGTTAAAACTTGATTTTGGTAAATGGCTTTGCAACTAAAAACTTCTCTAAGGTATACTTCAATATAAATTTATCACTAAAACACAAGTACTCATAATTGAAGTAAGCATTGAGATCACAAGACTTATCCAAATCTCCTTCACAAGTCATGATCCAAGGTTTTACCATCAACCAACCAATTTCATCCAATAATAGGTGTAGTATCATCATTCAATAGTAATTAATAAAATAAGTAGGTCAATTGCATTATCACTATCCCAATTTAATTCATAACCTAGGGATAGGGGAAAAGGTTTCATCATGAATTCCTCAAGAAATAGATCCAATACCAATAATACATTACCCTAGGCAGTTCAAGAATGACTTCAAATGCATTTATCAATTCCCACCAATTTATAAGCAAGATCCAAGATTTGGGGAATTGGGGAAAGGAACATGATCCACACAATAATATTGGGAAAATGTCAAATTTTTAGCTACTACAGGTGAAATAAATGATAAAGTAGCACTGCGATCAAGTAAGGCATATACATCTATAGAGAAGACTTTCAACATACCATTCACCACGTCGGGAGAAGTCTCTTGCTATAAAACCATATATGAGGCACATAGGTCACTTAGTCGTCAAACGTCTTGGTCGTCCATTGAGGTTTGACTTCCAATGCATCTAAACTCTTAGACACTGCCTCAAGACCACATTATAGACCATTTTGGGACCTTATACCATCACGACAACCATGTTAGGATCTAGCTTAACTTACGTCATTTTTGGGGTCTTACAATCTCCCCCACTTGCACAACATTTATCCTCGAATGACACTTGCCACTCTCCGAACACTTACAAGAATAGAGACTCAATTAACAACTCATGACCATACAATATTACATATAATCAATCAGAAAACATCAATTCACATAGTCAAGAGATTCACAACACAACAAGAAACTATAAGACATTCTATAACCATGGGGAAAAGGGACATTTTAGTAAAATAACATTTCATACCAAATACTGAGAACTTTCATAAGTTTAGAAGTAAAAAAACATAAGAAACATCATTTAACACTTACAGAATAACATGTTCATGCGATACTATTCATGTACTTGGAAGACCAACCTAGGAACTATCCTATCAAGGCACATATATGCAATGTATATACAAGGTCCCATACACTTTCCCATACTAGTACGCCTATCAAGTCATCCTAGTTAATGGAATGCATAACATACTTCACATACATTTACCTTACATGCATAGTAGTATACATAGAGGACAACCTTTCATTATACACCATGACCCTTTGCTACATCGTAATCGTGCATAATGATAAAAGAGTCTTTTATGTGAAAACCTTGAACCCAGTGGTAAAGTTATGAATGTTGAAGTCATAAGCCGTAATGACCATACCTAGACTTAATATAGCCATTTACACGTATAGGAAGCACATTCAATAAACCTAGTTAATGAAATAGCATTGGAAACTTGGCATAATACTGCACATTGTGTGATCATCATAACCACACTTTAAAAATACAATTCCTCAAGGCCATGAAAACAACATATAAGGATTGACAGTAAGGTAAACACCTTTACCATAAGCCGACCATACCACACAATGCCATTAAAGACCAATATTCTAGAAAGTCTATAGAAAAGTAGAGAGAATAGGCCAACTTAAAATTCCTCCATGCTTTGATCATCATTGATCAATTCACGTAATTCAACATTAATTCATGTATAAAAATTTTCTAAAGGTACCATTACATAAACGGAATTATTCTTCGAACATCATGATTTCAAGATCACATTAGGTACACTACTTCATCAAGTCTATAGAAAGTAGAGGAATAATGATAAATTTACCCGATCACTAAACCTTGATAATCATTAGTCACTCAACAACAATTCATACTCAATTTGGATGAATAAAAATAGTAATAGGCATTTCAACATAATTGAAACTTAATTCAATCAACATGCAGTCAAGATCAAAAGACCCACATTATAGACCAATTTGAGAAATTAGGAGGATCATGGGTCCTTCATGGAATTTAATTGAATTTTTTTTAATAATACATAAACATCAATTTATCATAAACATGCTTCTGAAATAAATTTTTAGAAACAACCCGTGCTAGATCGAAAATTGATAATTTTGGTCTTTGAATCACATTAGAAAATCCTTGATTGACTCCTTAGGTGAATGTATAAATACAGATGAAGGATCACCATACCTTTTTTATTGAAGACCCATGAGAAATTTGAGAAGAAACCATGAAATCCAGCATATAGCTTGAACCTTAAGTTTTCACTCCAATGGAGGTTTGAGAAAATTTGGGGAAGAAGAGAACTTCGGGATTTTTATTTTTTCATATTGAGTGTTTGGGTTTTGACTTGGAAAAGGGGTAAAATAAATTTTAAAAACTTCATATATCTGTCTCGCTATATTACCAAAACACCCCCACACTTATTTTTACTTTTATACATGTTAAACTCAACTTTAATTTTTTGAAATCTTCTTCAAGGAACAAGTTCGTGACGCGGAGCTATTCTTGCATGAATTATTTTAAAAAAATTTATGGGGCAGTTTAGCCTTCATTGTATCCGCAATGTGGACAAACTTATTTACCTATGGAGGACCAATTCCGCGACCCAGACTTATATCACAACGGAAAAAACACTGCTGCCTTGGGCAGCTTGTTGGCCCAACGTTGGGTCCTTCTCAAATACTCCAGTATACATGTTACGAACCTATCCTATAAATTTAAGCATCAAACAACACATAAAACATACAACGGCACACTAGAATACATAAGCACGCTTTAAAGGCTAACTTTCGAACGTCTCAGACGTTTGACCTCCAATTCACTTCAAATAAAGTATGCATAGTGTAAAACACTTGTTTAACTTATTTTAAACCTTTTTAGGCACATATGAGGATCTAGTCACATTTATTATTTTTTAGGGTCCTTACATTATCCCCCACTTGGAAACATTTGACCTTGAAATGCACTTTTAACATTTAAAACACATCTAGGACTTCAATGACTAATAGAGAAGTACCAAAAATTCATAACATCATAAAAAAATGACAATGCACAAAAAATACTAGGAACACAAACATCCATACCATTTAGAACTCAGTGCAACACAAGCGAGCGGAACCTTTATCCACTCACTTGAAAAATGCATCAAACACATAGGATCTTGCCATATTCATAGGAGGAACATACTTCTCCTAAACATAAAATGGTATTTAAACCTTAATTCCATAATAGCTCATTATGCAACAGTCTTTGAGTGACACATAAGGAAGTTCAACAACACTAGAGAAGAAATAATCACTCATACTCCAATGCACATAGACTTGAGTGAAGTAGATCAACAAAGATCTTTATCATTTATACATAATGCAATTAAGTACATACTCAATCATTCCATGGTTCATTTTATTTAAGGAGGAATGTCCTTCCCTTCAAAACTAATGAGTTCATACACAAGCAATGCACAAAAGCCAATTCATTTTAAATGATAAATTCTCAACTTCTAACCAAAGAATGCTCATACTTTCCTTTTAATGAAGTCAAAATGGTAAATGAAACCACACACATTCAACAATAGGAAGACATTTCACATAGTTTCAATTTTTTTGCATAACACTTGCTTTCATAAACATGCATCATTTAGGGAAAATTCTTATAATTTATAGACACACACAAAGACACTAGGTAGTCATGCCTTAAATTTTCAAAAGTGAGCCTACAATCATGCTTTACAACCAATAAAAGTCATATAATTTTCGAGAGACTCATCATTTTTTATTTCAAGGAGACAAGTTTTTCGTAATGTGGCTAAACACCATACTTTAAGAGTGACTTCATACATGAGTATTACCTTATCCCATGAAGTTAAATGCACAACAAACATAGCATGATGAACAATCATCATGAGAAGACATGAATTTGATCAAAATCATTTTCATTCTCATTAGAATCTTCAACACATGCTTAACATAGTGTCAATCAAGACATACAAAACATAGGTAGAACATGCTACTTACTTTTTTATAGAAGATTCCTATCACGAACAAGCTACAAGGAACCCTTTTTTTAAAACTCAAGTAGAAATAGAAGATCAATATAGAGATATGTATAACCTTACTACTCATCTCACCATCCCCCACTAAGGGTAAACACATTAAAGAGCAACTTATGTCAAGTTTAGGAGAATTTCTAGCTCACAAACTTTAAAAACTAAGAACATCACCCTACTCTTCGGATCTTAGATTAAGAAAAACTTCCATCAATATCACCTTAATGTGATTTCCAACATAAACAAGTTCATAGGAACTCAGCATAGGAAAATCAAGGGCATCCTAAATTTGACCATCTAGGCACAATAATTCCCACTTGGGGAAGCCTAATCACATCATTCCCTGACACACCAAGGTCAAGGTAAGTCAAGACCAACCCTTCATAAACTTCACTCAATAAGATTTAACATCATTGAGAGTTCTCACTACTACTCTCACATCAAGGAGTCTACATTAACTTCTAGGATCTCACACAAAAACAAAAGGGAAACATTAAACCTTCACTCATATATAAGGCAACATCCATCCTTAGTTAATTACAACATTTATTCCAAAGCATTTCAATCCTACACAATATCATTAGACTATCATCATATGTAACTATATGGAAACTCATTAATCAAAAAGGACACTCATTTACACCATAACAACTCTTTAACTTGTTATAATAATATTATAATATAAATCTTCACATATGCCTCATATATAACCATAAACTGCATGACATATTCAAATCATGCAAAAATTCACCTTTAGACACACTCACAAACCATAAAACGAAGATTAATATAAGAACTCACCTTTTTCTCCATCAAGCAAATAGATACTATCTCATATGAGAAATGACCTCTAAAAGACCACTTGATAAGAAAATGTAAGAGAGAAATCTTATAGGTTTAAGTTCTATGACACAACATGAGAATAGTGAAGAAGGGAAACTCTATCGTCCTATAGCTTCTCGCTCATAGATGTGTCACGACTCACCACCGAGTAACAAGACTCTAATAGACCTTGAAATTTAAGTCTTTGTCCCCTAAAACCATTTCTATAAATTCTGATCTAATACCACATTTTTCACTACCGGGGAGTACCCCCAAGAAGTAAAATTGCCTACTTGACCTATCGAAGGTCTTATACAAGACCATAGGTATCATTCTGTCACATCGAGTGAGCACCCCCTCGAAAAAGACTAGCACTAGACTCTTAGCTTACATCATTACATTCATAGGTTAAAAATGCAGTAAAGTAATACTTTTTTATATATATCATGAGTTTTACATAGAGCTCGCATACACATAATATATATTCATATCGAGTATACATAGACCCTTAGCTTGTTTTCCTATGGGGGGAAACATAGTTTAAGAACTAGGAGATGTAGTTGGGACCCTCTTTATGCTACAGGCATTATAATTTGTATTCTCATGAGTACATTAGTGATCCTACCTTCCCTATATGGGAAGGGACAATCCTCAGTCTAGTTCACTTGATGCTAAGCTAGAGTATCTTTTTGAAATATCTAAGCCTATATTAGTGATCATAGCTTAGTTTAGGTTTTAGGGTCTATCCCTTATATATTTTTCATCATCATAGCTCAATAATAATTGCATGAGTATTTCGCTTTCATTACAATTCTTACATGTTAGGTTAGCACATTTAGATATTACCAATATAATAAGGCACTTGGTAAGTTATCATCATCCTTATAACATTTACATCGTAGCAAATAAGTCCAAAACCATAGTAAAGACTTTCAAATTCAACATCATACCAACCCTATCAATAATAATATAACGTAACTTCAATACAACATCATCACTTAATGACATGTAATGATAGTAAAGCATAGAGATCACAAGACTAACCTCAATCTCCTGCACAAGCCATCATCAAGGTATTATCATACACCATCCTCAACTAAAACCAACAATGGTTGTAATACAATATTAACCAACGTAATAATAAATCCAATTGAATCACTACACAACAATTCATCACTAGTTCCTAGTCTAGGATTAGAGATATTGATTAAATTCATGACCTACGTTACAAACTCGGTTAATTACTTAAGAACTAGCATAATTGGACTACAATATATCACAATCTAATAACTTTACATAATTAAAAAATAGAATATTACCTCCCACAATAACCAAGCTAACTGTATCAATAGTAGAGAATTCAATTCAAGATCATAGCCTACGGTTAAGTTGAAAAAGATTATATTCCACAAACTAGGTCAATTCATAAAAAAGTAGTGTACTTGAATAATAATACATATTAATGTACTCATAATATTAAAATGAATCATAAACAAAGCAAATCACAAGATCAATTTCATATTGTAAATAAACCCACTTGAATTTCATACTTCTGTAATCAATTCTGAGGAACCCTTTGGGCAAAGAGACCCCAAAGGTCAAAGAAATCCTATACACAACTAATTGATGAAGTTTAATTGAGAAAACTTGATCCTTTAAGTCCTATAACTCTCCTTTTCCTTGTCTTTGATGGGGTTTCTTTGGGAGAGAGAAACAAGAGAGAAGGAAGAGCAATTTGGTGTTAGGAAATTATGGGAGTTAAGTGTGGTCTTAGGCTTAGGGTAGCTTATATAGGGATATTAACTAACTTCATTAACCACCCCCTAATACCTAAGTAACCTCTCAACTAAACTAACTAATAAAATTAGTTGATTAAATAAGACAGTAATGCATGGCCCTGACCTATGAGACCCTGATTGGCGGGCATAGTGGATTCCGTATTTTACGTCCGTTGTATTGATCAGAGAAATGCAAAAATGACCGCTTCACAAATTTTTATACGTGACCATCGACGGTGAAAATTGACTCTCCGTCGATTTGTCCACGATTCGTCTCCTGCAACTTGTTGATGGACATTGCCTTTTGGCAACTTTTTGCCAAATTGCAAGGGTTCTCCTCGAGGGACCTTTGTTTATCCTTGGGGAGTCGTACCTAGACGTTTTGGATATAAACTAACTCTAATATGAGTTAGACACCTTAAACTCAAATTTAATCATTTTCCAACTCTTAAAACATTGTCAAATAGGCTTAGCCACACTAGCACCTCTTGAACTATTTTCCAGACTTCATGGACATTCCTTGACGTTTTGATTCTAAAACATCCCAAATGACTTATATGCATTATAATTAACTTATAAACAATTTTACAACTCTCAGACTCTTATGTTATGCTCTAGATTAGAATTTTGAATTTTGGAGTTTTTCATTATCCAACCTTTAGGTACATTCCTCACCGAACGATAATAAAAATTTTTAAAAGGAAGGAATAGACTCAAGACCAGAAGCCCAACCGACAACACATATCATAACATGAGTTACAATAAAAATCAATAAAACCACTTGAAATTTTACACTATGCAACTCAAAACACCATTTTTATCTCAAAACATTTATCATTTGTTTCCTGATCAATACAATTCATTAGGCACAATGTACTAAAATACGCTTCATAAACTCAAAACATGTAAAAAGCATCATTTTCATATTTAGGCCTGAAGTTTACTTTAATATCACTTTAACACGCATCTTTTTGCAAAACATTACCAAAAATAAAGGTAATATAAAATAAACTCATTATTTAACTACAAATAGGAATAACTAAACATAGTTATCAAATATATTATGGTAACGAAACGTCATGTCGGCCTAAACCTCCCGTATTGCACCCTCAACTAGGTGATCCTTCCATAACACCTTTACAGAAGTCACCAATTTTTCTATCAAGGATTTTAATAGGAACCTCCTCATAAAAGAGGTTCTGTTGAACACCTAAACCTTCAATAAAAAGAATGGACTCGGGATCACTGATACACTTCTTCAGCATAAAAATGTGGAAAACCGGATAAACCAAAGTCGATTAACTAGGTAACTTTAAATCATATGAAAACTTGCAAATATTTTGCAAAATTTCATAGGGATTCATATAATGAGGAGTCAACTTCCCTTTTGCCAAATCTTACCAATCATTTCATAGGCTAATCTTCTCCTATGGTCGGCATAAGAATATTTCTGGCTAAAGGCTATTTTCAATATGTTCCTTATAATATGAACCTTCTCCAAAGTCTTATAAATCAAATTGTTACCCAAAATTGAAGACTCACCCACTTCGAACCATCTAATTGGAGATCTACATATCCTACCGTAGAAGGCTACATAAGGAGCAATGGATATAGATGAATGGTAACTATTGTTGTATGAAAACTCAACAAAAGGCATGTGCTTATCCAAATTTCCATTGAAATCAATCATACATGCTCTAAGCATATTTTCAAGGGTTTGAATACTACACTCCGCTTGACCATCCGTTTGAGGATTAAAACCGGTGCTTAAATTCACCTTGTTTCCCAATCCTTTTTTGAATGACCTCATAAACCTAGATGTGAATTATGCACCCCTATTCGATATGATGGATAACAGAATACCATGGCGACACACAGTCTCATCTATTAAGGCAAAAAGGCAATCACCATAATGCTTATTGCCACACATTCCCCGATTTGGCTTCTTGTTTGGTGAGCTAGTACTTTATCCTGTTTTAGATGTAGGGTTCGACACCCTATGATCACGAGCATTGGGAAATGTGGTAGGAACTTGATTAGAAAACCTCTTCTTGAAACGAGACTTATGTTGAATGTAAAGCCTACCCTTAGAAAATCAACATTCATAAGACTTTACATCTTAGCCAACAACTTGCAAACCATAGTCAAGACATCCCAATTCAATATCATACCAACCATATAAACATTAATATAAGGTACACTTGAATAAAACATAATCATTTAATCAAAACTAATGACAATTCAAGTAAAAAATTGAGATCACAAGACTTACCTCGATCTCCTTCACAAGACATCATCATGGTCTTCACATCAACCATCCCCAATTAAACACAAAAATTGTTTTAATACATAACACAATATTAAAAAACATAATAAGAAAGTCAATGGAGCACTACACAACTATTCGTCACTAGTTCATAACCTAGGATGAGAGACTTAGGTCAAATTCATGATCTACCTTACAACCTAGGTTAATAACTCAAGAACTAGCATAATTTGATTACAGTAAATCACAATCTACTCATAATTTAACTTACTAATAACATAATATAGTACTTAAAAAAATAAACAAGCTAGTTGTATCAATACTAGACAATTCAATTCAAGATCATAACCTAGGGTTATGGGGGAAATATCATCTTCCACAAACAAGGTCAATACATCCAAAATAAGTGTATTTGAATCATAATAAATGTTAATATACTTATAATAACCAAAATGTAACATAAACAATGCAATTCACATGATAAATTTCGTATTGGAAGTAAACCCACTTGAATTTCGTACGTTTGAAATCAATTTGGAGGAACCCTTTGGGGAAAGATATCCCAAAAGTGAAACGAATCCCATACCTCAATAAATGATATTTGATGGAGAAAACTTTATCCTTTAAATCCCTAGAACCATCATTTGCTTTGACTTCAGTGGGGATTCTTTGGGAGGGAAATTAGGAAACAAGGAAGAGCAATGTTTTCTGTGGGAATTTATGAGAGTTAAGGTAGGTCTTAGGCTTACGGTAGTTTATATAGGTAGTTTAAATAGATTTATTAACCACCCCTAATACCGAATTAATATCATAATTAAACTAACTAATCAAATGATTGAATAAAAAAAGGCAGCAACGCAGAGGCCTGACCTACGAGATTCCGACTGACGGGTTGTAGGTCAGTCGATGGGAAGCATGGCCTCCTTGATGTACGTCCATGGTTTTGGTCAGAGAAAATGACCCCTTAAAGAATTTTTCTACTTGATCATGGATTGTTTCAATCGATGCTCCACCGATTTGACCACGATTCGTTGCCAGCAACTTGTTCATGCACACTACCTTTTGGCAGCTTTTTGCCAAATTGCAAAGGTCCTCCTCAATGGCCCTTGGTTGGTCCTTGGGGATTCGTACACAAATTTTTTTTACTAAAAACTAAATTAAATACGCGTTATATACCTTACCACCTAATTTCATCATTTTCTGACTCTTAAAAGTTAGTCAAATAGGCTAAGGCACACTAGCACCTCTTTAACAGGTTTCTTGACGTCATGGACATTCTTTGACGTTTTGATTTTAAAACTTCCTAATTGACTTACTAACAATATAATTGACTTATAAATAATGCTACAACTCTTAGGCTCTCATGATAGGATCTATTTTAGTCTATAGACTTTATGATTGTTACACATTTGTCGCATTATCATTGGTAAATTTAGCGGAAATTTTAAATATTCATAGCACATCATATTTTAGAAACATCACTTACATTAGATGTAAAATATTATAATTACATAGTTAGAATCTATGTATATTTTCCATCTTAGACTAATCATCATTAGAGTACATTAGGGACACGACCCTTATAACAAAATACATAACTAAACTATTACATGTCTTTAACATAAACTCGACATAGGACATCCTTGAATTTTAAGGATTCATTTCTTTGAGCTTAGGAAACACATATAAAGCCCTTCAACTTAGAAACATCATTTAAGAATCCATAACCTACACTTTGTGTAAAATATAAAGAAGAATGTTATTATTACAAAAATGCACAAAAGTATAGCTACCTGTAAAAACATGCATTTAAAAGGTGAGTTTTACTTTGAAAACCATGGATCATGCCTTTTTGTGAAAACTTCATAAACTTTTATTGCATAAGCATAATACAATTCACATACTTCATTTAGGCATATAAAATAGTCACAATATCCCATAAAGTCACACATTACATTTGAAGCACATTTTGAATCACCTTACAGTAACATCTTTTTTTATCTTTACAATGAACTCCTTTTACTCTTATTCCCTTACTTCTCTAAGTGACACGGAAGTGATCTTGTGTGCGATGTATAGATAATATCCCATTACTCTATCCACTCTCAAGCATCACCTTATGGACGCCAAGGTAATCATTCACATGACCTTCATTTACTTTAACATAGACATTCATAACAACATAGCATATCTTAAGAAACCAACTTCACATATGAACACACTTGATCCATAAACCACATATAATACTCATTTCAAGGCCACATGCAATTCAACACTACTAATAACATTATAATAGGCCGTAGTAAAAGAACTTGAATTTCATATCATATAGACATCACAAATACTTTACTAATAATCCTAATCTAAGCCTACTAGTCCAATGTACATTTGACGTCCCACAACCTGACTCGTAATAAGTAAAATCACAAAGACACCAAAATTATATCATTAAATTCATACAAAAACAAAGAAAATTTATCCGACTTCGTACATACAGAGTAAGAACTTCATAATTTAGTCAACAAGACTAATATTACACAAATAAGGTAAGACTTAATAATATAGACCCAATAGGACACATACAAGCATATTATGATAACAGGTAGACAAGACTAAAAGGTCATGCATAAGGAACATAAACATATACACATATAACACCTTCCTAGAACTCCCTTCAAGAGCCACTTGTGCAATGCATAGGTAAATTCTCATACCCTTACCTACACTAAGAAACTTCCATTAGGTCATCCTACATAGGGTCCATTACTTACTTCCATTGTCCATTTGACTTTTGGGGAAACTATACACTTAGCCGACACTAAGACCATGGGTGTTAAACATGGAATTTGGTGCTATAAAGCCTTACACCAATGGAAGGTGCTCTACCTTGCCAAAGTGAAACATTAACATCGTGCTAGAATATTTGGTGATATCACTTGCTATATCCAATGGTACAAATATATTTTATGAAACTTGGAGGAATATATGAAAACCCTCTATATGCAAAATGAGGAATTGTAGTAATCCACATCGAGAGGACTTTTGTGAGAAATACTTCCCACATTGGGAAGGAGCACCTCCTATATTAAAGTTCAATCGATTCTAAGCTAAGTTCCATTTATTGAAAATACATTATTATTATAAAATACACTTTAAGGAGATTGACTTCCCGTATGCTTAGCTCATAGGTCATAGATGACATATTCCTTTCATCAACCTTATTCATGTGATAGGACCTTTCACATGCACATAGCATAGTCATGCAACATCTAGTTTAGGATACTCTTGAAAAACCCTTTCAAGAGCCCCTGTATTGACTAAATAATCATAAATTCAAAATTGACACGTTTTCGTGTGCGTGTACTTATATGTCAGCAAACCTTTCACATCGACACTTTTATAGCACACATGTTCATACTTTATTTTATTCATGCATAAGTTTATAGGTGTAACTATTTAAGCAATCGTTTCAAAAAAACACATTTAGACACTATATGGATTCATACTTCATCATATCATGTACTTAACATCATAGCATAAAAAATATATTCATAACATGCTCATGCATTCATATTCATGTACATAGATCATAAACCTAGGACTACCATATCAAAGCACACATGTGCAATGCATAGACAAGGTCCCATACCTTTGTCCATACTAGTACACCTATCATGTCATCCTAGTTAAGGGAGACATAACATACTTAATGGACATATATTCTACATGAATAGTAGTAGACATGAGTGCATATGAGAATACCATTTCATTAGACGCCATAAACCTTTACTACTTATAAACATGCATGAGGTGTACATTTGACCACATGTTCACATAATGGCAACAATCCTAACTTTGAGGAAGCCACCTTAAAAATGTCACAATGCACATTTATTCAAGTACGTCAAACCAAATAAAACTCACACATATAGTAATAGAAACTATAGACAGCACCCAGCAACATTATAACATAGGAGATAAGCCATCTTCATTAGTTGAGTCTAAGATTCCTAATTATGCTTAAGACCACACATTCATGTAGAGGTTCATAGGTGGGGATCATACTACACAAGAGTATTCAAAAATAAACATGTAGACCATACCTAGCCCTAATATAGTTATTTAAATGTATAGGAAGCATTATCAATATAACCTAGATAATGAACTAGCATTGAAGGCTAGGCATAATACTTTATATTGTGTGATCATCAAAACCACACTTTCAAGACACAACTTCTTTCAAGGCCATGATTAAACACATATAAGGATTGAAAATAAGGTATACACTGCCACCATAAGCAGACCATACCATACAAGGCCAAGCATCTTGCAATTCTATAAAAAAAATAGAGCGAATAGGCCAATTTACAATTCCTCAAAGTTTTTATCATCATTGATAAATTCCCATAATTCAACATCAATAAATGTATAAAACCGAATCTAAAGGTATCATTACATAAACAAAATCATACTTCAAAAATCATTGTTTCAAGATCACATTAGGTACATTAATTTATATAGTCTATCAAAAGTAGAGGAATAATGATCAATTTATCCAATACCTAAACCTTGATCATTATTAATAAATCTTTACAAATTAATATTCAATTCACATGAATAACAATAGTAATAGACAATTAAGCATAATTGAAACATAATTCAATAAACATAGAGTCAAAATCAGAAGACCCCTATTATAGAAAAATTTCAGAAATTAGGAGGATCATGGGTTCTTCATGGAATGGGATTGAAATTACTATTTATACAGAAGATAATAATAAATATATCATAAAAATTATTTTGAAAACAATTTAAGAAAGAACCCATGGCTAGATTGAAAATTGGGAATTTTTGTCTCTGAATCACGTTAGAAAATCCTTGTTTGACTCCTTTGTTTAATCAATAACTATGGATGAAGGATCACCATACCTTTTTGATTGAAGACCTATGAGAAATATGAGAATAAACCATATATATCCATACCATAGTTTGAACCTTCAATTTTCCGTCGTATGGAGGTTTGAGAGAATTCGAAGAGAAGAGAGGTTTCAGATTTATTTATTTTTTCTTATAGGGTGATGGGGTTTTGACTTTTGAAAGGAGTTGAATATGTCTTAAAAACTGTTTATAAACATCTCCATATATTACCAAAACAACCCCACACTTATTTGGACTTTTAGCCATGTCAATATATACTTTCATTTTTGAAATTTTCGTCTAGGAAAAAGTTCGCGATGCAAAGCTGTTCCCGCTTGATTTTTTTGAAAATAACATCCGGGGTAGTTGATTCTTCATTGTGTCCATCACGCAGACAAACTTTGTTACCTATCAGGAACCAAGTACGCGACACAGACATATTTCACCAAGGAAGAAACACTGCTGCCTTGGGCAACTTGTTGGCACCTTTGGTTGGTCGTTCGGGAGTATTTCCCAAATGTTTAAACATCAAATACTCTAGTATAGATGTTTGGAACCACTCCTATAAATTTGAGAATTAAACAACACATAAAACATACAAAGGCACACTAGAACACAAAAGCATGTTTCATGGGCTAACTTTCGAACGTCTCGAACGTTCTTAGACGTTTGACCTCCAAATCAGCTTAATCAAGTATAAATAGTGTAAAACGCTTATTAAATTATTATAATATTTTTTAGTCACATATTAGGCTCTTGTAACCTTAATTTAATCTGAGGGTCCTTACACCTAGGAAACATCCCATGTTGGTACATGATTAAGAGATATCAAGGGCTTCTGCGAACTTTAGTCTCATCTAAAGTAGGGATACTTCCACAAGCATATCCACAGGGTGCTTTAGCTTTGTTCTAATAGAGTTAGTTCATTCACATATGTGTAATAGAGAGGGTTACTATCATTCATCCTACATACCCATAATACCATTTCTTTGAAGAGATACAAAAGGGTTTACGATCAAGGTTCATTAGGATAGCTCTTATGAAATTTTTGGCAATTGTTTCATGTTGTTCTAGCCATCATACATCTAACTCCATCATTCCACTCAAGAAAGACCACCATTATAGTCTTACCACTTCAAGTCTTCAGTATTAACCTTCATTTTATATTCGAGGATCCATGTAAGTCTTTCATAGAAGGTAACCATATTAGGTCTAGATCCTAGATTTTCATTAATTCCTAAATTCATTCATACATACATGAAAAGTGTACCTAAGCCTACATAGTTAACAAATCACATTCACATAACGCTCATACATCAAAGAGAATGCACCTAAGTTTACCAAATCCTAGAGTTCATAATCTATAATATTCGATTTATCAAGAAGAAGGACCTAAGTCTTCCAATCAAGACACAAAATCATCATATAAGACTCTTTATAATTTATCATCATAACACTTTATCATTAGAAAATAACATACTTTAATCACATTAAATCTATATTATACAAGATCACACATATGTCACATCATCCTTCACTCTATAAACCCATGTATGACACAACACCTTACACATGGTAACATTAGTTCACATAACCAACATCACATCATACCTTCATATAATCCCTTAACATGATACTACTACAATTCACATAATAATGCTGACAAGGCCGAGATCATAACATATACAACTTATAAGCATCTCCAACACAAGTGGACCATGCCACACAATAGCATATCTATATCAATTCTATATTCGATAAGGGAATTAGGTCAACTTACCCTCATTCAATAGGCAAGATCAACAGTTTATAACATCACAAACAATTCACAATATTATAGAATATATTATCATAGAAATCAACAATTCAACATATATTAATCTCAATTCTATCAACATTATATCGTAAACAATAGACCCGTTTCATATGACAAATTTAGGGATTTTAGAAGATCAAAGGTTCATGAAGAATTTCATTGAAAACATCTATTTAACATCAATAATATCATATAAAATTATTTTAATTTGTTTCATGCAAGAACCCTTGAGTTAGAGTAGTAATTTGATTTTTCCATAAACTTTGAGATTTTTAAAATCACTTTGAAATTGGATCTAAGGTGATATAAATCCTTAGATAAAGAACGGTCATACCTTATTAAAAGAAACCCAACGATTATTGAAGCAAAATGTCATTAGAATCCACAACCCTACGACTATTATGACTTATAGCTTCCATGGGAGTTTTTTTGCAGAACTTTTGGAGGGAAGGGTTTTCATTTAGGTGTTTTAGTCAAAAACAGAATTTAATAACTTTAATACACTTAAATACCAAAATTAACCTAAAGCAATTGTCCATTCTCTTGAAAAGACTTGAGGTGAATTTACCATTTCACACCTACCTTAGTCGAACCACCTGCAAAATTGCAAATTAAAACGGTGCCCACCAAACCACGGATCGTGGTCTGGTCCAAGCCCTGTCATTTGAACTTGTGGTTTATGAACGAGGCTAGAGACCTGTGGGCCTTGAAGGCCTGATCGACGGCCACCTTTGATGAATTGTCAATTCATTCACCGTTCAACAATTGTGCTCGTCGTTTGATACTGCGAGGCGGCTTCTTGGTAAAAAGATGGGGTCATCCTCTACGGGCCTTCGCATATCCTTGGGAAATTCATAAGACCCCTAAAATAAGTCAAGGTGTCTAGAGTCTCACATGAGTCTAAAAAGGATAAAAATATGATAAATAAGTGTTTTAAGGTATACATGATTGACTATAGGTAATTTTAAAGTCAAAAGTCCATGACATTCAAAATTTAGCCGTTGAGACGTGCATGCGTGTCTTGGTGTGTCTTGGCATGATTTACGTGTTCGTTTTGGGTGAAACTGATATGGAAGGTCCTTAACATGTATATGATTGTATTTATGCTTGATACGTCCGTGTACAACTCCAGATTTTCCAAAGGCACTAAAGGAGAACTCAAACACTGCCTACTCACTACCTGTGAAGTGTCAATCAACGAACAAATTCGACACCTTGTTCCTCAATCAACGCCCTGCATATGGGAGGCGTAGCTCCACACTTAACTTTGTGAACATCATGGATCAAAGGAGGTGATGCAGTCACCAATGATGGAGCTGCAGAACACCTTGTCGTTTATTCGATGTCTAGTCGATTGATGTCCATCAATGGTCCCGACAATACGCTTCACGTACTATTTCATTACGTCCCTAAATTACCATAGGTGGCTTATTTATGTGTTTTGGGTATATTTAGTTGGTTCATAAGATTGAATACACATTCCCAAATTCATCTAGAGAGTTCTTCATAATATTTTCAAAGTTAAATCATGATCAATGTTCCTAACATTCAATCAAGCCATGTGTTCATTCTCAACAGTTTTCGAAAGATTTTTTATGATGAAATTTATGTAAATGTAGTGATTGTAAAGTTAATTTCCATCAAATAGCATGATTAAGTCATGGTCCATCAAAAAACATTTAGCCTATTTGTGGGCATTGTGATCTTAATTATATTGTAAGTGAATTATGATTCTAGCATGTTGAATTCTCTATTGGTAATGGTTTGTATACATCTTTATGGTGAATTATTGATGAATGATCAATGATTATCAAGTCTTGGAACATTGTAAGGTTTACCTATGCTCCTATATCTTCTATATATTAATGAAATAGTGTACATGTTATAGCCTTGATTGTACGATGATTGGTAATGATTTTTTATATGACTATTGTTCTCTAGATATTTCCTATGATATCTAGGGTAGATGAAGCATGATTTTGTTTATCTTAAGATGCATTTAGCTAGTGCCCTATATTGGTAATATTTATTGATTGTGTGTATTGATCATTTATGATCAAGGCAAGGCAGATTTTGTAAGATTGCTTATTCCTCTACATTTCAATAGTATTGGTAGTAGAATTGGCCTTGAATGTCATTCTTTGATATGGTCCACTTATGGTGGTAGTGTTTAGTTCATGACAATATATATATGTGTTGATTATGTAATTGATGGCAAATTGATGATATATGAATGCATGATTATGATGATCACATTATGTGAAGCTTATGTCAGTTTCTATTTTAGTCTATTATCTAGGTTGTGTTGCTGGTGTTGTTACTATGTGCATGTGTATGTTTCTTGGGTTCTATTTTCTTCAAAAGACGAAGATTAAATGTTAATGACCCCTTACCTATGTACCCTTACACGAATCTATAATTAGCTAATGATTGGAGTCTTGAATACAAGTGTTGAAGTTATCTTGTCTCCTATGCTAAATTTTGTTATGTTGTCTATGCTTAGATGTGCATTGTTACCCTAAGAGGGTGGGTGCGTCAATATATAATTGATAGCCATTATGTGATCATATTGGCCAATGTGCACACATATACCTCATGCATAGTTACAAGTAGTATAGCTTCATGGTGTCTAATAAAAGGGTTTTCTCATATGCACTAATGTCTACTACTATGCATGTATTTTTTATGTCCATGGAGTATGTTATGTATTACCTAACTAGGATGGCTTGATATGTGTGCTAGTATGGATAAGGGTATGGGATCTTGTGTATGTATTGCACATATGTTCCTTGATCGGATAATTCCTATGTTTGTTATCTATGTACAGAATTATGAATGCACGAGTAAGCTATGACTATGTATTATATTGTATGATGTAGTATGAATGTTCATGATGTCTAAATGTTTTTATATGGAAGGATTTCTCATGTAGTTACACCTATACTCGTATGGATGAACGAAGTACAAGTATTACTATGTGTGGTCTAATGGTGTTTATGTCAAAACATTACTTACATATATGTATACACACACATGAAATTAATATGTTGATTTTATGATGATTTAGTAAATAGAGGGGCTCTTGAAAAGTGTTTCTCAAGGGTATCCCAAACTAGATGGTGCTTGAGTATGCTATGTCCATGTGAACTTAGCTTAGAACCAAGTGAAATTTGATGAGGGGTGCCCGTTCGCAATGTGGGAAGGCTTGTTTACCATAGTCCTCACGAGGTGGATAACAACAATGCCCCATTTGGTATAAAGAGGATTTCTACATATAACCCTTAGTTCCATAAAATATTCTTGCCCCATAGGATCTAGAAGGTAATATCACCTAATATTCTAGAGTGATCCTGATGTTCTACTTTTGCAAAGTAGAGCACCTCCCCTTGATGTAAGACTCTACAACCCCAAATTCCTTGTTTTTAGCACACATGGTCTTAATTTACCTAATGTAAAATGGATGATGGAATAAAAGTAAAGATCCTAACTAGGATAACCTAAGGGGAGTTGCTTAGTGTAGGTGGGGGTATGAGACTTCACCTATGTATTTCATATGTTTATCTTGAAATGAGATATAGTAAGTTGTTTTAATATATATGATTACGTTTATTTCCTTATGGATGACATTGTAGTGTTGTCTACTTTTTGTAATATATGCATGGTATGAGTACTAATGAGTCTATTTGATGTGGTCTTACCTTATACTAATAAAGTGGTTCTTATTGAATATATAGTGAAGGTTTTACTTGGCATGTATCAAGTTGTCTATACTTGTTTTTATTGATGTATAAAGTACATTTTAAGGGTTGTAGTCTCTTTTTAGGTTTACTTAGTATGTGTGTCGTTATGGGACTTCACATGTACATTGCACGAGTAGGCTTAGAATGAGATTATGAGTTGGGTTCTATGAGGTTTTTTGAAGTGAAGTCCAAGTATGTATTATTGAATATCACCTAGAATAATGTTGTTGATTGTTTTGAATTACAAGAAGTCTTGGATAAAGTCTTGTATGAGTTTTAAGCATTATTTTTAGTTCTATGTGAATTTTGTACTACCATGATATGCTATGCCTCTATGTAAATGTATAAATATGATTGGTGATTAGTGGAGATTGTATGTATTATGGCCTTATTGATTTTAGGTGATTCTTGTGTTTGAATAGTGTAATGGGACATTATCTATACATTACACAAAGTATCACTAGAGGATTACTTGGGAAAGTAAAGGAGTTAAAGTAAAATGAGATCACTGTAAAGAGAAAAAGAGGTTACTGTAAGTTACTGTAAAGTCGTCCTAAATGTGATTTAAATGTAACGTATGAGTTTATGGGATAATATGACTATTATATATTTCTAAATGAAGTATGTGAATTGTATGATGCTTAATATAACCATTCTAATGAAGTTTTTACAAAAAGGCATGATGCATGATTTCAAAGTAAAATGTTCCTTTAAATTCAGGTTTTTGAATGGTTGTCATACTTAGTGCATTCTTGTACTAACACCATTATTCTTCAGCCTTTTACATAAAGTGTAGGTTATAGATGCTTAAACGATGTGTCTAAAGTCAAGTGCTTCATAGATGTTTCCCATGCTCAATAAAGGGGTCCATGTTATTCAAGGATTTCTTATGTCAAGTTATTCTTGAAGTCATCTAATATTTAGTTATTTTTAGTGTAATAAGGGACGTGTCGCTAATGTACTCTAGTGATTTTGTGTCTAAGATGGAAAAGAGACTTAGAGTCTAACTATGTACTTATGATATTTTAAATATAATGGAATTTATGTTTCTGGCATATGATGTGACATGAAACTTTTAAATTTTTCTCTAAGTTTACCTATGAAAAAACGATCAATGACAACTATGGGCTTGAATAAGATTTCCAAGAAATCAAGTACGCCATGTTTCCTTCAGGAGGTGCTCCTCGGTTGTGACAAATGTGGTATTAGAGCATGCGGTTTATAAAAGTGGTTTTAGGGTCCAAAAGTTTCATATTCCCACGTATAGAGTAATATCGTTCATCGGTGGTGAGTCGCGGCAAATCTATGAGCGAGAGTCTATAGGACGATTAAGTTTCCCTTCTTCATCATTTTTATGTGATGAAAAATAACATAAATCTATAATATATCTTTCTTCTGTTTAGCTATCTTGTGGTCTTTTATATGTCATTGCTTGGATGAAATGACATCTCTATGCTTGAGGGAGAAAAGGTCAGTTTTGAGGTTTATCTTGGTTTATGGTGTGATGTGTAAGACCTCCAAAATGATTTAGGTTTTCTAGAGCCTAACATGTCCTTAATAAGGTTATAAGGTCCTAAAATGACTTATAATATGGCATTGAGGTAGTGTGTAAAAGTTTGAGGTGATTTGGAAGTCAATTACCAAGGGACGACCAAGACGTTCGACGACTGTCACCTATGTGTGTCATGTGTCTATACGTGTTTATATTTGTATGTTATGAGATTATGGAGTCTTAAAATGAGTTACAATAATGTTTATAGAAAGTATATGGAGTTTTCTTTAGGTTTGGAGGTCAAATGCCGAAGAACGTCTAAGACGTTCGAAAGTTAGCCCTTAAGATGTTCATGTATGTCTTGATGGGGACTACCATGTTTGGATATGTGATATATGTGCATTTTGGGTGAAATTTCCTTGGAAGGTCCTTGCATTGTCAATGTGCAGATTTACTGTCACATTTGGGTTTTAACTCCTAGACGTAGTCGGCGTCGTCGTCCTCTTTGAGGACTAAGACTAACCTATTAGTCTTACATCATTACAGTCATAGGTCGAAAATACGCAAAAATTAAAACTTTTTATTACATCTACTTGGAGGTTTACATAGACCTCTCTATACACATAATATATAATCATATCGAATATAGATAGGCCCATCGTATAGTAAGTTACATAGCCTTGTACTTTTATTGTACACACACACACACACACACACACACATATATATATACATTAGATAGAATATAGTCATTAAAGATTATGTTCTCAAGTACCATCTAATAAATCATAGTAATTTGGGCATAGCTGTACATTAATGTGAAGAATCTACACATAGGCTTATACAAGTCGTACTCAAATGAAAATAGAATGAACATAAAGTCTTAAAAGTAGTGCAACTCCATAAGCAAGATTTTGGCATTGCCCTTGGAAAGTGAGGACCTACCGTATGTATGGTAGAGAATATCAATGTCTTCTTGAAGTCGTCTCGAATGAGAATTCAATGTCCGGAATGTAAAATATTTGGGAAAAGGGGAGAAAATGGTGTTATTACGCCACTCGTACTAAGTATGAGACCATATGACACATATAAGATCAAATCATGCTAAAAAGGGACATTAGTTAAAGAATGGTATTTTACTAATTATAAAGCCTTATGCATAGTCAAACAAGCCATACCAATCAACAAGACATACTTATTAAAATTAAATCAAGTAATATACACATCATCATACTTGAACCCATAATCTTCTACAACCCTACCATAAAGGAATAACATCACAAGCATGAATAAGAGTTAACCATATAATAATAAACAAGACAAGTACCCATGAACCCTCATCAAGTCAACAAGTGCAACGACCAAGCAAAGCCCACCAACCTTACTCAATCAAGTAGCCCTACAAAGAAACCATAACCAATCTCCAACTTCACATAAAATAACCTGTAAGGATACATAACATTATACTTCAATAATATAATAATAATACATGTTCATACGGATAATCATCATCAGATAATACCATTTATATTTTAGCATCTACATATTATCATCATATACATCATTATCATATACCTACATAATATAAACTTCCTAAGGCTTCGATCATGGTAAACTAGTGCAAGACATAATTAGAGTCCCATACCCTTACCTAAGGTAAGTCAAACCTCTCATGTCACCCAAGTTAGTTTATACTTCATTGCTTCATTTAAGTTTAGCGAACACTTGCCTTACCCGACATAGACCACAAGAAACTAAGTGTGGAATCTGGTTTCATTGAAACCTATACCGAAAGAAGGTGGACTACTTTCAGAAGCAGTGTCTAAAACATTAACATATCAACTACGTGGATCCATTAGCTAGTATTCCTATGGGGGCAACATAGTTCAAGATCTAGGAGATATGATTGGGACCCTATATAGTCTAAATGCATTATAGTCTCCAATGTCGAGAGTACATTAGTGATCCTACCTTCCTTATATAGGAAGGGACACTCCTCAATCTAGTTTACTCGGTGCTAAGCTACAGTCCCTTTTATAGATGTCTTTAGTCTTAATTTAACAATCATAACTTAGATTAGGTCATAGGATCAAGCCCTTGTATAATAATCATCATCGTTGCTCAATAAGAATTGTATGAGTAAAATCCTGTCATTACAATTCATGTAAGTTAGTTTAACACATTTCATATCACTTCCAATATAAGGCACATTACTAGGCATCATCATCCTTATAACATTACATCTTAATATACCTGAGAACCATAGTCAAGACATTTCAATTCAACATCATACAACCCTATCAATCTTAATATGAGGCATACTTCAATACAACATCATGTCTTAATAATAATAAACCACAAATTTAAGTAAAGAATAGGAATCATAAGACTTACCAAGTCTAATATAATTCATCATCAAGGTCTTACCATAAACCCTTACACTAACTCAATTAGTTCATGACATCATCCTAATTCAATAACAAACATGATAAAAAGGCTAGAAGAATCACTATACCACAATTCAATACTAGATCATAACTTTAGAAAAGATACTAAGGTAAATTCACAAGGTACTTTATACCCTATAATAACATTCTCAAGAACTAGCATGAAAGACTATGAATCACTCTACTTTTTTCATGATTAGTGTAAAAACATCATCTTATGGTAATTAAACCAATAACCAAGTCAATTTAATCAATTAAATCCTACTGCATATGAAGATCAAAACATCAAGATATATAATATAAAAGTTAGAATTCGTGTTAATCTATTAATATTATCCATGATAAATCATGATCAAATCAATTCATAACATGATTTTCGAGATTTAGAAGAACTGACATGAAAATTCAATTTTTAGAAATAATTTTGACGTAAACCTTTGAGGAAAGAGGCATAAAAAGTAAATTAGATCATATATATTAAAATTTTATGAAGATTTGGTGGTGAAATCGCCCCTATACAGACCCTAAAACCCTTCCCTTGCTTGTTCTTCAGTGGTATCTTCCATTAGAGAGAGAAAGAAGAGAGAATAAAGAGGATTTATTTTTTGAGTTGTAATTATTCTAATGGGGTTGGGGTCTATATAAAAGGGGTTTAATTTACTAAATCAAAATCCCTTAAACCCGAACTAATCACCTAACCCCTTGATTAATTAAATTGGACTAACTTAAAACATTCAGGGAATTCGGAGTGTCATAGACGACACAACAATCGACGAATCGTGGGTAAGTCGATGGACCAAGCCTCTTTTTGTGTTGCACATCTGTCGATCTTGTCATAGGCTATGTAGGTGAGGGTCTTCCACGAATTGGGTAACTGTTTGTAAATGTTTGTCATAAACACCCAGTCGATCAACACACGCCCCGTCGGTTATGTTTCGTTGGTGCACACTTCCCAGGTAGTGTTGCCTCCTACATGCTAGTGTCCTCCTCAAAGGCCCTTGGTTGGTCGTTGGGGAGTCATACCCAAGAGTTTCTACCACGAATCAACTTTAACACATGTTATACACCCTTCAACGAAATTTCATGAATTTCCAACTTTTAAAAGTTAGTCAAATAGGCTAAGGCACACTAGTACCCCCATGAGCTAGTTTTAAGAACGTCATGGACGTTATTGGATGTTATATTAATTACGATAGTCCTTAGAACAATGTATAGACCTCAAGACAACGATGTTAAGATTTAGATGACGTCTTGGATTTTCTAGGTGTTACATTTTTCCCTCTAGTAACATTCTCCCCCGAATGACACTAAATTTCTTTTGAAGAAAGGAATAGACTCAAGACTAACAACCCTACCAATCAAAAATATCAAACAAAATAAATCATATCATTTCAACAAGGCAAATTTCAAAACTTCAATTACGACTCATAAGGCTCAAACATTTAATGATGAGGCATTTCCTTCTCACAACACACATGAGCTCAACATACTTTACATGTGTAAATTAGAACAAAGTTCAGTTTATCAACATGCCATGCATCTTTTCATAATGAATCCCCATAGAAAAATGCACAACATGACTTAAAAAATAAAAAGGGCAAAATTTCATGTTCATTGCATAGTTTTCTGTTAAATTTTTACTATAAGGATATGCAAAAATGCACATTTTGCAAAACTTCACCTAAAATCAACAAACTTAAACATATAATCATATTTATATTATTGAGAAGAATGAATAACCTAAATTATCAAAAAATGAGTGTAACGGTACTTCATGTCCGCCTCGGCCTCCCATGTTGCACAATTAACTAGGTGATTTTTCCGTAACACTTTTATGAAAACCACCTCTTTTTTCCTCAACCCCTTTACTTGCCTATCATAGAATTGAACAGGGAGTTTATCATACGAGGGATTATCCTTGACACCAAGACCCTCAACAGGAAGAATATGCTCCGTATCACCAATACATTTTTAAGCATGGAAACATTGAAAACTGGATGAACCGAAGCCAATTCACTAGGGAGTTTCAATTCATATGCAACCTTACCATCCCTTTGCAAGATTTCATAGGGACCCACATAACGACGACTCAATTTCCCTTTCTTTACATAAATAACCACCCTTCTCATAGGTGAATTTTTTAAATACTCCTTATCACCTTTTTGAAACACCAAATTTCTTCTCCTATGTTCGGCATAAGACTTTTGTCGACTATAGGCCGTCTCCAAGCGGTTTCTTATGATATGAAATTTCTCCAAAATCTTATAAATCAAATCGAGACCATGAAGCGAAGGTTCACCCACTTCAATCCATCCTATAAGAGACCTACACCTCCTATCGTACAAGTCTTAATAGGGACCCATGAAGATGGATGAATAAAAACTATTAGTACAAGTAAACTCCGCCAAAGAAAAATGCTTATCCCAATTTCTCTTGAAATCAATAATTCAATCCTTAAAAGCATATATTTAAGGGTTTGAATAGTGTATTCCGATTTACCATCCATTCGGGGATGAAAAATGGTACTCAACATCACCTTAATACCCAAAACTTCTTGGAATGACCTCCATAAACTAGATGTGAATTGTGCGCCCCTATCCGATATGATGGATAACGGAATACCATGCGGACACACAACTTCATATATGAAGATCATTGCGTATTTTTCCACTGAACAAGTAGACTTGACAGGAAAAAAATGAACGGACTTGGTCAAGCTATGCACAAGAACCCATATAGGGTCATATTGTTTTTGACTCCAAGGTTGACCCACTACAAAATCCATATTGATGTCTTTCATCTTCCAAGTAGGAATTTGGATTTCTTTTAGTTAGCCACCCGACTTGTGATGTTTCGATTTTACTTGTTGGCATTTTGGACAGTAAGCAACAAACTCCGCTACATCTGTCTACATAACTTCCTCCAAAAATAATTCCCTAAAGTCATGGTACATTATTGTTGAACCCGGATGAATGGAGTAAGGGTACCCTTCAGCATCCTCAAGTATCCGGTCCCTCAAGCCATCTACATTGGGAACACACAATCTCCCTTGGTACCTTAATATACCATCCCCACTAAAGAGAATGACTCATTTAACCTACCGAGAATTGATTCTTTCAAGTCCATCAATGGTTAATAATGGTGTGGTTTAGACTTCACCTCAACCATTAAGGATGACTCAGAGTTATGATGGACCATGAAAAAACTATTTGGAGAATCTTCCAATCTAAAACCTACCTAGCCAACCTATGAACATATTTCACTAGGTCTTTCTTGGCTTCATCTACATGTGACACACTATCCATAGTCATACGACTAGACAATCCGCAAACACATTGTCCTTGTTGGGGTGCGAGAGGATACTCATGTCATAATCTTTCAACAATTCTAACCACCTTCTTTGTTGGAGATTCAACTCCTTTAGGCGAAAAATATATTGGAGACTCTAATGGTGAGTAAAGAAATCAAAATTAACACCATACAAGTAATGCCTTCATATTATAAAGGCAAAAACCACAACCGTTAAGTCAAGGTCCTGAGTTGGATAGTTTTTATCATGCACCTTAAGTTTCGCAGATGTATAGGCTATCACGTTCCCATGTTGTATAAGTACATACCCTAAATCCACACGGGATACATCACTATACACAACAAATCCCTTTGTACACTCCGTTAAAATCAACACCGCAGTAAATGTAACTCTATCTTTCATCATTTTGAAATTTCATTCACATGCCTCCGACCACTCAAATTTCATACACTTTTTATTCAAAGTAGTCAGAGGAGATGCAATGGACGCAAAACCCTCCACGAACCTCCAATAATAACAAGCTAAACCCTAGAAACTCCTAAAGTGTGTTGGATTCAATGGTCTAGGACAACTTATCACCGCCTTTGTTTTTCTTGGATCAACCTCAACTCCCTCACTAGAGATGATATGACGAAGAAACTTCATCGACCTCAACAAAAACTCACATTTGCTACACTTGGCAAACAATTGATGTTATTTAAGGGTTTACAATACCACCCTCAAATTACCCATGTGATCAATCTCATTTTTCGAATATACCAAGATGTAGTCAATGAAGATAATGACAAATGAATCTAGGTAACTCTGAAACACCCTAATTATTAGGTTCATAAACGCCACCGAAGCATTATTAAGACTAAAGGACATTAATAAGAACCCATAATGACCATTTCTAGTCTGAAATGTCGTCTTTACTATATTCTCACCCCTCACCCTAAGTTTGTGATACCTCGATCTGAAGCAAATTTTTGAAAAGGAGCTCGCCCCTTGGAGATAAAAAACAACTCGTCTAGCTGTGGGAGAGGATACTTGTACTTAATAGTGACCTTTTAGAGTTGGCAATAATCAACACACATTCTCAATTACCTATCCTTCTTCTCCATAAAAAATACCGGAGCACCACATGGAGAAATACTAGGCCTTATGAAGACCTTGTCTAGTAAATCTTTGAGTTGAGCCTTCACCTATTTCAATCTTGCCGAAACCATCCGATAAGGAGGAATTGAAATGGGATTTGTTTTGGTAGCAAATCGATACCAATATCAATTTCCTGTTCAGGAAGGATATCAAAAAGGTCATTAAGAAAGATCTCTGATAATTCACTCACTACGGGGACCGACTCAATGAGAGGAATTTCGTAGTCTAAATCTTAGACTCATACAATATGGTATGGACAAGCCTTTGAGATCATTTTTCATGCTTTTAGACAATAGATGATACGACCTCTAGGAATAGAATTTCCCCCCTTCCGCTATACAAAGGGTTCAATTAAAAAGTTAAACTTCACCACCCTTATCCTTCAATCAATAGAAGCAAAGCAAGCATGCAACAAATCTATACCCAATACAGTAAAAAAATCAAGCATATCAAGTTCTACCAATTTCACATAAGAAACTCTATTGGGAAACATTATAGGACAATTTCTATGCACCCTTTTTACAATAACTGACTAAAACACCAGTGTAGACAGTATGAAAGGTTCATGAAAGATATCTGGTACAATGTAAAACTTTTTGTTACAAGAGGTGTAACAAGTTACAAGGTAGAACCCGAATAAATTAAAGCATATATATCAATTGTAAGGATTTTCAACATACTGGTGGCCACGTCAGGAGAGGTCTCTTGCTTACCAGTAGTGCGGATAGAATAGAAGCGGTCCTTCTTAGAAGCATCACTAGAACAACTTTCTTGTTATTGCGCACTACAACTATCTTGCCTCTTATCATTAGGGAAATCCTTAAACTTATGTACACTTTTACCACAACAAAAACAATTGTCCTTCCCCTTAAGGCAATCACAATAATGTTTCTAGACACACCTTGCACAAGTTGTCGTCCTTGTTCGTGAACTAGTGTTCCCTCTTTTTTGAGACTTAGGGTTAGACACCCTATTATCCCTATACTCATGGCTTGTCTTTATTCTCAAGCCTATTCTTTGAAGAACCACCATAAAAAGATCTTGTCGTTTTCGCCTCTCTACACTTCCTTCTAGACCTTTCCTCCTCCAGTTTTCTAGCATGCTCCATAAGACGAGAAATGTTCATGTCGTCATGTAGTATAGCATAATGACACTCCTTTTCAAAATCATCCGACAACTCCCTCAAGAAGTGGTTCATTTCATCTCTAGGATCGGAAAGTAAAGAAGGAGTATATTTTGACAATTTAGTTAATTTCAAGGAGTATTCAAGCACATTCATACCTCCTTGATAAATATTAATGAAATACACCACTTTGGTCTCCCTCATTTCCCTAGAAAATAACAACTAAAAATCCCTTCTTCAAGATCTCTCGAGTCAACGATCCACCCCTAAGAGGATCATTGTCCCACCATTGAACTTACCAAGTTTGAGCCACATCTTTGAGTTTATATGTGGCTAACTCAGACTTCTCACCAGTAGACTACCCCATAGCAAAGAGTATCTTATAGATTTTATCAATGAACTCTGGGGGTCCTGATCAACCTTGAACCCATAAAAAGTAGGACTCATTCGAGTTAAATCCCTTATACGGTATGCCATGGTAGTGACTTATTGATGAGTTCGGGGTACAACATCCCAATTTTCTTCGGCCATCATAGCTTGGGCTTGAACGGTGGAGGCTTGGGACAATTGGATAAGCGAATCCCTTATGTCATCGTCCGTTAAAGGTGGAGTATTGACATGTGCTTGTCTAACATTAGCATCTTCTTAAAGAGGAGGGGTTTGGTCACCACGGGGAGGAGCTCCCGCATTGGCAATTTCTTTTTCAAGGCTCCATGCCGTATTCCTTCAAGCATTTATTGCCTATAACAAAGATAAAAGGTTTAGATGAAAGCATATAATAAGTATACTTTACAGGCACGATATCTGATTTCCAAGAAAGAGAGATATTCAAAAGCATCACATAGATTCCGATTCATAAGTCTGAGGTTGAGAGAGAGACATAGCCTCAAAGATATTCAACCTAATGCTCTGAGACCAAGTTTGTCAAAACTGAGTTTTACCCCCTAAACACAACCGGGTTTTACCCTCTAGACATAGACGGTGTCGTCGTCATCTTCTTTTTTTGGATTGAGACTAGCCTCTTAATCTTACATCATTACATTCATAGGTCGAAAATACGAAAAAGTTAAAAAAATTTATCACATCTATAGGCCTCTACATACACATAATATGTCTTCACATCGAGTAAACATAGACCCTTCGTATAGGTTGGTTACATAGTCTTCTAATTTTATTGCATATATATTTATATGTAAGATAGAATATAGTAATTAAACGTTTTCTTCTCTCATACCATCTAAACAACCATAGCAATTTGAGCATAGCCCTACATCAATGTAAAGAATCAACATATTGGCTTATACAAATCGTACTCAAATGAAAATACAATGAACATAAGAGTCTTAAATCTAAAACAACTCCATAAACTATATATTAGCATTGCCCTCGGAATGTGAGGACCTACCCACTTGGATGGTAGAGAATATCCAAGTCTTCTTTACGTCGTCTCGTATGATCTTTCAATGACTGGAACCTAATATGGTTGGTAAAAAGGGAGAAAATGGTGTTAGTACGCAACATGTACGAAATATGAGATTATATGCACATATAAGATTAAATCATGCTAAAAAGATGTGGTTTATGCTTGAAGGTATATTATTGGCTAAGAGGGTGGTTGCCTCAATATGTTGTTGGTAGCAGTTATGTGATCATTTTTACCAATATACACACACACACTCACTCACATGCATAGTACAAGTAGCATAAGTCATGGTGTCTAAATGAATGGTTATTCTCATATTCACTAATGTCTACTACTATGCAGGTAAAGTTTATGTATGTGAAGTATGTTATGCATTCCTTACTAGGATGACTTGATAGGTGTAGTAGTATGGAACAGGGTATGGGACTTTTCCGATGCATTGCACATGTGTACCTTGATAGGATAGTGATAGTTTTTGTTTCTATATGTATGAATATGTATATATGAACTTTTGTGACTTAATGTGTTATGTGAAATATTTGCTCACATATATGTATACACACACATATGTATTAAGATATAGTCAAGAGAGGGTCCTTGAAGGGTGTATTCATGTGTACCCTAAACTAGATGATTCTTTAGATATGCTATATTCATGTGAATGGATTCTTTACATGATTTGGGTCGATGAACTTCCATTTATGACCTTTGAGTTTAGCATATGAAGGGATGACTCTCTTAAACCTATGATTTATAAAGTAAAAGTATAATTAAGGTTTTCAATTAAGGGAAATTATCTTCGCACCGAGTGAACATGAATATGAGTGTGTGTTCCTTCCTATGGTAGAAATGTAGGTCACCATCAATCTCATGAGGTTGATAGACATAATGCCTTAATGGTCATAAATAGGGTTTCCATAATTGAATAACTTCAATGCCCAATCTTGGCATAAAGAGGGTTTAGACATGTACCGCACAGTTCCATAACTATGTTGCCACCATATGATACAAGCTAGTGGATCCACCAAGAAAGCTGTCACATTTTGTTCTACTTTGGCCGGTAGAACACATCCATTTGGTGTGGGGTTTTATGACATAAGATTCCATGTTTAGCATCACATGGTCTATGACAGTTAAGGCTATTGTTTCCATAAAGTAAAATGGAGAATGAAAGTCAAACGACTAGGACCATAAATAGAATGACTTAAGGGAGATTACTTAGGATAGGTGGAAGTAATAAACCCTTCTAGCCATTGCACAAGTAGCTCCTTAGGAAGTTCTAGGAAGGTGTTCTAATGCTTGTCACTATATATGTGTTCCCTTTGCATGACATTGTAGTATTTCTCTACTTGTAATGAAGATTTTCATGATATGAGTCTTTTTGCATGATGTTGATCTTGTTGTCTTGTGTATATGATATGTATTATTTTCCTTGTGGTCCTAAGGATATATATTGCACGAAGTATCCCTAAAGGATTTCATGGGAGACTAATGAATTAAAAGAAATAGTTGACTGTAAATGAGCTCACTGTAAGGTAACCTCAAAATAGACTTAAATTCTATATGTGATTTTCAATGATGTTTGGCCTTTGGTTGTGTTTCGATGAAATATGAAAATGATGTAAATCTTATTCTTTAAAGGTTTCATAAGGATTTACTCAAAGGGCATGAAATATGTTTTTCAAGTAAAAGGTCCCTTTTAAATACATTTGTTTGCATGGTTGCCATAGTTAGTGCATTCTTGTACTTATGTAATTATTCTTTACTTTTTACACAAGTGTTGTTATGGATTCTTAAAGCATGTCTTGACTTGTAAAGTGATTCATAGGTTATCCCCAAGTTCAAGGAAAGGAATCCACAAGTCCAAGCATGTCCTAATGTGTATTTATTGTTAAGTCGTTAAATATTCTATAGATATGTAATGTGTCTTATGGTTCGTGTAACTAATGTATTCTAGTTGTGTTAAGTATAATATGACAACGAGACTTAGAGTCTATATATGTATTATGACTTATATTTTATATGTAAATGAAGTAAAGTCTCTAGCATATGGTGTGCTATGAAAAGTTTTAAATTTTCTGCAAAATTTACTATGTCGATGCGATGAATGATGATTATGGGCTTGTATAAGAACTATGAGATTTCAAGTACACCATGTTATTTTGTAAGGGGTTCTCCCCGGTTGTGACATCATTATTCCAAGTAAAAACCCAAAATCTCTAAGAAACTCTGTAGAACTCTATTGGAGCAAAAACTCAAGATAGAGCCTAGATTGAAGATTCTTGTTGATTTCTCCATCAATTAGTCATAATACTCGTGTTCTAGAATTAATTGAGGCATGTTCATCATCCTTGAAACTCTTTTCTTCAATGAGCAAAACTTCAAATTGATTTCCAAAGTCTTTCAAAGATGAAATTGTTCTATATGTATATCTAGACATGGGTTCTAGCATAAAACGTTTTGAATCATTGTATATTAATTATTTGATATTAATTTTATGATCTTAACCTAAAAATTCTATGAACCCATTCAATTCATGCAACTCTAGACTTTACTATTTTGTGGGTGATTTGAGTATGTATTGATGCTATTGAATTGTTATGTAATTTGATTAGAGATATCGATTTATGATAGAATCATGTTAGAATTGTAAGTGGGCTATCCTAAATTCATAAATTCAAGTTTTATTAGGTTGTCTTAATTGTATATTATAATTTTTTATATTTATTGTGAAAAAGTGCTATTGCTAAGACCTTGGTATATTGTGTTGGATAAATTGTCTATTGATTGAAGTAGTCAGGTTGGATTAATTGTATGTTTATCTAACTTTATCTATATTGTGTAGTATACATGTTATATATTATTGATGTTTTTAATGGTCCACTTATGGTGGTGGTATTTATGTGTTATACTTGTGAATATTGTGTCCTTCTCTTAATTACTTTATGAATTGTGAATCAAAGTGGCCTCGTCAGCAATACCTTATGTATTATGGGTTTTTAAGTTATAACATTAATATATTGATTGTATGAATATCTTGACGACTTATGTGTTTATACGGAGTCAAAACATGAGTTCTTCTAGTCGATGGTATGTGTCTCTAGTAGGCTATAATGAAGTCATTATGCCGATTACTTGGTTTTGAAGTATAGTGTTTCTTGATAGATTATATGATACTTTTGATAACTTAGATTAATGATTATTTGTTAGTGTAGAGGGTGATCTATAGATGATATTGGTTATACCTATGTTCTTATTGAATGATATGTCATATGTGGAGTATGTGTATGTCTCGTTTTAGTAGACTTGTATTGCCTTACTAGATACATGTATAATGTGAATATTACTTCTTGACTTAGTATGCTAAAGCCTCTTAGTGTTGTCTGTGTGATTGACAAGTGACCTTGAACATTGTTAAGAAGGCCTTTTATGTGGAACCTTCTTCCCAGTTGTAAGGTTATGATATCCCTGAAGTTGAGAGTCGTAATGGTATCCTTCTTGTATGAATGGTTGACATAAGGTTTGTTGGCTGGACATAAGGTCTCTTGAATACTGTAGGTAGCCTTAGTGGATCCTCTTTTATAAGGTGTAATGTGATAGACTTATGAACTAGATATTGAACCTCTTCATATACTCCTTTATTGAAATACTCTTTCACAAAAAAGGCTAGTACCAAGAGAGTACGCTTAGGAAGTTGCTCTAACTAAGATGACATTAGAGAACGAAGAAACCCTCGATATTCCTTAACCATGTGCCTACATGGGATGTGTCCTACTTCTACCATTGGGAAGTACAAAAACCTCCATTAAAGAAGGTGCTTGACCTTGAATTCCATGCATAGCTAGTATGGTCTATGTCAGTTATTGCCTATTTTCTTCACATGTAATAACCACTAGTGTTGGAGAAGTTCTATGAATTTTAGGTGGTGTACCAGATGTCATCTAGCCATTGCATGATTAGGCTTTGATGATGTTAGTGAGTGAGTCCCTAGGTCTTGTGCAAGACCATTACATTAATGTCCTTATATGTTGAAAGTCTCTTAAGTGAAATAATAATGATAATGACTTAAGTTAGAATGCATGTTAAAGAATAAGTGTTAGTTTAGAGTATTTTTAAGGATGCATAGTTAAGGTGTGAAGGGGGAATAGGAATCGTCTCTTCATGTTGTAGGAATAACTTTATATAGGAAACATTGTGAGAAAGTTCCTATCCTAGGTAGTCTAAAGAATCTCTTGAGTGTGTATGAAGGGATTGTAAAATCTCTAAAATGACATAGGTGAAACTAGATCCTGATGTTTGTGTCTTAATCTTTTATTGTCATAAAATCGTTATTATGAGGTTAGAAGGCAGTGGTTAAGGTTTTATGAAGATTAAAGGTCAAACGTCCAAGAACATCCATGACGTTTTAAAGATTTTCTTTGAAACAACCTTGTGTGTCATAGTATATTTGGTCGAGTTTTACGTGTTTCTTTTTGATGTATTTGATGTGATAGATCCTAAAGTTGTATACGAACATATTGGGGATAGAAACTTTCGGGAAACAATCCCCAAGGTTCAACCAATGGTCCTTGAGGAAGGACCCATCTTGGTGGCTAAAACTTCATAAGGCAGTTCTACCTACGGAGGCAAGCGATGCCTAGTAGGTTTGTTGACGCCCTGTAGGTGGAGGGCGTCGATGTGGACTTAGGCATGGGATATTTCAATAAAAAGGACAGCATCTGATCCAAACAAGGGATAAGCATGATGGTCCGTTGGTTGGCCTACGCCCTGTTGATGGGCAAGCATAGGTGAGTTTGAATTGACTAATTCACCCCATGTTCAAATAAATTTTTTGTCGGTTATCAAAGGGATTTTTGGTATTCAAGTGGGTTTTTAAGTCCTAAACAAGTAGATGAATTCATTATTCAATATCAAAACCCAAAATCTCAAAGAAACTCTCTAGATCTTCATTGAAGTCAAAAATCAAGATAGAGTTTGGATTAATGAATTGTTGGTGATTCTTCATAAAATTTGTGGTGTATCATCAATTGAGGTATGGTTATTCATTCTTGAAACGCTTTTCGTCAAGAAAACAAACTTTAATGTGATTTTCATAGTTTTCCAAAAATGAATTTGTCCAATTTTTTGATATGTATCCATGGGTTCTTGCATAAATTGTTTTGAATAATTAGATATTGATTTTATTTGATTTTAATTATATAATTTTAACCTAATTTTTGTATGAATCCATGCAATTCATGAATAGTTTTTGACTACTTTGTGTGTGACTTAACTATGTCTTAATTCTATTGAATTTTTAAGTAGTATGATTAGGGCTATTGAATTATGATAGAATCATGTAGAATTGTTATTATGCTGCCCAAAATACATAAATCCATTTTGAATTATTGTTGATTCATTGTCTATTGTAAGTATTGAATTTAATTGTTGATCATGGCCAAAGGTAAGGACCTTTGAGTATTCTATTGTGGAATTTGCAGTGTATTTAAATGGTGAGAGTGGATTGGTTGTACGCTTCCCTAATTTCCTTCGTATAATGTAATTTAGGTTTCAAATTATGTCGAGATTGGAATGGTACACTTATTGTGACAGTGCTATGTGCTTTACTTGTGAATTATGTGGCCCCGTCGGTGTTACTTTATGCACTATAATGATCATGGATGTAACATTTCAAAAATCCAAGACGTGTATTAACATCTAACATAGGTGTCATGACGTGTAGATATTGTTTTAATGGTCATTATAATGAATATAGGTTATTAGGAAGTTAAGAAACCAAAATGTCCTAGGACGTCCATGACGTCCGTAAACTAGTTCTAGGAGGTACTAGCGTGCCTAAGCCAATTTGACTATATTTTAGGAATTGGAAATCCATGATAATTGGTGAAACGGTGGATAACATGTGTTTAAGTTAATTCATAGTCGAAACATCTAGGTACGACTCCCTAAGGACCAACCAAGGGCTCTTGAGGAGGACCCTTGCACGTTGGTGTCAACACTGCCCGTGTGACACAAAAAATCTAGACCTCAAGCGAGACCGGCGTCGTTAACCTCTTTGATGTCGCAGACGAGCTTGTTCTAAGCTTTCATCACAATCATACAGTTAAATTGCAGAAAATTTTAAACTTTTTATTACCTATTGAAGTGTACTTATACTTCATATAATTATTTCATAAGGATGATATACTAATAAATTGAAACTAAAAAAATTATCTATCAATAGATGAAACAATTGAAATAAGGAATCATAATGTTAATGTTGTTTACCAAACAGGCCTTAATACAAACGCTTGAACAAATATTTGAAATGAAATGCTGGGGAAAACATCCACTAGCTATGTCTAGTGTACTAAAGCTTGAATAATAAACGTAGTAATCCTCGAACTCCAGAGGACCTACAAAAGTCTAGAGATCGCTAATCCAAACCGCTTCAATGAATCTTCAATCTTCTCTCAGACCTGCGGCTATAAAAAAGTAATCGTATATGGGTTAGTCCGCACTTGTACTAAGTATGGATATATCCACATAAACAGATGAGGACTATGCATGATCAAGGAAAGTTCTTCCTATAGTACCATGTAATTTCTTTAAAGTGAAGTCACTATACTTTCCTAATTCAATATTTGTAATTCATTTTATGAATATGACATGTTTTCATATATTTAAAGCACACAACTCATTTTCTTTATAAACATAAGACCTTGGAATCATGAACATAATTTTAGAACAACTCAAACAAAACATAATAATTTTGCTCCCTTTGGCCGAGAGCTTCCTCTCTCATGCCTTAGATTAATTTTCAGTATTTTTCTTCTTCATGTTGTGTAGTTCAATGATCTAATTTGTTCCTGTGTTTTGCTTACAAGTGCAATGATTAATTGAAGTCCCATTCATACAATGAATTGAGTAAGTAATCCGAAGGACTAAGAAAATGATTTGGCTACCCTACTCACAAGTTATATTTCTCATTCTTGTTAAATTGGGTATGAATGTACTTATAAGCCAACCTGTATTAGATATGCCCATTCTTTGATTATTTGTATAATATGAAGATGGTGGGGCATATAGTCACACTCCAAATGATTGAGTCATTATGCTCTGATCTCTTTATTGGTATATATTTATTGGCTATGCCCATTATTTGACCATTTACATAGAATAAAGATTATTGGCTATGCCAATTATATTATAATTTGCATGAAATAAGGAAATTGGGGCATTGATTAGCCATTATGTTTTGCTCCCTTTCTTGACATAAGCAAATAAGTGTTAAAACTTCATTCTCATTAAATACTTGTAATTGATATTCTTAAGTTCATGCTTACTTAGTTAACATTGAACTTAGATATCATCTTCTTTGATCTGCTGTTTACTTTGAACATGTTACTTCTTTCTTTCCTACTTTCTTGCTAAAATCTTTCTTACTAAAATAGATCATGTGAGCTAACATGAAATTTAATGTCTGCCCCATACCTAAAAGGGGTGGTTCACCGATAAAAGTATATCTAGATTATGTGAGTTAACATGAAATCCATTGTCTTCCCCACAGTTATAAGGGGTGGTTCAGCGGATAAAGTGAAACCAAATCTAGTGTCTTCCCCACAACGAAAAGAGGTGGTTCAAAACTAAAGTGAAACCAATTACTCTCTTTGAGAATGTAACAACCCTAAAAATGACTATGCTACGTAATGTGTAACGTATCAAGAATTGGTAGATTAAATCGGGTTCACACGGATTGATGCGCGTAGAAACATACCTCTAAACCTCTGAAAAATCAAATCCAACTAATTTGGTGAGTTAGTTGATCTAGGAAAGATTTGTTCCAGCAATGTAGTGCACCCGAATATGAAGATTTACCTGGATGAGTCTTTATCGGACTTTAAAAGGGTAATCTTAAGTTTGGAGGGTCTAGTGGTAAAATGGGCTTTTCCAGGCTAAGGGTAGTATTGTAAATACCCTATTAATTAATCAATTAATTAATTAATATGGTTAAGGGGAAATTTGGGTAGAGGTGGCTGATATTGACCCTTTAAGCAAAATATTGCTCCACGTGGGTTCAAGCCCCCGCGGAAGCAATGATTTAATTGATTTATTGTACTTACTGAATTAGTTAAATTAATTAGTATTTAATTTTCTGATTTAGCTAAAGGAAAATCAGATTTTTAATAATAATAATAATAATAATAATAAAAATAACTAATGGGAGTCCTAGTTTGACTAAGTCTCCACTTAACTGTCCAAATCCTAATCCTCTCATTCTCAATTCTCTCACTCTCAATCTTACGTTTTTTTATCAGCAAAATAACTGAAAATTATACTTCTTCACTCTTGAATAACTTAAAAAAAACTCAAATGAAAGGCTAAGCTAAAAACGTAAATCAACAAAATTCTTTTTGCAACAGATTGGGTTTTGGATTTTGGTGGTGAGGCAGTGATGTCGTGGGAATAGGCATCATTGAAACAAGTGTTGGACAATATTAAGGTATGGTTTTGTTCTCTCTTGGCTCTTTTCCCAAGAGACACTTAAGGTTCTGTTTAATCGCAATTGAAAAACTAAAGTTGTCCCCATTGCATGCCCCTGTCATTAGATCCTTTGAAAGATTCAAAACATGCATTGGTATCTCTTCTGGTAGATAATTTTAGGTATGGCTGTGATGATGTATTGAGTGTGTATTTGGAAATTATTTAAGGAACAAAAGATGTATTTCATAAAAGTGTTTTACTTTAATTGTATAATCATGGGTGTGCTGTAAATTAACTATGTTGCGGCCTGAAATTTGTGTGTTATAAATGTTGTGTTCTCGTATATGAAAATGTTATAAGGGTAATATTTCTAAAATAATGACACCCAGATTACTCAAAGAATCAACAATAAAACTTGAGAGAAATATGGATTGAAGGAGACCGAATTTCTAGTTTTCTGGAAATTTTTGTCTCAGCCAAAAATTTAAAAAGTGAAGTATGTTTTAAATTTATATTTAAAAGTTGAGGTCATTGGGGATTAAACCCAAGACCTCACCAAATTCATATTATATATAAATTTCATGAGAAAAGGAAAAGGAAAAATAGATGTGGTGAGTGGGGATTGAACCCACAACCTCTTGAATAAAAGAGAGAGTTAGGAGAAAATTAAAGGAGAAAAATAAATCTGGTGAGTGGAGATTGAACCCACAACCTCTTGAATAGATGAAAGAGTTAGGAGAAAAATAAATGTGGTGAGAGGGGATTGAACCAACAACCTCTTCAATAGATAACAGAGTTAAAAGAAAAAAATAAAGAAGAAAAATAAATGTGGTGAGTGGGTATTGAACCCACAACCTCTTTTCATAGATGGGAGAGTTAGGAAAAAAATAAGGGAGAAAAATAAATGTGGTGAGTGGACATTGAACCCACAACATCTTGCATAGGTGAGAAAGTTAAGAGATAAATTAAGAGAAAAAGAATGAACTTGTGGGGAATTGATCCCACAACCTCCTTGCCTTAAACGAGAAAGAGGGGAGGAAGAGAAAGGAAATATTATGGGAGTGATGAAGATCGAACTAGGTTTCCCCGAAATATTAAAAATAAATTATCAAGTTTAATATAAGATTAAGTGTTGCTCAAGGGATTCGAAATTGGGTTCGCTTGCCCAATCCCATATTGATACATAAAGTCGTATGTGAACAAATATTTAATGAATGCTGCCTCTATGGATCCAAATCTATATTTTAGCATACCCAAAATATGCATAAGTCTTGTACCACATAATTTTGGGTAAATATCAATCACTTAGTAAAACTATGAATGAAGCCTCATCGCTTGTATGTGTGGACTCATAAGTCTAGCATAAATTTACAAGTAAGTGAACCTAAGATGTAATGTGATGTGATAATGAAACTCCAGAGGGGTTAATTTTGAGTGTGACACACATTGAAGGGGAAAGTGCATTGGCATACAATGAAATGAACATTCACGTAAAGCGGTGAGTAATTATGAAGAGTTAATATGCTAAAGTTAATGAGTGTGGTGACAAATTGATAAGAAGCTAATGTGAAAGGTGAGAGAAATCTCAATTGATCCTAAGTAAATGTTTCCAATCTGTACTAACCTATGACATGTAAGGTTAATGAAGAAACCAGTCTCTATGAACACTCTAATGTAAGTATTGAAGTTATAGCCCTCAAATGTTCCTAAATAAATGTTACCAAGACGTACTAACCTATGAGAGTGTTAAGTTAATGAAGAGACCAGTATCTATGAACACTCTCATGAAAGAATTGAAATTCACGCATACTTAATACCAATAATGAAATAAGAAATCATGTAATGAACTATGATGCCTCATTCTAGAAGACAGATTCTATGATGTAAGAGATGAATATAATGAAACTTTATACTGAGCACTGATAGGCTATCTATGAGTTGCGATTCCTTCTTTTGGGAAGGCAGAGGTTTGGTAATTCTCATTAGATGAGACTGTCCGTCCAGAACGATATGAGTTTCCTTATATCTCCTAGTCTTTTAACCTATACTGCCGATATAGGGTTGTAGAAGAGTTAGATTCCCTATATACACTAGCATATTTTGGTTGGTTTTTTTCCAGTGATTCCACCTCTTTTTTGTGTGGGGCTAGAAAATGGATGTCATGATGTTCACATGATCTATGTCCGCTAAGGTTAAAGTTCCCGAAGAAAGTATGAGGTCAGCCTTAAGTAATGCACATAATGAAATGAACAATAGCAAAGGTGTAAGGATAAGATAATAAAGAGGTGAGCTAGATTTAAGTAATGACACTTGCTCATTATTGATCATTGAACAACGTATTTGATGAAAGTCTTAAACGACATCATAGGTATGACACGTATTTGCACAGGCTTACGAAGTAAATAAAGAACGTATGAATGAATGAAGAAGACTTTGTCTTTTCTAAAGAAGGCTCTAGTTGAGGTCCCATATGTTGAGCCCTCATTTTGAGATGTCCTAATGTTAAGTTTATGATTCCAAGGTCTCATGGAATATGAACGAATAAAATGAAATATGATATGTGTTATATGCAATATGTTATGTGCTATATAATATATGTTATCTCTTTTGTGAAATATGATACGTATCATGATGTATGTTATTCTCATCGAATGACATTCCTAATCCGATTTTGGCAAGTTCACATACTTGACTTTCCACAACTCATATAATTAGGAGAGAGCTATTCTAAGTCATGCATATTTGTGGTGTGTGCTTGCATATACCCATATTTAGTACAAGTGTGTACTTTTCCCATACAACTCTTTACATTTAGGTGCAGGCACAAGTGGACGCTTGAGTTTTACGAGACAACGCTTCATTTGTCCGGACGTGGAGCATTCATCCGAACATGGTAAGGCCTCATGCTTTCGAGGTTGCTTGCCCGTTATATTCTAGCTTATATGTAGGCTTGAGCTATTGGAGTTTGTTCCACTGCCGTTTCTTTCTCAATTATTTTCAGTCAATTTATTGGTGCCATACTAGAAACATTATATTTTACGCATTCATTCAATTGAGTATCTTGGTATTAGATGGTTATTGTGAACGATTATGAACTGATGTAGATAAATCTTATGAGTATGAGTATCTTACTATGAAATCTATGTATACTTCAAGTAACTAAAATTTTCAAGTTTTACGTTAAAATTATCGGAGATGATGTAACAATGACGTACGTAGTTTTGTCTACGACCTCCGAGAGAGTCAACAACACCAGTCTTGTATAAGGTCTAGATTCCGATCGTGTCAAAGTTGGGTAGGAGCGTTAGGTTGAATTCCGAGGATAATAAGTTCACATCGAGTAGTTTCTAACTCATGGTAGTGACATGCACCATTATCATGAATTAGAGACTACATGATGCAAAGGAAAAGTATCCTTCTCCTTATTTTATCGTGCCTTCTCTAATGTATGATTTCTTAGTGTTAAGAGAGTATCTAAGATAAACTCTTGATATTAAGAAAGATGAAAACGAGAAGAAACGGAGGTGGATAGATTGGAATAAAAACTGCTGGGGTAAATCAAGTTTCTCCCTAGGCTCCACATTCTGGAACGGAGATGCTTGTTAACCCAACTGGGTTGAAAGATGGAGAACTGAGGACACCATTGGTACAAATGGACCAAGCTATTACTTTAAAAATTTAGGTTATGAAGCCCAGGCGGAGCAACAAGATGTTCCAAGGGAGAACACACCTTCCAGCACATGGCTAGAAGGTTAAGGGAATTCACGAGGGTGAATCCTCGCGTTTACACTGAATCTAAGACTGCTTAGCATCTCAAGGAGGAGTGTAGGGTATCTATGCTTCATGATAGCATGTACATTCCAGGCTTATGGTCCATGTTCAATAAATGGAGGAAAGCAGGAAGAGGAAGCATACTAAGGCAAGGAACAAGTGAAGGCATGCTTGGAATTTTTTTTTAAGGAAGAGTAGTATTGAATTCAAAAATAATCCTAGGTTTAAGAATGGACTCTTCATCCAGGGGGGGGGGTAAAGTTCATCCAAGGGTCTCTACGATAAAGATTTTGAGAGTAGAGTTAATAGACATAGTGATGTAGATACACCTCAGTAGAGGCCACCTTGTATGAAGTGTGTAAAACTTCATGGAGGAGGGTGTATGAGGGTCTCTAACACTTTTTACAATTGTAGCAAACATGGTCACATGATGAAGTATTGTCCGTATATGAGATGTCGAGAAAAAGGAAAGGAGAATGGTCAGCCAAATAGTCCAAGTGAAGAGGCTCCAAGGAGGAAATCATTCTTCGCACTCAAGTCTAGGGGTGTAGGGGAAGACTTCTATGGTGATGTCTCGGCTGTGTAGCCTAAATTAGTTTTTCCTGAATATACCTTTATGCAATAGTATGAAGTTAATATGTTGGAGTTATCATGTTGGTTGCTGAGTTATGTGACATGTGTTTATTAATGTTGTATGCTTTGATGAGACTAGTTTAGAAAGTAATTCCTTAGTCTATTATAGCGAAGCTGCTAGTAGGTTTCAAGGATGTGCACCAAGCTACTATTATGTCAATAAGATATTCACCGATAATAAAAATTTGAATAGCTTAGGTATGGATTTTCTCCTGAAGTGTTATGCTACCATGTACATCAAACCAGGGTAGTGAGGTTTCAATTGACAAATGAGATAGGGTATAAACGGGCAGGGCGTGGATCAATCCAACAAAGCCATATAGTTTTAAATCTTAAGGTCGACAAGTTGTTATCTAAGGGTTTATATATACTCCTCCTAAGGCTAGTTTTGTTTAAGAAACTCTATGTTTTAGTGCAATAATCGACTTGGTGTTGTAAGACCAAAATCGCATGTTTAATAATTGCACTATGTCAGTTAAAATGAATTCATATTTGCATTTCATGTTGTTGTTTTTTTATAGAGTGGACATGACTTTTATTTTGTGTTGAAGGAGTGACGAGGTGCATCATGTTAAGTGTGATTGAGAAGGAATTCGCGATTGAAAAGGAAGATCCTCAATCTCAAATATGAAGCCTCTGATAAGATTAAATAATATGCACTATCTAGAGTACGTGTGAAACAGAAATTCACAAAGAGTATAGTCTCAAGTATGCTAACATATTTTTGAAAATCACCTTCTTTATTTTAAAATAATGTGTACTGTCATTAAGGGAGGAATATTCCTAAGGAGAGATAATGTCAATCCTAAAAATGACTATGCTAAGTAATGTCTAACGTATCTAAAGAGTTAGGAGAACCCACAACCTCTTGAATAGATAAAAGAGTTAGGAGAAAAATAAAGGAGAAAAATAAATTTGGGGAGTGCGGATTGAACCCACAACCTTTTGAATAGATGAGATTGTAAGGAGAAAAATAATGGAGGAAAATAAATGTGGTGAGTAGGGATTGAACCCACAACCTTTTTAACAGATGAGAGAATTAAGAGAAAAAAATAAAGGAAAAAAAATGTGGTGAGTGGGGATTGAACCCACAACCTCTTGAATAGATGAGAGAGTTAGGAGAAAAATAGAAGAGAAAAAAAAAGTGGTGAGTGGGGATTGAACCCACAACCTTTTCCATAGGTGAGAAAGTTAATAGATAAATTAAGAGAAAAAGAATGAGCTTGTGGGGGATTGATCCCACAATCTCCTTGCCTTCAATGATAAAGAGAGGAGGAAAAGAAAGGAAATATTATGGGAGTGATGGGATAGAACTAGGCTCCCCCAGATCATAAAAATGCAATTGTCAAGTTTAATATAAGATTAAGTGTTGCTTAACGGATTCGAAATCGGGTTCCCATCCCCTATGCCGTATGACACATAAGTTGGACATGAACAAAAAATTAATGAAATCTACCTCTATGTATCGAAATTGATATCTTGGCATAACTACAAGATTCATAAGTCTTGTACCACAAAATCTTGGGTAAATATTAATTACTTAGACAAACTATGAATGAAGCCTAATGTCTTGTATGTGTGTACTCATAAGTCTGGCATATGTTCAAAAGTAAGTGAACCTAAGATGTGATGTTATGAGATAATGAAACCCTCAAGGGTTTAAGTAAGAGTATAACACACAGTTAGGGGCATGTGTTTTGGCGTACAATGAAATGAACATTCACGTGAAGTGGTGAGTAATTATGAAGGGTTAATATGGTTATGTTAATGAATGTGGTGACAACTTGATAAGAAGGTAATGTAAAAGGTGAGAGTAATCTCAAATGAGACTAAGTAAATGTTACCAAGACGTACTCACTTATGAGAGTGTATGGTTAATGAAGAGACCTATCTCTATGAACATTCTAATAAAATAATTGACGTTAAAGCATACATAATACTAATGATGAGATGAGAAATAATATAATGAACTATGATGCCTCAAGCTAGAAGCTAGTTTCTATGATGTATGAGATTAATGTATTGGAAATTTATAGTGAGAACCGATAGGCTAGCTGTGAGTTGTGATTACTTCTTACGAGAAGGAAAACGTTTGTGTAATTCTCAAGAGATGAATTTGTCCGTCCAGACGGGTATGAGTCTCCTTATATCTGCCGGTCTTTGAACCTATACTGCCAATATAGGTTTCTAGCAGGGTTCAATTCCGTATATATTCTAGCATGTTTTTGTTCCCTTTGGCTGGTGATTCCACCTCTTTTCGGTGTGGGGTTAAACACTTTTTTCATGATGCTCACATGATATATGTCGGTTAAGTTTAGTGTTACCAAAGAAAGAATGAGGCCTCAAGTAATGCACATAATTAAATGAACGATACCAAAGATTTTAGGATAGGATAATAAAGAGGTAAGCTAGACTTAATGGATGACCCTAGGTCATTCTTGGTCATTGCACAACAAACCCAATGAAAGTTTTTTACTACATCCTAGGCATGGCTTGTGTTTACACTAGCCTACGAACAAATAAAAATAAAGTATGTATGAATGAATGAAGCTGATTCTGTGTTTTCTATAGAAGGCTCCCTAGTTAAGGTCCCATATGTTGAGACATTATTTTGGGAATTCCTAATTTTATGTCCATGATGCCAAGGTCCCATGGCATATTAAAGAATGAAATTAAATATTATATTAGCTATATGCAATATGTTATGTGTAGTGGGAAATATCATACGTATGATGAGGCATGTTACTCTCATGGTATGACTTTTCTAATCCAATTTTGGCAAGTCCACTGACTTGACTTTAAACAAATCATATCGTTAGGAGAGAGATATTCTAAAAAATTCATGTCAGTGGTGTGTGCTTGCATATACCCATACTTAGTACAAGTGTCTACTAATCCCATATAACTCTTCACTTTTAGGTGTAGGCCCAGGTGGACGCTAGAGTTTTACGAGACGACGTTGAAGTTACCGGATGTAGAGAATTTGTCCGGACTTTGTAGGACCTCATGCTTTTGAGGAAACTTGTCAATTATAGTCTAGCATAGATGTAGGCTTGAGCTGAAAGAGTATGTTCCATTAGTGTTTCTTTCTCAATTATTTTCATACATTTTATAGGTGCCATTCTGGAAACTATATATTTTAAGTAGATATGACTTTTTCATTCAGTTGAGTACCTTTGTATTAGATGGTTGTTGTGAACCATTATGGACTGATGTAGATAAATCTTATATGAGTATAATGTATCATACTATGAAGTCTATGTATACATCAATTAACTAAAAGTTTCAAGTTTTCTTCTAAAAATAACCTAGATGATGTAATAATGACGTATGTAGGCGTGTATACGACCTCTGAGAGGTCAACGATTCCGGTATCATCTGGGATATAGATTCCGATCATGACATAGCATTAATGGACCTAGATCATGTGAGCTAAACATTAAATCTAGTGCCTACCCCAAACTTAAAAGTGTTGGTTCACCTGTCAAAGTGAAACTGAATACTACCTTGCTCTCATAGGTGGAATCCAATGGGTAGTTCCTATGCTGGCAACATAGTTTAAAGACTAGAATATTTCGGAGACTACTTATCAATCTTGGTTGTATACTCATCTCATGAGGAATATATGTGCTTGCATAAGTTCATTGCTAGTCTATCGGTGCTTTGCTCAATTTCTTATAATTTTTAACTTTTGGAGTTGACTCATACATTATAGAAGTTTTCTTCTAATATGAGGTATGCTTAACTCAATAGATGATTTGTTATCCGTTTATTTACTTGACGAATGTGAACCTAAACCTTACATTATCATCATGGTGTTAATGAGACTTGTCTCACAATTTGTAACACCCTCTTATGTGAGTATCTTTATTATTATCATTTATGTAGAAGTGAAACTTCCCTCACTTCCTTTAACAACCCATTCTGGTCAATTTCATAACTCATAAGCTTTTAGTTATGTCATTACTCAACTTATCTTTCTCAATGTCATTGGTTGCTATATACCATTCTTTATGAAAGTTAAAAACCTATTTAATGTACTACTATATTCATAGTTTATTTGGATAGAGTTTGTATGGACTTGTCCCAATAATTGGCATACCCTTGGATATCAATTCATTGAGATATATTGGTCATGCTTAATTTGGAATAACTTAGTCATTAGAAAATTTTATATCATATTTTTGAAATAACATTGTATGCCAAGGTATTTCCATAAATCAAACTTTCACGTATTATATTAATCTAATCCTTAATTTTAAAGCGTTTAATTAGCTTATAAGTACATTTCAGTGTTACATTGGCCAAGCTATATAGTTGATTTGTCATTGAAGATTCCTTGACAAGCTTTGATTCTCACTCTTATTTATTCTTGCAAACATTGCATTCCAAATACTTACAACCTATCTACTGTAAACACAAACAGTAAAGTCGAAAACTTGATTCTTTTCATCACGAAGCTCAATTTTCATAAATGGCATATAACAATTTCATTTTCTCAAACACAATTAGGCATAAATGATACGAATATAAATTATAGGTCACATTCGACATGATCAAGTCATTTAAACCTACACATAATGGTTAGTTAGAACCACATACCAATAACAACTTTGAAATTTGCATTATACATACAACTTTTATGGTGGAAACCTCCTTGTTCCTCAGCTGCTTCACTTGGCGATCTAAAATTTCAACTGGAACCTATTCGTAAGATAGTTTCTTATTGACGTATAACCCCTTAACAGGCAGAATGAATGGTGCATCACCTAGACACATTTTAAGTATCCAAACATGAAACATTGGATGAACAGAAGCCAAGTCATTTGGTAATTTTCAGTTCATAGGAAACATTCCCTACTCGCTGTAAGCTCTCATAAGGACATATATACCTCGGACTCAACTTTCCTTTCTTACCAAACCTCATCAACCCTTTCATGGGTTATATCTTCAGATAAAGTTGATCACGTACCTCAAATTCAAGAGCTCTCTTCCTGTTATCAACATAGGAGCTTTGACGACTGTAAGCAGTAGCTTATCTATGCATTATCATTCTTATTCCACAGCTTCATGTCTGATGTCATGGACAAGAATGGAAGACTCTCCTACCTCAAACCATCCAACTAGAAACTTAAATCTCCTGCCATATAGTGTTTCAAAAGGTGCAATCCCAATACTGGGATGGTAGGTACTATTATTAGAGAACTCAATCAATTGCAAGTGATCATCCCAACTCCCCTTGAAGTCACCTACACATTCTCTCAGCATGTCTTCAACGATCTGAGTGGAACGCTCTACTTTTTAATCCGTCCGGGGATGAAACACAGTCCTGATAGATAAAGGAAACCCAAGCCAGTTAACTATCTCATCAAAATAAAACTTGGCATAATCTTTAGCCTTGTAAGTGGACTTCAAAGGTATGAAGTGCGTAGACTTAGTCATCTTGTCAACAATGACCGAATTGGAATCATGCAGTCTCCTAGTCCTTGGCAGACCAACAACAAAATCCATATGAATAGCCTCCCACTTCAATGTTGGGATCTCAATTTACTAGGTAAGAACTCCATGTTTAAGATGTTCGACCTTAACCTGTTGGCAATTGGGGTACTCCTTCACAAACATAGAAATATCTCGCTTAATACTTTCCAACCAATAGATCTCATTTAGATCATGATGCATCTTGAAAATCATTCACTATGGACAGAGAGTCTATGGAAGGAACTTCATATTCAAAGTCATCGACTCTGGCTAAGTGGAATAAATACCCCTTACATAATACCTTATTGACTTTAAGATGGGAAACTATTTGACGTGATGGATTTGAACTACACCCTTCCCATTCCAGCTTTAACTCATTAGGAAACTGAAACCTTACTACCCTGTTTCAACAGTCTATGGTAGCATAAGGTTTATGGAGCCAATCCATACATAAAATCATATCTAAGTCAAGCATGGTTAATTCTATTAGGTCAGCATATGTGATTTTATCAAGAAGAGTTACAGGAAAATCTCTATATATCCTTTCAGCTCTAATTATGTCTCCCTTGGGAGTACTAACTAGAAAAGGTTAATGCATGATCAGGAGGAAGCAAGTCAAATTTACTACCTACTAAAGGAGTAACAAAAGACAAGGTGGATCTAGTATCGAACAATGCATACACAGGATAAAAAAAGACAAGCAATTTACTAGTGACCACGTCATCTCACTTCTCTTGCTCCTCTCTAACTTTCAAAGCATTTAACCTTTTCCTCTTTGGAGTCTTGGTGCAGTAGTAGGATTAGGAAGAGGCTAAATATTTACCTTGTCCAGATTTTACACATGTGGGAAGTCCCTGATCATATGTCGACTCTTGCCGCACCCATAGAAGGCATTAGAACCTACCATGCATTCATCTCTATGCAAACGAACACACTTACCACACGTATCTCTGTCACGATGGGCATTTCTATCATTTCCCTTCTTGATCTTTGGCTTGTCCTTTAATCCAAATGAACTCCTAACAATGTTACAACCAGCCTAATTTAAGGGCCTAGTATTATTTCCTTCTCGGCCTCTCTTCCTCTGACGAGTCTCCACAACCTGTTGTGCATGTAACATAAGCATACCAAGGTCCATGTTATCATGAAACATGGCTGCTTGAGATTCCTCCTCCTGATCCTCCGGTACTCCAGTTAGAAACCTACTCATCTTACCCTGCTATTGGACACAAGGGAAGAAGCATATTTGGAAAGCTTAATATACTTCAAGGAGTATTCTTTGAATGACATAACTCCGTGATGTAGGATGATGATCTCCTCAACTTTAGCCTGTCTTTTCTCTTTGGGAAATAACCTCTACAGGAATATAGTCTTGAGAATATCACATGTGATGGGGACTTCTTTAGGTGCTCGACCATCTACCCATATCTTGTACCATACCTTAGCAGCATCCTTGATGTTATATGCATTTAACTTAGCCTTCTCCTCTTCATTAACACCCATAGCACAGAGAATCATTTGGTCCTCGTCCACAAATTCCTAGGTATCCTCATTTGTTAAGGACCCTAAGTAGCCTGGAGGATTCATTCTGGTGAAATATCTCAATGTTCTGGCCATGGTGCTAGCACGAGGGTCCTGCCTGGGAGCACCCTATCTAGTGGTTTGGGCTCTGATAGCATGTGCCTGAGCAGTGATGGGTTGCTCCATCTGAACCAGTGTTGCTCTCATTTCTCCATCCGTCAACGCAGCTGGGTTGAGAGGCACTTGCACTCCACCACTAGGGCTTGAGGAGGATCTTTGTTTCCCCTAGCAGGTGCTTCTTCAACTCTCCTGTCTGCGTTTGTTCTTGTGTTCTTTTTTTAACATGCACACACAAGAAGGGAATTAGATTTTAGAATGACACAAAATGTCAAAGCTCTACACAGCACGATAAAGAGTACAAGAAGGGAAGATTTCAAAAATCACTTAGTCCCTAAGTCATGGTTGTGAAGCACTTGACAACCCTAATTTAGAGACTACACAACGTGGTTTATTTGAGATTTAGTTCCTAGGTAATTAAAACTCATGCTTTGATACCATGATTTTCACACTCTGAATCTACACCCAGATGAGACCGGTGTCGTTAACCTCTCAGAGGTCGCACACAAGACTCTTCTAAGCTTTCATCACATTCATAGATTTATATTTGTAGAAAAATATAAAAAATTTTAATACATGATAACGTGTACTTTGACTCCATATAATTACTCCATAAGAGTGATATGCTAATAAGCTCAAGCTAATCAACCATTTATCAATAGATTAAACAATTGAAATAAGAAATCATAATATTAATAGTAGTTTACCACACCATCCTTAATAACGCTTGATCAAATATTTTAAATGAAAAGGCTAGGGACAACATCCACTAGCTATGTCTAATGTACTAAAGCTAGAGTAATAAACATAGGCATCTCAAACTCAAGAGGACCTATCAAAGTCTGGAGATCCGTAATCCAAAATGCTTCAACGAATATTAAATCTACCCCTGAAACTATCGTATAAAAAGTATTAGTATAAGGGTTTATACAAACTTGCACTAATTATGGGTGTATGAACATAAACACATAAGGACTATGCATGATCAAGGAAAGCTCTTCCTTTAAGAACATGCCATTTCCGGAAAGTGAAGTCACTATACCTTCCATATTTGTTTTTTGTAATTCATGCTATGATTATGACATGTATTCATGCATTTAAAGCACACAAAACATTTTCTATATGAAAATAAGACCTTCGAATCATGCACATAATTTCAGAAAAACTCCAACAAGACTTAATAATTTTGATCCTTAGGCTGAGAGCTTTTTTGCCCATGACATAGTTTATTATTCAGTTTTTTTCTTGTTGTTGTTGTGTAGTTCAATTATATCTTTTGATCCTATATTTTACTTACAAGTGCAATGATTAATTGTATTCGTATACCTTTATTGAATCAAGTAAGTAAAATGGAGGACTAAGGAAATGATTTGGCTACCCTACTCAAAAGTTATATTTCTAATTCTTTTTAAATTGGCCATGAATGTATTTATGCGAATCTTTATTGGCTATGCCCATTCTTTGATTATTTGCATGTTATGAAGATTTTGGGGAATATAATCACAGTCCAAATGATTGAGTCATTATGTTTTGCTCTCTTTATTGGCATATATATATTTGCTATGCCCATTATTTGATCATTTGCATAATATAAAGATTATTCCCTATGACCAATATGTTATCATTTGCTTGGTATAATGATTATGGGGCATTGATAAGCCATTGTGTTTTTCTCCCTTCATTGGCATAAACCAATAACAGTTAAAAATTCATTCTTATCAAAGCTGGTGATTGATATTCTTAAGTTCTTGCTTACTTAGTTCACCTTGAACTTTGATTTCTTTTTCTTTGATCTACTTTTTACATTGAACATGTTACTTCTTTCTTTCTTACTTTATTGCTGAAATCTTTCTTAGTGAAATAGATAAAGTGAGCTAACATGATATTCAGTGTCAGCCCCACATCGAAAAGGGGTGTTGCGCCAATAAATGTGAACCTAGATAATGTAAGTTAACATGAAATCTTGTGTTTGCCCCACACTGAAAAGGGTTGGTTCACAAGATAAAGTGAAACCAAGTCCAGTGTCTTCCCCACACCGAAAAGAGGTGGTTTACGGCTAAAGTGAAACAAAATACATTGTTTGAGCATTAATCGACATAGATCATATGAGCTAAATATGAAATCCAGTTTCTGCCCACACAAAAAAGGGGTAGTTAACCTTCCAAAGTGAAACCGAATTCTACCTAAACCTCTAAGGTGGAATCCACTAGCTAAGATCCTATGCTGACAATATAGTTCAAAGACTACAAGATTTTGGAAACTACTTGTCCACCTTGGTGGTAGACTCATCTCATAAGGCTTATCTGTGCTTGCACAAGCTCATTGCTAGTCTACCAGTGCTTTGCTGAATTTGTTATACTTTTTAACTTTTAGAGTCGACTCATACATTATGGAAGCTTACTTCTAATAAGAGGTATTCTTAACTCAGTCGATGACTTTTCATCCCTTTTCTTCACTTGATTAATGTCAACTTAAACCTTACATTATCATCATGGTGTTAATGAGACTTGTGTCACGATTTCTAACACCCTCTTATGTGAGTATCTTTAACATTATTCTTTAAGTGCAAGTGAGACTTGTCTCACTTCCTTTAACACTCCATTCTTGTGAAATTCGTAACTCATAAGCTTTTAGGTATGTCATTACTCAACTTATCTTTCTTACAGTCATTTGGTAGCCTTATACCATTCTTTATGAAAGTTATAAACTTATTTAATGTACTACTACATTCATAGTTCATTTAAATAGGGTATGTTGGGACTTGTCCTAATGATTGGAAAATCCTTGGTTAAGAATTCATTAAGATACATTGTTCATGCTTAATTTGGTATAACTTATTCATTAGCTAATTTTATATCGTATTTTGGAAATAATATTATAAGCCAATTTATTGGCATAAATCAAACTTTTACATATTATAGTAATGTAAACCTTCATTTTAAACAAACCAACTTTTCACATTTAATAAGCTTTTAAAAACAATTGAGTGTTAGATTGGCCAAGCTATAAAGTTGATTTGTCATTGAAGATTCATTACCTAGCTTGATTCTTTTTTTTATTTCTTCTTGGAAACATTGCATTCCAAAAACGTACAACAAACTTAACGTGAACACAAACAGTATAGTCGAAAACTTGACTCTTTTCAACACTAAACTAAATTGCATAAACAAATTATATCAATTTCATCTTTTTGAACACAATGAGGCATTTATCATACGGATGTAGCCTATAGGTCTCATTCGACATATTAAAATCAAAGAAACCTACACATAATGATCATTTAGCATCACATACAAACAAAATGCTCGAGATTTGCATTATAAATACTACTAGAAGTCAAAAATTGGGAGAACTAGGGATAAGAACATTCAAAAAATTCATTGGGAACAACCCTAGTTTTACATCTCCAGAATTCAAAATGTTTGAAATCGTCTAAGAGATATTTTGTTTGCCTCCATCTTGTTGGGTGCACTAGTTAGTTTATTTTTTATTGTCTTATGTTGGTTAGCTAATTAGGTAAGTCAGTTAGAGCGTAGAGTTGGTTAGGAAGATAGATCCCACATGGCTTGATACATGTCCGCGCATCCCCCCCAACCCCCCTAACCGAATTTGGTTGGTCTTGTCCCTTGGCCGGTTAGCACATGTGCTTGCACATGTGTTGCTGCTCATTTCTTATTATCCCAAGGATCTTACTATATCCGTGGGCACTGCTTACTCTAGATTATAATTTTAAATGATCATGTGCTATGGTACCTAGGATTGACACTTGGATGCCTTGTACCTAATTTTTGACTTAGGGAATTAAGAATTTTAGTTTAGGGTCTTCATTGCAGGCAGAATTCCTAAACAAGTTTGAATTGTGGCATTTGAACATCAAAGTGTATTTTAATACATAGCAATTTTGTAAAACCCTTAATCCAATATTTCCTAATATGTCCAATATTACTATTTATTAGGCATTGGGATGACTATGTATCCCCAATACCTATTCTTAAAACATCATAGACTCTTCACTAAATGAGTGCATTTTCTGGAACGGTACAACATAGGAAGTGTGTAACTACGAGATGCACTCCACGATCTGTGTGTGGATTGATTTGAAGGAACCCACATTCATTGTATCTGATAAGAACAACGGTTTTGCATCAAGGAAGGGTACAATGACAATCGACTCAATTACGGACCATCAATCGGGGTCTCGTCTATAAGGGTCTAATTTTCTTGCACGTTTTAACTTAGCTTCATTTAATTAGTTAAGTGGTTAGGTTGTTAATTAGGGGTTCAAGGGAGTCTTCTTTAGTTAATTAACCCCATATAAAGACCCTAACCCTATTATTCTAATTACAACTCTCAAAACAAAACTCTCTACCGTCTCTCTTCTTTCTCTCTATTGGAAGACACCATTTAAGACAAATATAGGGAAGGAATATAAGGGATTTAAAGGGATGATGTCACCATCAAATCTTCATAAAACATTAAGGTATGAGTTATAATTTACCTTTGAGACTTCTTTTCTCAAAGGGTTCCTTCTAAGTATTTTCAAAAGTTGAGTTTTCATGTCGGTTCTTCTTAATCTCGAAAATAATCTTATGAATTTATTTGTTAGTTCTTTGTTTTGTATAAAATGAATATATTAATATGGATTATAATTTAATTATGATATATATGTATGGTTTGGTCTAGTTTGTAGATGATGACCCTAAACCCTTAATCCTATGTTTGATCTTGATCTGAATTAGGTTGTATTTTATTCAATTGACTTGATTATAGGTTGAATTTCTATTGGATGATATTTTTCTTCGAATCATAAATTTATTAGGGTGAATTGTAGTTGTATCATAATAGTTGTTGATAAGAGAAGTAGGTTGTGAATTATGTTGTGAATTAACATAAGTATCTTGTGCTATGTTATGATCTAGAATTGAATTGTGATAGAGTAATTCTCCTTGTCTTGTTATCATGATTGGTTAGAGAATTATGTTTATGTTATGACCAAATTTTGTTTAATTTAGGGTTGATGGTAAGGCCTTGCTGATGAATTATGGAGAAGACTTGCTAAGTTTTATAATCCCTATTCTTTACTTCAATTTATTATTAAGTGTGATTATCATGATGTCGTATTGGAGTATGCCTTGTATTAGGATCGATAGGGTTTGTATGACGTTAAATTTAAATGTCTTGACTATGGTTGTAAGGTTAAGTTAGATTTGAATGTTATAAGAATTGTGATGCTTACCAATACGCCTTATAAGAAAAAAATATCTAATGTGTTGACCTCACCTATATGAATTGTAATGAAAGGACTATATTCATGCAATTCTTCTTGAGATATGATGACAATGATTATACAAGGTCTAGACCCTATGACCTAAATTAAGAAATTATTATTAATAAAGACTATAAAGACATATAAATAAAGAGAGTTAGCTTAGATTTGAGTAAACTTGACAATGGGAGGTGATGACTTCTTAAAGAGGAAGATTCACTGTATAGTTATACATGTGTTGTTGACTTCCCAAAGAGGAAAACTCATCCAATGGATTTCCATGAGAGGAGGACCCAATTACCAAGTGGTATGAAGAGAGAGTGTACCTATATCATAGTTCTTGAACTATGTTGCCCCCATAGAAATACTAGATAGTGGATCCACCTAGAAAGCTACATTTATGTTTTTTACTTTGGTGATTGACCACCTTCCATTGGTGTAAAGTTTTGATAACATCGGATTACAAACTTAGCTCTTGTTGTCTTTGTCAATTAAGACAAGTATTCCCTATGCTAAAATGAAGCAACGAAGTATAAACTAACTTGGATGACTTGAGAGGTTTGACTTAGCCTAGGTACGGTTATGGGACACTACTTAGTCCTTGCACTAATTTTCCGTGAGGGAATCTCTACAAGGTTAATATTATTTATGTATATGTTAATGAATTCAAAAGATGATGATATGATGACTTGACATGTAAATCACATTTTATGGTGATTGATATTCTTATGAACATGTAATTGGGTTATGTGGTTAAAAGTATGATGTTTTGTATCCTTAAAAGTTGTTTTATTTGAAGTTGAATATTAGTCAGGGTTCTTGTTGGGTCATTCGATTGAGTAAGGTTATGGGGCTTTGCTTTGTTATTGCACTTGTTGGTTTGATGAGGATTCATGAGTAGTACTCTTGCTTTGTTATGATATGATGAACTCTTAACCATGCTTGAAGGATGGGAATTATATTCCTAAAGGTCCTATCATCTCTTATAACCATTAAAATTTATCTTTAATGGTTTTCTTTACCATATTGTAAGAGTTTAAGATCTGGACACAGAAATTTCTCCCATTGAGTATGTCCCCGTAGTGTGTGATTTTTCGGAGGTCTTTCCTGATGATCTTCCCAGTATTCCCCTTGAATGGAAAATTATTTTTTTTATCGATTTTCTACAGGATAAAAATCCCATTTCAATTCCTCCTTCTCCGATGGAAACGGAAAAATTGAAAGAGTTGAATTCTCAACTAAAAGATTTACTAGACAAAGGATTCATAAGACCTAGTAATTCTCCATGGAGTGCTCCGGTTTCGTTCGTGAAGAAGAAGGATAGGTACTTGAGAATGTGTATTTATTCTTGACAACTCAATAATGTCACTATTAAGAATAAGTATCCTCCTCATCCAATTAAGGGTTTGTTATATCAACTCCAAGGGGCAAGCTAGTTTTATAAGATTGACTTGAAATTGGGGTATCACCAACTTACGGTTAGAGGTGAGGATGTACCTAAGATGGTATTTTGGACTAGGTATTATATTTATGAGTTCTTAGTAATGTATTTTGGTTCCACTAATGCTCCGGCAGAATTATGGACCTGATGAATAGGGTAATTCAAAGTTACCTAGATTCATTTGTCATTGTGTTCATTGATGAAATCTTGGTACATTCGAAAAAAGAGGGTTATCACATGAACCATTTGAGGGTGTTGTTGCAACTACTTAAAGAACATCAATTTTTGGCAACTACTGAATATGTGAGGTTTGGCTGAGGTCAATGACATTTTTTTGGTCATAACATATCTAGTTAGGGAGTTGAGGTTGATCCATGGAAAATAGAGGCGGTGAAAAATTGGCATAGACCACTGACTCCAACAAACATTAGGATTTTCTAAGGTTTAGCGGGCTATTATCGAAGGTTCGTGGAGGTTTTTGCATCCATTACATATCCCTTGTCTACTTTGACCCAAAACTGTGAGAAACTTTAGTGGTCAGAGGTATGTGAGAGAAGCTTCAAACTATTGAAAGAAAGGCTTTCTTAAGCTCTAGTTTTTACTTTATTAGAGTGTACAAAGGGATTTGTTGTGTATTATGATGCATTCTGTGTGGTTATGCACCATAGGAAGGTGATAGCCAATGCTTCATTGAAAGTTAAGGTGCATGAGAGAAACTGTCCAACACATGACCTTGAGTTAACAACTGTGGTGTTTGCCTTGAAAAGATGGAGTCATTACTTGTATGGTGTTCATGTTGATGTCTTTACCGACCAAAAGAGCCTTCAGTATGTCTTTACCCAAATGGGATTGAATCATTGGCAAAGAAGGTGGTTAGAATTGTTTAATGTTTACGATATGAATGTCCTCTATTACCCCAGCAAGGCCAATGTGGTTGTCGATGCTCTAAGTTGTATGACTATGGGTAGTGTGTCTCATATAGATGAATACAAGAAAGACCTACTGAATTATGTTCATAGGTTTTCTAGGTTTAGTGTGACATTTCAAGATTCTCCTAATTGTGGTTTCATAGTCCATCATAACTCCGAGTCATGTTTAGTGTTTGAAGTGAATTCGAAACAACACCTTGATCAACATTGATGGAGTTCAAAGAAACAGTTCTCGGTAATTTAAATGAGTCATTCTCCATAGTGGGATGGTGTATTTGAGGTAACAAGGAAGATTATTTGTTCCCAATTTAGATGGGTTTAGGGAATGGATCCTTGATGAAGCCCATGGGTCCCGCTACTCCATTCATCCTGGTTTGACAAAAATGTACCATGACCTTAGGGAAATATTTTGGTGGGAAGGTTTGAAGAAGGACATAGCGGAGTTTATTACTAATGGTCAAAATTGCAAAATAGTAAAGGACGAACATCAAAAGTCGGGTGGCTTATTACAAGAAATCAATGTTCCTACTTCGAAGCTGGAAGACATCAATAAGGATTTTGTAGTGTGTTTTCCCCAGAGTCAAAGTTAACATGACTCTATAGGGAGGTTGTCCAACTACACTAACTTTATCCCCATCAAGTCTACTTATTCACTTGAAGATTATGCTAGGATCTTCATAGATGAGATTGTGTATCCCCATGGTATTCTGTTGTCCATAAAAATGGATTGGGGTGAACAATTCACATCTAGGTCTTTGAGGTCATTCCAAGAAGGTTTGGGTAATAAGGTTAAGATTACCGTGTTTCATCCCAAAATGGATGTCCAAGCGGAACACACTATTCAAACCCTTGAGGATATCCATAGGGATTTTATTATATATTTGAAGATGAATTGGGATAAGCATTTGCCTTTGGTGGATTTTGCTTAAAATAATAGCCTTCATTCATCCATGTTCATGGCTCACTATGAAGCCTTGTATGGTAGGAGGTGTATATCTCATATTGGATGGTTTAAATTGGGTTAGCCTTCGCTTCTTGGTCCCAATTTGATTAACAAGACTTTGGACAATGTTTATGTCGTAAGGAGACGGTCACAAACGGCCTATAGTGGGCAAAAGTCTTATCCCAATCATAGGAGAAGGGATTTAGAATTTGAATTATGTGATAAGCTGTATTTGAAAATTTCACCTATGAAGGGGGGTAGTTAGAGTAGGCAAGAAAAGGAAGTTAAGTCCTCGTGATATTTTTCCCATGAAATCTTCCAAAGGGTTTGTAAGGTTTCCTATGAATTTAAAATTCCTAGTCAATTAGCTTCAGTTCATCCGGCTTTCCATGTTTCTATTCTTAAGAAGTGTGATCCCGAGTCCATTCTTCCTATTGAAGGTCTTGGGGTCAAGGATAATCTCTCTTACGAGGAAGTCCCAGTTCAAGTTGTTGATAGGCAAGTAATGAAAATGAGTAATAAAGAGGTGGTTTCCGTAAAGTTGTTATTGAAAATCACCTAGTTGAGGGCGCAACATGGGAAGCCGAGGCTTACAAGAAGTCCTGTTACCCTCATCTATTTGATAAAAAATGTTAGTTGTTTTTGCTAGTAATGGATATAATGAGAAAGATTGAAATTGTTTTGATTTTTATTGAAGTGTTGAAAAAAGTGCATCTTTTATTTTTACTTTAAAGTGAATTACAATGAAGTAGTACATTTGAACTTGAAATTTTCCTCTTAGGCTTTTTTGGGTTGTCTTGTACATTTTAATATGGTGTGTCTTTATGAAATGTTATGTATTATATTGGTAAGCTGAACTTTGACATAATTGACTCATAAATATTATGTTGGGCTGTTGTTCTGTGTTAATTGAAGTTTTTGATTTGTCTTGTACCTTTATAAAATGTTTGATTTTGTTAAGTATTGTTCTTTGTTGAGCTACTAGTCTTTAGTGTATTCCTTCCTTCAAAAGAATTTTAGTATCATTCGAGGAACGAATGTTCCTAAAGGGGGGATAATGTAACATTTTTAAAATTCAAGACGTGTCTTAAAGTCTAAAATAGGTGTCATGAAGTCTAGAAAATATTTTAAGGGTCTTTTTAATGAATATAGGTCATTTAGAATGTTTTTAAACCAAAACGTCCAAAGAAGTCCATGACGTTCAAAAAATAGTTCTATGAGGTATTAGCGTGCCTAAGAAAATTTGACTAATTTTAGGAGTCGGAAATCCATGAAAATTGGTTAATGGGTGGCTAACATGTGTTTAAGTTAATTTATGATCCAAACGACTGGTACGAATCCCTATGTACCAACCAAGGGCCCTTGAGGAGGACCCTTGCACGTTGATGTCAACCCAGCCTAGGCAGCGGTAACCATGAGATACAGTCGACTATCCGTGTGTGGTTTGATAGGGAATCATTGTCAAACATCGACCAACACTTAGAATATTAATTGAAGTACCACATTTCATAGTCTGTGATAAGAATGACGGATGTGCAGCATAGGAGGGCAAAATGATTGTCGACTCACAGACGAAACGTAGATCTGGGTCTCGTTTTTTAGGGTCTAATTTTCCTCCACGTATTAACTTATCTTCGTTTAATTAGTTATGGGTTAGGTAGTTAATTAAGGCTTTAAGGGAGTCTAATTAAGTTATTAATCCCCAAGGTAAAGACCCCATCCCCATTAGTCTAATTACAACTCTCAAAAGAAAATTCTCTTCCTTATCTCTTCTTTCTCTCTCTATTGGAAGACACCATTTCAGAGAAAGCTAGGGAAGGGATTTTGGGGGCTGTAAAGGGAAGATTTAACCATCAAATATTCATAAAACATTAAGGTATGGTATCTAATTCATCTTTGAGACTTCTTTCTACAAAGGGTTCTTTCAAAGTATTTTCAAAAGTTTAGTTTTCATGTGGGTTCTTCTCAATATCGAAAATCATGTTATGAATTAATTTTTGATGTTTTCTTTTGGATAACATGAATATATTAACATGTATTATTATTTAATTATGACAAATCTTTATTGGTTGGTCTACTTTGTAGTTGATGAGCCTTAACCCTTAACCCTTAACCCTAGGTTTGATCTTGATCTGAATTAGGTTGTATTTGATTCAATTGACTTGATTATTGGTTACATTACAATTAGATGATGTTATTATGCTAATAATAAATGTCGTAGGGTGAATTGTAGTCTTTTCATACAAGTTCTTTATAAATTATCAAAGTTATGTAGTAAGTTTTTAATTGACCTAAGTATCTTGTCCTGAGTCATGATCTAGTATTGAAATGTGATATAGTTATTCTCCTATTATTGTAATCAGGCTTGGTTATTGAATTGCGTTAATTTTATGACCTAAATAGGTTTAATTAAAGGTGGATGATAAGTAATTGGTTATGAATTATGAAGGAGTCTTGGTAAGTCTTGTAACCAATATTCTATACTTCAACTTATGACTATGTGTGATTGAATCATGATGTTTTATTGGGGTATACCATTTATTTGGATCAATAGAAATGGTATGATGTTAAAATGAAATGTCTTGACGATGGTTGTGAGTCTAAGATGTGAACGGTATAAGGATGGTGATACTTACCAATGTGCCTTATTATGTGATTACTTAATGGTAGGGTGGCATTGGATCATGATTTAAAGTATGTTGATAGGCATGATATTTGCTTTGACTTAATAAATATGCCTTTTTGTTTTGTATGTTTCCATTTGATGATGCATAAGTCTTTTCAAAGAATAAAGTATGCATGTCTTGATAAAATGTCCTGTTCAGCATGATTTTATAGTATGTGTTCATAATTATTACAAGTGGTGTACTAACCCCATTTCTTCCTTTTCCACAATAATTTTTGTTTCGATTATTGAGGTGCTTTGGAGAGGACTTGAAGAAGGCTTGGATATATTGATCATCAATGTAGGGTAGGTCCTCATTTTTACGAGGGCGAAGCGACTATCTAGTTTATGAAGTTGTTTAGTAGTTAAAGACTTCTATTGTCCTTTCTTCTCATTTTTGTTTGAAACAATGGATAGAATATGAGAGGCTTTCTTACTTTGATAATGCGATTATGCCAAAGTTCTTAAATTCTTATTAGATGGTTTTGAGAAAAGACAACCTTTATGTTTATTATTTCTATGTTCTCTTTTATATACTTATGTGTAATATAGGTAGAAAACTATGTAATATTCCTATACGAAGGGTCTATGTATACTCTATATGAATATTTAATGCGTATGTAGAGGTCTATATAAACATCCAAGTAAAAGTAATGAAAAGTTTAAATTCTTTTATATTTTTGACCTATAACTGCAATGATGTAAACAAAGAGGCTAGTATTATTTCTCAAATAGGATGACTTCGGTAACGTCTAGGGGGTAAACCCGGATGTGAAAATGGAATTGTCGGAATTACTTGATATATAATGATGATTAATGTTGTAATTTATGTGAAGATGATCATATCTATCTACTTTTGAGTAAGGTTAAAAAATGTGTTCTTCTATTGACATTAGATATTTATGTTACACTTGGACTTGGTCTTTATGTAGTCTTAGAGTTGATGTATGATTCATCAAACTTGGTTATACGAGTCATATGATGGTTATAATGATGGTTGTATAGAAGTTTATACGGTGACCTATATTTTACAAGGTTTTCTCTAGGTGCTCTAGAATAGTATGCTAGGTGTATTGTATGGTGAGAAGTATGTGTGTCTCTTGTTTTGATAGAATTGTGTCCATTACTTGATATATGTGTAATGTGATTATGACTTCTTGAATAGTATGCTAAAGCTCCTTAGTCTTGTATGCGTGACAGACATGTGACCTTGAACATAGCTAAGAAATTACTCTATGAGGAGCCTTAATCCTCAATGTAAGGTTATGATATCCTTAAAGTTGACAGTCATAATAGTATCCTTCTCTTGTTAATGGTTGACTGAAGGTTTGTTAGTTTAAATTGAATGAACTCATCCTTCGGAAAAGTCATTGAGATATCCTTTTAGCCATTGTAGGTAGCCTTAGTGGACCCTCTTTGGTAAGGTGAAATGTGATTGGGTTATGAACAAGATATGGAACCTCTTCATGTTATTGTTTATTGAAATACACTTTGAGAACAAAGGATATAAATGAGTGAGTAATGTTTGGGAAGTTTCTCTATATAAGATTACATTAGACAATCAAGAAAACCCGTAATATTCCTTAACCTTGTCCTATAGGGGATATGTCCTAGTTCTACCATTGTTCCGTATAACAAACCTCCATCTAAGTAGGTTCATGACTCCGGATTCCATGCATAGCAACCATGGTCTATGTTAGTTATTGTCTATTATCATCATATGGGATACCCGCTAGTGTTGGAGAAGTTTAATGAAGTTTAGGTTGTTGGATGGGACGGTATCTAGATATAGCATGATTAGGCTTTAAAGATGTCAAATGAGTGAGTCCTAGGTCTTGTCAAAGACCAATACACGAATTTATTTATGTGTTGAATGTCTCTTAAGTGACCTAATGACGATAATGACTAGAGTTAGAAAGAATTTAAATGATTAATTACTTTTCATAATTAGTTTTAGGGTTTGCTAGTTAAGGTGTGAAGGGGGCATGAATGATGGTTTATTCATGTATTACCTAGGGAAGTCTTAACAATTACTCTAGATAGGAATGTTTGTTGATAAAAAAGACATGATCCAGTATAAGGATGTCTTAAGGATTATATAGGGAATATAGGAGAGGGTGTATGGGCGTTCTCTACTTGAATTACTTAAGAAAAAGTTTGACAGCCTTTGGGAGGAGAATGTCATATTATATATATGATGTTGTATGAAGTGAGAATGATCTTATCCTAGGTACTATAAATTATCTCTTAGTTGTGTGTGAAATTTTTTTATGGGTGATCGCTTCATAACTCACTCAAAGGAGACTTTGAAAAACCTTTTATATGAGGATATCATGGTTGTGTTATTTGTAGGTGTCATTGATGCTATAATGTAATGTATGATTTTTATTGAAAGTTAAAGTGAAGTTACAGTGAAGTTCACGGTATGATTTGTTAATTTTATATAACTTGAATGTGACTTGTATTTTGTTGTAAAAATGATGGTTAGTGTTTAAATGTTGTGCTTATACTTTTAGTGATACTTTTTTTTTTTATCAAAAAGAGCATATTTCTTATAAATGTTTGTCTCTCATGACTTTATGCATTAAGTAATACTTACTACATGTGTTTGTAATAATTCAGTACTTTTGTGTATCTCTAAAGGTGTGGTTAGCAGGTGAGATGTATCTTGGATCAAGCTTCAAATATAGTTATCATCAAAGCATAGTTGAAGTTTGTCCTCCCTTGACTCAAGGTATAATCGTCTTTAGACTTCTTTCTTTCAAAGAATAATAACAGATATTAGATTGATATATTTCGATTGTATGGGTTATGTCCCAAGTATTTCTTGAAGTCTAAGGATGGCATATGTTGATACTTTAGTTTTTCTTATGATTTTAATATTAAAGATCTTTTAAAATATCATATGAAAATTTTAAACTCCGCACTACTTTTCATACATGTATGCAACGAATGATCTCTAAGGGTTGTACACGAGAACTGATAGGTAAAATACGACATGTTGTATACAAAAGTGTCATATCTTCTACAGTGTACTATCGGGATGTTACATGGATTGTATGGGCGGTCGCTTCATAACTCTCTCAAGTGAGCCTTAGAATCACCTTTTGTAGGAGGATCTCATGTTTATGTGTTTCTATATATCCTTCATTCTATATTTTGATGTGTGAGTATTGTTTAAAGTTATAGTGTAGTTCACTATATGCTTAGTGTAAAATATTATAATTTAATATAAATTGCATTTGAGTTGAAATGTGTTCTAAACGTGCGATTTGGTGTCTTGATTTGATTCTTAAGCTTATAATATGATGTTTTAATTAAAAAAAAATAGAACATTTCTCATAAATGTCGGTTTTGCATGATTTTTATCCATTATGCCATAACTTGTACATGCATGGTACTAATTCCATACTTACTCTCTATCTCTAAAGGTGTTGCTAGCAGGTGAGAGGTGACTTGAAGAAATGTTCGAATCTTATAACCATTGAAACAAAGTTGAAGTATGTCATCACTTGACTCGAGGGAATAACTATCTTAGATTTCATTGATTTACGTATTGTAATAGAGTAAGTAATTCTATATGTATGGATTGTGTCCCAAATATTCTTGAGTCTATGATTGGCATATGTTGAGACTTAGTATTTTTCAATGGTTTTAATACGAATGATGTTTTCATTATATTTCGTGTAAAAAGTTTTATTTCCCCCCTACTTTTCATATATGCTATGCAATGAATGATGTCAAAGGCTTGTACACGACCTCGCTCCGAGAGGTCAAAAGTACGGTGGGTTATATTACGAGAGTGACATACCATCAAGGATGTTCTATTTGGATGTTACACTACATACCTCTTTCACTAACTCTTACTTATAATCGAGCACATGGTCTACACTACCCATTGGAATTTTACTTAGAGAATCCGCAACAACATTTTCCTTGCCGCGGTAATAGAGTACACTAATGTCATAGTCTTATAATAGTTCCAACTACCTTGTTTGTCAGAGATTCAATGCCTTTTGAGTGAACACATATTCAAGACTCTTGGGGTCGGTAAATACATTCACATGGTCCCCATAAAGATAATGCCTCCATATATATTCAAAGCAAACCTGACGGCCTCTAATTCTAGGTCATGAGTTGGATAATTCTTCTCATTCACCTTGAGTTTTATAGATTCATAAGCTATCAACCTATAATGTTGCATGAGGACACACCCTTAACCTAATCGAGAAGGGTCACTATACACAAAAAATCATTTGGTACCCTCGGGTAATGTCAAGAGTAGAGCGGAGGTACACTGATATTTCAAATCATGGAAACTTCTTTTCAGAAGCTTTTGACCACTAAAACATAACTTTCTTTTGCGTTAACGTTTTCAAAGGACAAACAACAGATGCCAACCCATTAACAAATCTCCAATAATCCCCTGTGAAAACCAAGAAACTTTTAATATCAGTTTCAGTCAAAGGTCTAGGACAATTTTTATCCGCTTCTGTCTTTATTGGATCGACCTCTATAAACTCACTTGAAACAATGTTACCAAGAAAAGAAACCAATCTTAACAAAAATTGACATGTACCATATTTAGCAAAGAGTTTATTTTCCTTTTGTACTTGCAATACAACAATCGAATGGTCCATATGATCATCCTCAAACTTAGAATATACCATGATTGTAACGACCTGAAAGTACCCCTTTGAAGAATGGAGCACCATTAGGTCAGAAAAGCTGTGTACTTGACCTTTCGGGTCCTTGTACAACCCTTAGCTATCACTCATTACATAAGATATGAAAAGTAGTGCGGATTAAAACATTTCACGAACAAATAAATACAGGAATATATTTTGTAAAGGCTAAGGAATGATATCTTCTTCACAAACCGACATAAAGACACAAAAAAACTTTTTTAGGGACCCAACACATTACATCATATGAAAATACTTAAAAATTCTTAATTGTAGAAATAAAAATAGAATTATGCCCTCGGATAGATTAGGATATACTTAGTCTTTAGAGAGTCCTTCCAAAGCCACACACTTGCCTCAAACCTATACATATTAAGAATAGAAAAGTATGGGGTTAGTACAAAACAATGTGATAAGTATGGCATTTTTAAAAACATGAAAAAAAGGAAAATTTAGTAAAATAAGTAAAACCTTCATGATTGTAGATCTAAAATAGTATAGGCATCAACATTTATCACATAAAATAAAGCTCTCATAAATTTTGAACCAAAATATACATTACAATAAACAAACAAACCGTATAGTGAAACAGTGACATGTTATAATGAGCATATCCCAAGCATAGTGAACACACAAAGACACCCCTTTCGAAAGGTCTTCTTTGTGCAATGGATAGATAGTGTCTCATACCACCACCTACCCTAAGTACTTCGTTCTTTTAGGAAACATAGTTCATTCACTTCATACAAAACACAAAAAGACTTCCCTTCCGAAAGGTCTACTTAGTGTACTGGATAGATATCGTCCCATAACACAACCTACCCTTAGTAATACGTTATTTTAGGAGAAAAAGTTCATTCATTCTTTTGTGGGGGAATATCTTTATCTAACATAGACCATGATAGTTAGACATGGAATTCAATACTACCCTTAAAGGATAAGGGTTCCCCACTTGACTAGGGTGGGGTCTTTCTCTTAGAATAAACATGGATTTTCCAATATCTACAACTATGCGAGCACATAGTTAAGGGATAAGATAATTGCTACTATGTAACTCACTCTCTACTAAGAAGAAGTACTCATCTAAAGAAGTACATTGGGTACAACATCTCTGCACAGAATGTGCACCCACACCTTCTTCAAATCATCTCGGTGCTAAGCATTACTCCCCCATATAGTTTTAAACATTCTTTACTACAAGATAAGGCTTAGATAATTCACACCGCATATCAACATACTAACGATACTTATTCCTAGAGGTTACATTGGAATACCACATATATGTAGGTTTATAATCGTAATTGTGAAGCACACCAAACTTATGAAAAGAAATCTATGTTATGCTTAGGAAACTCTTACTTTCATGGAAATCTAATATCGTCCCACTACAGTATACATATCATGTGCTTTTGCATCTAATCCTTTCATTGTAATTATCGGCAATGAATACTCAAAAAATGCGGCACAAAGACTTGAAAATGATATTGCACATGCGGGAGCTCCTCCATAAGTTGATCAAGTTCCTCCTCTTGAGGAAGGTGTGAATGATGATCAAGCCCCGGTGAATCCTCCTCCTTTGATGGATGAGAATATAATGATCGCTCTCTTCCAAATGGCCCAATCCATTACTGCATAAGCAAAAGTTGCCACCGCTCAAGCCCAACCATGATGGCCAAATCTAATCGGGAGGTTATACCCCGAGCTCATCAAAAAGTTGTTACTATATCTTTCCGTCTAAGGGATTTCACTCTGATGAATCCTAATACTTTCTACAGGTCAAAGGCTGAAGAAGACCCCCAAGAGTTCATTGATGAAATCTTAAAGATACCACTTCTATGCTCTTTTCTAACGGGTGAGTAAGAGACTTCTCCCGACATGGTGACTGCTATGTTGAATGTCTTCTCTATTGATGTATATGCTTTACTTGATACCAGTTCTACCCTATATTTTGTTACCCCTCGAATAGAATAAATGTTTAATATTTTTCATTAACTTTTTATAGTGTCTACTCGTTTGGGTGAGTCGTTTGTTGCAAAAAGTTTGTATAGAAATCGTCTTATAATATTACCCAATAGAGTTTCTTATGTAGAACTAGTAGAACTTTATATACGTGATTTTGATATTAAATTCGGTATGGATTGGTTGCATTCTTACTTTGACTCTATTGATTGTTGGACAAGGGTGGTGAAGTTTAAATTTCCTATGAACCCCTTGTTTAGTAGAAGAAGGGGGAATTATATTCGTAGAGGTCATATGATCTCATGTGTAAAAACATGCTAAATTATCTTTGAAGGTTGTCAATGCCATATTGTAAGAGTCAAAGATGTACGCTAAAAAATTCCTCCCATTGAGTCGGTCCCGGTAGTGAGTGAATTTCTAGAGGTCTCTCCTAATGATCTTCCCGGTATTCCCCCCCCCCCCCATAATAAATTAAATATAATCTCGATTTGCTACCTGATATGAATCCCATTTCAATTCCTCCTTATGGGATGGCCTCGGTCGAATTGAAAGAGTTGAAGGCTCAACTAAAAGATTTACTAGACAAAGGCTTCATAAGACCTAGTATTTCTCCATGGGGTACTCCGGTTTTGTTCGTGAAAAAGAACGATGGGTCCTTGAGATTGTGTATTGATTACCGCCAACTCAATAAATTCACTATAAAGAATAAGTATCCTCTCCCTCGGATTGACGATTTGTTTGATCAACTCAAAGGGTAATCTACTTTTCTAGGATTTATTTGAGATCAGAGTATCAACAATATAGGTTTAGAGGTCAGGATGTACCAAAGACGGCATTTCAGACTAGATATGCTCATTATTGGTTCATAATAATATCCTTTGCTATTACTTATACTTCGACGACATTTATGGACGTAATGAATAAGGTTTCTTGAATTTACCTAGATTCATTTGTCATTTTCTTCATTGACGACATCTTGTTATATTAAAAAAATGAGGGTGATTACAATAACCATTTGAGAGTGGTGTTTCAAGTACTTACATAACATTTATTTTTTCTAAGTATAGCAAATGTGAGTTTTGGTTGAGGTCAGTGACATTTCTTGGTCATATCATCTCTAGTGAGGGAGTTGAGGTTGATCCAAGGAAAGCAGAGGCAGTGAAAAATTGGCCTAGACCATTAACTCCAACCTATAATAGGATTGTCATGACCCAACCCGATGGGCCGTGACTAGTGCCCGTTTTTGACACCCACATACAAACCTGCAAAGTATAACCAACTGAAACTAAGACAATATGGAATTTAATCAAATGAAGCCAACCCCAATGTCATATATATAAACAGGACATGTCTCATAAGGAGTTATAACCATTCAACCGTAACAACATACGCGAGCAGACAAGGCCGCCACTATCTAAAGCATAATAGCATGCGTAAGCCGACAAGGCTGCAACTGCACAATACACAATAATGTACGTAGCCGACAAGGCTGCCCCTATACAAGCAGATATCCCAAACAAACCATGTCCAGACCATTATGCAAAACATATATATATAACCCACATAATGTCCATAGACCTCTAAGAGTACAGTAGTGAAACTTGACGGGACAGGGCCCCGCCATAACTATAGACAAGCACAAGACTACACAAAAAGTTATGTAACAAATGGACTGGGCTTCGGAACAGTGGAGCTCTCCCAATCAGCAGAGTAGATATCCTAGGCGGAAGGATCACCGAACTGTGAGGGACTCGGTGACATATGCAGCCCCCCCGAGAAAAGGGGGTCAGTACGGACAACATACTGAGTATGTGAAGCATAAGGTAAAGATGATAGGATACCAACATGATAAGTCGAAAAAAGATATCGCTACACTTATACCTTTTAAGTGAAAATCATGCATATCCTTAACATAAGGTGCCCAGCTTCCCGAGTAAGGGACTCGTCAAAATAATAATCATATATATACATCATACGTACCCGACCCTCTAGTGAGGGACTCGGTGAAAAAATCATCACATCATCTCCATCATCATCATCAACATAACCATCCTCATCACCAATCATATATATATATATAATATACATACCCGGCACTCTAGTAAGGGACTCGGTGAACTATGCAAGAAACTCCGCACGAATAATACCCGGACCAGGACTCGGTGAAAGGATAAATGACTCTATGCACGAGCAGAATATTATGAGCAACCATATGCAATTAAAATTATTTCTTATAACTCAATAGAACAATCAACGTGAACCAGCAAGGAGTATTACCAAAGATTAATGTTTTATCAAGATTATGAACCTTTTATACGATATAGTAATGTAAAATCTCAATGACTCTAAGAAGCACTACTATAGATATGAGAAATAACCATAGCCTTAGAAATAGCCGATATATAGAGGAATAATTGTGGAAGCAAGAATATACGTCACCTAGACGCTCTAGAGGTAAGTATCAAACCTATCCGTTATTCGCTCATTTTTTTAAAGGTCATACCAAACAAAGAAAGAAGGGATAGCGTTATATGCCGTATATTCGAGCCGCACGTCCAATATTTACTGCTCAAGCTATTAATCTATAAAAAGCAACTATCCTGCCGCAATTAGATAAACGTCGCGTTTTACTATTTTGTAAGCTAGATAATAATATAACGAAAATCCGGCAGCACTTCCCCTATTTTCCTTACTTTGTCCCAATCCGACAACAACCCAAATTATCCACAGCAATACCAATAACATATATAACCCAAAGAATCATATTTAACAGCTCCCCCCAAACAGTTCCGTCTCGGCAACCATAGCAACGAAGCAACGACACACCGAGCGATAACTCATTTTATAATTCGCAACACATCTACCTTATCGTATCCATCCTTTGGCATATATACACATAATCACATTAACATATACATGACGTCAAAACAGAATTTCCCGCAGTTTGCTTTAATCAAAATAGCCCGAACACTAACACGACACCACTAATAATCTGATTATGGTTTCCATTCATACTTAGAACATGCAATAACTAAAACAAACTTCCTATGCTACTGTTCACGCCCCCTTCTTTATATTAATGGATAATTAACAACGGTATTCTAAAGAATTAACTCACCAAGCAAAGAGATTACTAACCAAATTATTTGCAGCTGCTGGCCAAGAGTTGCACGGTTGGTTTTCTCCATTTCCATGGCTGCCTAAGACAAGTGGTGAAGAAGATGATATACTGCAATTTATTTCACCACCTTATAAATAGTATGGAGTGTATTTCACCACCACATTTATAGTATGGAGTGGAGGCAGCCCCCCTCTACATGTGTCCCAATAAGGCCAGCTCCCAATCTGATTCCTTTTATTTTTGCCTTGAGTAGTGGGGCCCACTAGATTAAATTAATCCTAATCAGCCACTAATTAATCCCTCACTTAAAGTTAATGGAACTTACATTAGCCAAATCATACATTATATCACATTTGGAATTAACATCCTTTCCTAATATTTCTTTAATCACTTGGAACTTACAATAAAATCTCATTCCCTTGATTACGTCTACTAGATCATGACGCGCACTATGTATAAAAATACGAGGCATAGCTTCATTCCCCCCTTAGGAACATTCATCCTCGAATGTTAAGTTAGCGTCTTACAAAAACAAATTCCAGCGAGGTCTCTCTAACAATTATACCTATGAACCTGCATTCCGTAACTTACAGATGCCTCATAGAGTTACAACTTGCTACATAATCTTGTTTATCAATCAATATAGTCAAGCTAGGAATTGAATTACCTGCAGGTACGGGGAACAACTAGGGATTCTTATTCTTCATTTCATCTTCCGCTTCCCAAGCCATCTCCTCCCTATTATTATTTTTCCACAACACTTTGACGGAAGCCACATCATTAGTACGTAACCTTCTAACCTGACGATCAAGTATAGCTACAGGTTTCTCCTCATATGACAACTCCTCTGTTACCTGAACATCATCTACAGGGCATACTCTAGAAGGATCACCAATACATTTACGTAGCATCGATACATGGAAGACTTGATGTACCGCCTCCAAATCATATGGTAGATCCAACTCATAGGCAACCATTCCTATTCTACGAACAATTTGATAAGGCCGAATGTATCTCAGACTGAGGTTCCCCTTCTTTCCAAATCTCATCACACCCTTTATGGGTGATACCTTCAGGAATACCCAGTCACCAATCTGAAACTCCAAATCTCGACGCCGATTATCTGCATATGACTTCTATCGTCTCTGGGATGCTAATAATCTTTCTTGAATAAGCTTCACCTTGTCAACAGCTTGCTGAACCACATCTAGGCCTATTAACTTAGTCTCACCAACATCAAACAAACCAATAGGTGATCTGCACTTCTTCCCATATAAGGCCTCGTACGATGCCATCTGGATACTAGAATGGTAGCTCTTATTATAGGAAAACTCAATGAGCGGAAAATGGTCATTCCATCTACCTTTGAAGTCAATAATACAGGCCCGCAACATATCTTCTAATGTCTGAATAGCAAGCTCAGCCTGCCCATCAGTCTGAGGGTGAAATGTTGTGCTAAGGTTCACCTGAGTCACCAATCACTTCTGAAACGATCTCAAAAAGTTGGCTGTAAATTTAGCTCCTCTGTCTGATATAATGGACTTAGGAATGAAGTCACACTATCTCCCTGACATATAACCTCGCATTTTCTTCAACCGAATAAGTAGTCCTGACAGGAAGAAAATGGGTTGATTTCGTCAGTCTATCTACAATAACCCATATAGAGTCATACTTCAGTTGAGTGCGAGGTAAGCCTCTAATGAAGTCCATATTAATCATCTCCCATTTCCAAGTGGGGATCTCTATCTCCTGTAATTATCCACCGGGCTATTGATGTTCGATGTTGACTTGTTCACAATTCGGGCACTGAGCAACAAACTCCGCTATGTCCTTTTTCATGCCATCCCACCAATATAAGCATTTAAGGTAATAATACATTTTCGTTGACCCTGAGTTAATAGATTAACGGGTAGAGTGTGTCTCTCTCATAACCTACCGTCGTTACCCCGCAATATCGGGTACACCCAATCTGCTTTCATATCGTAACACTCCATCAGGTGTAACCTTAAATAGGATCTTTTCCTTTTGAAGAGCAGCATCTCTATACTGTGCCAGAATCGGGTCCTCGTATTGGTGTCTCTTTACCTCATCTATTATTGAGGACTCAGCAACCTCTCGAATAGAAACTCCACTATCTTATGAATTAGCCATACGTACTCCAAGGCTGGATAGCCGCTTAATCTCCCAAACCATATCCCTCCTTTCTAGTTGTACATCTGTCAAGCTACCCATGGACTTACGGCTAAGAGCATCTGCTACAACATTCGCTTTCCCAGGATGATATAAAATATCAACATCATAATCCTTTAGCAACTCTAACCACCATCTCTGTCGTAAGTTCAACTCCTTCTGTTTAAAGATATATTGGAAACTCTTATGATCTGTATAGATGTCCAACTTGACACCATATAAATAATGCCTCCATATCTTCAAGGCATGAACCACGACCGCTAACTCCAGATCGTGAGTAGGATAGTTCTTTTCATGCTTCCTAAGATGTCGGGAGGCATAGACTATAACTTTGCCATGCTGCATCAATACACATCCTAGCCCAACAACCAAAGCATCACAATAAATAACATAGCCGTCTGGTCCCTCAGGATGAGTTAGGACTGGAGTTGTAGTCAATTTGTGTTTCAATAGCTGGAAGCTTCACTCACAAGCATCAGTCCACTGGAACTTGGCTTCCTTTTGAGTTAGACTTGTCAAAGGAGCTGATATTGAGACAAACTTTTCTACGAATCTCCTGTAATATCCTGCTAACCCAGAAAGCTGCGTACCTCAGTAGGTGTCGTAGGTCTGGGCCAAGTCTTTACCTCCTAAATCTTCTGCGTGTCTACCCGAATACCATCAGCTCCAATATTATGCCCCAAGAATGCCACTGAAGTCAACCAGAACTCGCACTTAGAAAACTTAGCATACAACTTCTGGTGCTGAAGCACCCTAAGTACTGTCCTTAAATGGTTTGCATGCTCCTCTTCTGAACGTGAATAGTCCAGAATATTGTGTATAAATACAATAACAAACATATCAAGGAATGGTTTAAACAATCGATTCATTAAATCAATAAAAACCGCTGGAGCATTAGTCAGCAACAAAGACAGCAATGTAAACTCATAATGCCCGTATCGGGTACGGAATGCCATCTTTGTAATATATACCTCCCTTACCCGCACCTGATGATAACCTGACCGCAAGTCTATCTTTGAAAAACACTTTGCACCCTGCAATTGGTCAAATAGATTGTCAATCCTTGGGAGGGAATACATGTTCTTTACAGTTACTTTGTTAAGCTGCCTATAATAAGTACTCATCCACAGCGACCCATCCTTCTTCCTCACAAACTGTATTGGTGCTCCCCAAGGTTGCGTACTAGGCCTGATGAAGCCCTTTTCTAGCAAATCTCTCAATTGCTCTTTCAATTCTTTCAACTCAGCAGGTGCCATTCTATAAGGAGGTATAGATATAGGATTGGTATCTGGCAGTACATCTATAGTAAACTCTATTTCTCATTCTAGAGGAAGGCCTGGAAGTTCCTCTGTGAATATATCGAGAAATTCATTAACTACGGGGAATGATTGAAGAGTCGGTGCCTCTGCCTTTATGTCATGCACCCGAACCAGATGATAAATATAGCCTTTTCTAACCATCATCCCGGCCTTAAGGTATGAAATGAACTTACCTTTCGGCGACACTGTACTTCCCTTCAACTCTATAATCGGTTCCCCTGGAAATTGAAATCGAACTATCGTTCCTCTTCAAGCAACATTATCATAACAAGCAGCAAACCAATCCATTCCCATAATAATATCAAACTAAATCATATTTGATTCTATTAGATCTGCTATGGTACGACGACTATATATAACTACTGAACAATTCTTATATACTCGCGTAGCTATGAAAAAATCTCCTACAGGTGTAGCTACCTCAAATGGTTCTATCAACTGAAACTCTATTCCGATCCTACTAGCAACAAAGGGAGATATAAATGATAAGGTGGAACCTGGGTCTATCAATGCATACACACATCAGGAGAATAGTTATAATATACCTGTGATCACATTAGGTGACACCTCTTGATCCTTCCTATTATTCAAAACATATACACGGTTCGAGGGACCGCTAGAACTGAAAGCTCCACCACGTTCTCTACCATGGCCTGCTGGCACCTGAATACCCTGCCCCGTAGGGCGCATAGCCACAAATGAAGATGAACCAGCAACGTACCCAGTAGGCTGTTCCATACCACCTGCACTACCTCCAAGGTGACACTCCCTTATAGTACGGCCCTAACGGCCGCAAGAAAAACACACTCCTGTAGCCCAACGACAATCCCCTGGATGGGATTTACCACTTCGAGAACACCGAGATAAAGGTGGCCTCGACTGGCTCAAACCCCTGCCCATCTGTGACCCTGACGCCCTAGAGCTCTGACCAGCTTCCGAATATCCTGTACGATCGAACCCCCTACCCATGGAACGTGGGGGTGCACTCTGTGGTGGCTGGGATGAAAATCTAACATGCTGCTGAGACTGCCCACCTCGAAACTCGTCAGGATAACCTGCTGATCTAGCCCTCTTATGCTGGCCTCTATTATAATCTCTATCCGGCTGACATCCCCGGTGCCGATCCTCTACCCCCTGTGCATATGTCTGCACCCGAGCAATGTTCATACCTGGCAGAAAAGTCACTACGATACAATCGTCAATCAGATAATGATCCAATCCCATCACATAACGATGTACCCTGTCTGCCATATCAGCCACAATAGTAGGCGCATGCCTAGCCAATGAATCAAACTCGAGGCTATACTCTCGAAGGCTCCTGCCATTCTGCCTCAAACGCAAGAATCTATCGACTCTAGCTCTCTTCATCCCTGGAGGCAGGAAGTGGCCCTGGAAAGCCTCCATAAATTCATCTCATACCGCTGGAGGAGCACCCTCACCCCTAGATAACTCCCAAGACTCATACAATTTAATAGCTTCATCCCACAAACGATACGTAGCTAGCTCAATCGACTCGGTCTCCGTAGCCTTGATTATCCTCAGTGTACGCTGCATCTGACAAATAAACTCTTGCGCATCATTCTGGGGCCTTGACCTATAGAACTGTGGAGGATTACAACTTAAGAAGTCACGAGCCCTTAAGCTATCAAATATGTCCGCATGATCAACTCCTAGTCCATGCCCGCGAGACTGACCTGCCACTAATCTAGTCAGCAACTGAACCGCATCTCTCATGGCCCTATCATTCACCGTTGGCTGAGGAGCTAGAGGTTCAGGTGCTGGGGCCTCAGGGGCTGGTGGTGTCCCCCGAACTGGATCTGCTACTACTCTAAGCTCCTCTGGCGGTGGTGGTGTAGCAGAGCTCTCCGACTAGAGCACAATCCAAGACATAGACGGGGCACGGGCCCTAGTAACTCTCCAGGTTTGACTAGTACCTTTTGCTACCGATTTGCCCTTCTGGGCGGCTGTCGCTTTCTTTGGACGCATAGCTGGAAACACAGGGATTCATTAGAGAGGGATTATCCTATTGATATAGCTCTATCGCACGATCTAGAATAAGAAGAAAGGATGACATCCTAAATGTCCTATAGCTTCTTGTTTAAAGATGTGTTGTACAACACACCGATAAAACAAAACTCTACTAGACACGGTCTGTAGAGACTTTCGAGGAAGAACCGCTCTGATACCACTCTTTGTCACGACCCAACTAGATGGGCCGTGACTAGTGCCAATTTAGGACACCCACAAACAAACCTGCTAAGTATAACCAAATGAAACTAAGACAATATGGAATTTAATCAAATCAAGGCAACCCCAACGTCATATATATAAAGAGGACATGTGTCATAAGGAGTCATAACCATTCAACCGTAACAACATACGTGAATTGACAAGGCCGCCACTATCCAAAGCATAATAGCATGTGTAAGCCAACAAGGCTGCCACTACACAATACACAATGATGTAAGCAGCCGACCAGGCTGCCCCTGTACTAGCGGACATCCCAAACAAGCCATGTCCAAACCATTATCCAAAACATATATATACAACCCACATAATGTCCACAAACCTCTAACAGTACAGTAGTGAAACTCGACGGGACAGGGCCACGCCATACCCATAGACAAGCACAATATTTACCAAAACGACTGGGCTCCAAAACAGTGAAGGTCTGCCAATATGCAGAGTAGATATTCGAGGCGGGAGGATCACTGAATTGTGCGTCTACACCTGCGGGCATGAAACGCAGCCCCCCGAGGAAAGGGGGTCAGTACGGACAACGAACTGAGTAAGTAAAGTATAAGGTAAAGATAACAAGATACAAACCTGATAAGTCGAAACAAGATATCGCTACACGTGTACCTTTTAAGTGAAAATCATGCATATCTTTAACATATAAGGTGCCTAGCTTCCCTAGTAAGGGACTCGGTAAAATAATCATCATATATATCCATCACACGTACCCGGCCCTCTACTGAAGGACTCGGTGAAATAATCATCACATTTTCTCCATCATCATCATCATCATCATCATCATAACCATCCTCTTCACCAATCATATATATAATATACATACCCCGACCTCTAGTGAGGGACTTGGTGACATATGAAACAAACTCCGCACGAACATTACCTGGCCTGAGATTCGGTGAAATGATAAATAACTCTATGCACGAGTAGAATATTATGAGCAACCATATGCAATGAAAATCATTTCTTATAACTCAATAGAACAATCAACGTGAACCAGCAAGGAGTATTACCAAAGATTAACGTTTTATCAAGATTATGAACCTTTAATACTATATGGAAATGTAAAATCTCAGAGACTCTAAGAAGCACTACCATAGATATGATAAATCATCATAGCCTTAGACATAGCCGATATATAGAGGAATAGTGGTGGAAGTAAGAATATACGTCACCTAGACGCTCTAGAGGTAAGTATTGAACTTGTCCGTTATTCACTCATTTTTTAAAGGTCATGCCAAATAAAGAAAGAAGGGATAGCGTTACATACCCTATAGTCGAGTCGCACGTCCAATATTTACTGCTCAAGCTATTAATCTATAACAAGCAACAATCGTGCCGCAATTAGATAAATGTCGCGCTTTACTATTTTTTAAGCTAGCTAATAATCTAACGAAAATCTAGCACTACTTCCCCTATTTTCCTTACTTCGTCCCAATCCGACAACAACCAAAATTATCCACAGCAATACCAATAACACATATAATCCAACGAATCATATTAAACAACCCCTCCTCCAAAACAGTTCTGTCTCGACAACCATAGCAACGAAGCAATGACACACCGAGCGATAATTCATTTTATAATTTGCAACACATCTACCTTATCGCATCCATCTTTTGAAAATATACCCATAATCACATTAACATATACGTGACGTCAAAGCAGAATTTCCCGCAGTTTGCTTTAATCAAAACAGCCCAAACACTAACATGACACCACTAATAATCCGATTATTGTTTCCGTTCATACTTAGCACATTCAATAACTAAAACAGACTTACTAAGCTACTGGTCACTCCCCCTTCTTAATATTAATGGATAATTAACAAAGGTATTCTAAAGTTGCAGGGTTGGTTTTCTCCATTTCCATGGCTGCCTAAGCAAAGTGGTGAAGAAGATGATATGCTGCAATGCATTTAACCACCTTATATATAGTATGGAGTGGATTTCACCACCTCATTTATAGTATGGAGTGGATGCATCCCCCCTCTACATGTGTCCCACTAAGGCCAGCTCCCAATCTGATTCCTTTTATTTTTGCCTTGAGTGGTGGAGCCCACTGGATTAAATTAATCCTTATCAGCCACTAATTAATCCCTCACTTAAAGTAAATGGCACTTACATTAGTCAAATCATACTTAATATCACATTTGGAATTAACATCCTTGCCTAATATTTCATTAATCACTTGGAACTTAAAATAAAATCTCATTCCCCGGACTTACATCTACTAGATCATGACGCGCAATACGTAACAAAATACAAGGCATAACAAGGATTTTCTTTGGTTTAGTGGGCTAGTAAAGGAGGTTCGTGAAGGGTTTTGCATCCATTGCATCTGCCTTGACTACTTTGACCCAACGGTGTATGAAATTTGAGTGGTCAGAGGCATTAGAGAGAAACTTCAAAATATTGAAAGGTAGGCTTACTTCCGCTCGTGTGATAACTTAACCATAGGGTACAAAAGGGTTTGTTGTCGATTGTGATGCATTCCGTGTGGTTTTAGGTTGTGTTGTTATAAAACATGGGAACGTCATATCCTATGCTTCTAGGAAACTTAAGGTGCATGAGAGAAACTATCCAACTCTTGATCATAAGTTAGAGGCCGAGGTTTTTGCCTTGAAAATATGGAGTCATTACTTATATGGTGTTCAAGTTGATGTCTTTGCTGACCTCAAGAGCCTTTAATATTTGTTTACCTAAAAAAAGTTTAATCTCCGACAAAGAAGGTGGTTAGAATTATTGAATGATTATGATATGAGTGTCCTCTATCACCTCGGGAAGGCAAATTTTGTTGTGGATCCCCTAAGTTGTATTACAATGGATAGTGTTTCACACATACATGAATCCAAGAAATACCTAGTGAAAGATGTTCATAGGTCTGGTAGTTTGTATGAGGTTACAAGATTTTGTGAATTGTTGTTTTATGGTCTATTATAACTATAAGTAATGTTTAGTGGTTTAGGTGAATTCCAAATAACACTTTTATCAAATGTTAATAGAGTTGAAAGAATCGGTTTTCGGTAAGTTAAATGAGTTATAATACATGAACGGGATAGTGTATTGAGGTACCAAGGAATATTGTGTGTTCCCAATGTAAACGGGTTGAGGGACTGGATCCTTGAAGAAGCCCATGGGTCCCGCTGCTCCACTCATCCAGGTTCGACAAAAATGTAAAATTACCTTAGAGATATATTTTTATGGGAAGGATTGAATAAGCAAACTATATTTTGTTGGTAAGTGTCCAAATGGACAACAATTAAAGGCCGAACATTAAAATTCGGGTGGCTTACTATAAGAAATCCATGTTCCTACTTGGAAGTGGGAAGAAATCAATATGGACTTTATAGTGGGTTTGCCCCAGACTCAAAGGCAATATGACTCTATATGGGTGGTTGTGGATAGGTTGACCAAGTCCGCTTAGTTTATCTCCGTCAAGTCTACTTATTCGGTGGAAGATTATGTTACGATCTTCAGAGATGATGTTGTGTGTCGCCATGGTATTTTGTTATCCATCATATCGGATTAGAGTGCACAATTCACATCTAGGCTTTGGAGGTCATTCAAAGAAGGTTTGGTTACTAAGGTGAAGTTGAGTACCGCTTTTCTTCCTCAAACGGATGGTCAATCGCAATGAATTATTCAAACCCTTGAGGATATACTTGGGGCTTTTATATAGATTTCAAGGGGAATTGGAATAAGCATTTGCCTTTGGTGGAGTTTGCCTATAATAATAGCTTTCATTCATCTATCTCCATGGCATCCTATGAAGCCTTATATTGTTGAAGGTGTAGGTCTCCGATTGGATGGTTTGAAGTTGGTGAGCCTTCACTTTTTGGTCCTGATTTTGTTTACAAGTATATGGAGAGAGTACATATCATTGCAAACATCCTATAGTTGGCAAAAGTCTTTTGCCGATCATAGGAAATGGGATTTGGAATTTTAAGATGATGATAAGGTGTATTTGAAAATTTCACCTATGAAGGGGGTGGTTAGATTTGGCAAAAAAGGAAACTTGTGTCCTCTTTATGTGGGTCCCTATGAAATATTGCAATGGGTTAGTAAGGTTGTCTATGAAATGAAACTTCCTAGTGAATTTGCTTTGGTTCCTCCAGTTTTTCATGTTTCCATGCTTAAAAAGTGAATTGTTGATCCCAAGTCACTTCTTCCTATTGAGGGTCTTGGTTTCAAGGATAATCTCTATTATGAGGAAGTCCCGGTTCAAATTCATGATAGTCAAGTAAAGAACTTGAGGAATAAAGAGGTGGTTTCTGTAAAGGTGTTATGGAAGAATAACCTAGTTGAGGGTGCAACATGGGAGGCCGAGGTCGACATGAAGTCCCGTTAGCCTCATCTATTTGATAACTAAGGTTAGTAGTTTTTACTAATAATGAATATAATGAATAAAATTGAAGGTGTTTTTGTTTTTAGTGAAGTGTTGAAAAATATGTATTTTTTATTTTTGCTTTAAAATAAAATATAATGAAGTAGTACATTTGAACTTTAAATTTTGATCCTTGGCTTGATTGAGTTATTTTGTAAATTTTGATATGGTGTGTCTTTATAATGGTATATAGCATGTTGGTAAGTTGAGCTTTGACATAATTGACTCATAACTTCTATGTTGGGCTCATGTTGTTGTGAGAAGCATATTTCTCAAAAGGTAATGTTGTTCCTCATGTGTGGTAGTTGAAGTTTTTGATATGTCTTGTGCCTTTAAAAATTGGTTGATGTTGTTATGTATTATTGTTTGTTGGGCTACTAGTGTTGAATCTATTCCTTCCTTCAAAAGAATTTTACTGTCATTCGGGTGCGAATGTTCCTACAAGGGGGGGGGGGAGTTAATGTAATTTTTGAAAATCCAAGGAGTGTCTTTAAGATTAACGTAGGTGTAATAGGTCAAGATAGTTTTTTAAGGGTCATTTTAATAAATATAGGTTATTTGGAAAGTTTAGAAACCAAAACGTTCATGACGTCCATTACATTCGGAAACTCGTTCTAGGAGGTACTAGCATGCCTAAAAAAATTTGACTAGTTTTTAGGAGTCGGAAATCCATGAAAATTGGTAAAAGGGTGGATAACATTTATTTAAGTTGATTGATGGTCGAAATTTACTGGCACGACTCCCCAAGAACCAACCATGGCCCCTGGAGGAGGACCCTTGCACGTTGGTGTCAACACTGCCTGGGTAGTGTATAACCACGAGATGCAGTCGACGATCTGTGTATTGATCAAGGGGGCGTCGTTGCCAAACTTTTGACAACACTTGGAATTTTTTTTAAGGACACTAATTTCATAGTCTTTGATAACAACGATGGATATGTAGCACAAAAGGGCACACTAATCGTCCACACACAGACGGACCGTCGATCGAGGTGTCGTCTGTGAGATTCTAATTTTCCTACACGTTTTAACTTAACGTCATTTAATTATTTAAGGGGTTAGGTTGTTTATTAAGTGTTTGAGTAAGTTTAATTATATTTATTATCTCCCAATATAAAGACCCCAACCCCGTTATTCTTATTACAACACTCAAATAAAACTCTCTTCCTTCTTCTTCTTTCTCTCTCTATTGGAAGACACCACTGAAGACCAATCAAGAAGGTATTTGGGGATTGTAAGGTATTATTTCGCAAGCAAATCTTCATAAAATGTTAAGGTATGGGATCTAAATAATCTTTGAGATTTCTTTCCTCAAAGTGTTCATTCAAAGTGTTTTCAAAAGTTGAGTTATCACGTGGGTTCTTCTGAAACTATAAAATGATGTTAGTAATTGATTTTTTTATGGTTTATTTTTTATAACATGAATATATTAACATGGATTATAATTTTATTATTATATATCTTTATTGTTTTGTCTTGTTTTTAGATGATGACCTTAACCTTTAACCCTAGCTTTGATCTTGATCTGAATTAGGATGTATTTGATTCAATCGGCTTCATTATTGGTTGAATTACTATTAGATGATGTTCATATGACAATCATAAATGTATGAGGGTGAATTTTTTCTTTTATACTAGTTATTGATAAGTGATCTAGGTTGTGAAGTAATTTCTTAATTGACCTAAGTATTTTGTCCTATGTTATACACTAGTATAGAATTGTGATACAGTGATTCTCCTAACCTTGTTATAATGATTTGTTATTGAATTATGTTTATGTTATGACCTAAGTTGGTTGAATAAAGGGTTTATTGTAAGGTATTGGTGATTAATTATGAAGGAGACTTGATATGTCTTACAATCCCTTTCTTTACATTAATTTGACATTGTGTGATTGAATCATGATGTTATATAGGAGTATGCCGTGTATTAGGATTGATAGAGTTGGTATGATGTTAAATTGAAATTTCTTGACTATGGTTGTGAGATTAAGTAAAATTTTAATGTTATAAGGATGGTAATGTTTACCAATGAGCCTTTTTATGAAATATTATGTAATGTGTTGACCAAACCTCTATGAATTTTAATAAAAGAGCTACACTATTGAAATTCTTATTGATCTATGTTGATGATAATTATACAAGGGATAGACCCTATGAAATAAATTAAGATATAATGATTAATAAAGCCTAAAGAAATCTCAATAAAGGGAGTTAGATGAGCACCGAGTGAATTTAACAATAGGAGATGATGACTTCAAAAACAGGAAGATTCACCCTATAGTTCTACAAGCTGTGTTTACTTCCCAAAGAGGAATACTCATCCAATGGATTACCATGAGAGGAGGCCCCAATTAACAAGTGGTATGAAGAGGGAGTGTACCTATCTGTTAATTCTTGAACTCTGTTGCCCCCATAGGAAGATTAGCTAGTTGATCCACCTAGAGAGTTGCGTTTATGATTGGTTTTACTTTGTCCAGACGACCATATTAAATCGGTGTAATATTTTACAACACCAGATTCCACACTTAGATCTTGAGGTCTATGTCGGTTAAGGAAAGTATTCCCTAAACTAATATGAAGTAATGAAGTATAAATTAACTACGGTGACTTGAGAGGTTTCAATTAGCCTAGGTAGGGGTTTGGGACTCTACTTATGTCTTGCACTAGTTATCCATGAGAGAAGCCTTAGAAGGTCGATATTATGAAGAATTTACATGTAAATCACATGTACACACACTCACACTTTAAATGAATGTATGAAGCAATTTAATGCGAATGGGAGATTTTAGGGTGGACACTTATTGCGAGTAGAGATGATGTTTCTAGACCTTTCCCTACTATTCCTAAAGGATGTAATGAAGTATCGAATGAAGTTAATGTCTATGTATGAATGAGATTAAATTGGAAGGTTTTCTCAATCAAAGTCTAATAAATGTGAATGGGAGATAGTAGGGTGGACACTGGTTGCGAGTAGAGACGAAGTGTCTAGACCTTTTCCTACTCTTCCTAAAATATGAAATGAACGAAAAGGGGAGTTTTGGGTTAATACTCGTTGCGAGTTGAGATGAAGTGTTTCTTAGCAACCTTACTATCTCCCAAGAGCTTTCTAAGATAGGTGGAAGGATTGATACATGTTATGAGTAGAGATGTGGCATCCAAAAAGTATTTCTTAACCTATATTAGTGAATATTTAAGACTCCATGGTGGATTTATGCTTAGTACCGTGAAAATTTGAAGACGAGATGGGTACGGGTTGTGAGAAGAGATGTTATCCCAAATGTACCTCTTGAGATGAGTACTCCTTGTTATTAGAGAATGAGTACTTCGAAGAAATCTCCTTAACCCTTAACTATGTTCCCGCATGGGTATAGCTATTGGAGACTCCATGTAAAGTCTTAAAAAATTATCCTACCTTTGGAAAGTAGGGATCCCTCATCTGCTAGGGGTAGTACAAGGATTCCCCCACAAAAGAATCTAATAAACTAAGTCTTTAAAAAGTGTTCTATGTAGGGATGGTGATGGTATGGTACATTATCTATTCATTTACACCAATAGGAACGTGAAAGGGAAGTCTTGGTGTGTCTTTTTATGAAATGTATGAATGGGTTATATGATTAAATGAATCATGATGAACATATGACTAAGATTTATGATGTAAGGTGACTCTATGATTAATATTTATGAATTATGTTGATTCTATGTCTATGTTCATGAAGCATGATATTCTTATGTCTAATGTTGATGGAAGTTATGTGAATGAAGTCATGAATGATAAAAATAGTGCATTTAATCTTTTATAATCCTCAAGGAACACATTGTGGGAGTAACAGTATAGAATGCTACTCTCACATTGCACTCTGTGTGACTTGTAAGTCCATTTGAGAGGGGTACTTATATGAATTTCTCAAATGCAAGTACGTTCCTCTAGTGTCTTTAGTATTGAATGTTCACTTATTAAATGAAATGAAGTTTTCTTGTCCTTGGTAGTCTTATGAATCACTTGAGTGTGTAGTGAAGGGATTGCATGGGCGGTTCTTTTACGTCTTACCTAAGTGAGTCTTAGGATTGGTTGGGATAGGAAGTGTTTGTTTTAAGTGGGTTAACTGTAAGTATACTCTTAGGTTGAGAGAAATGGATGTATTGCCTTATGTGTTATAGAATGACTTTATGATATTTTGTAACTTAATTCATGAAGGATTTTATCAAAAATAGCATGACTAGTATGTTTACTCTAAATTGACCCTTTTTTAATGATTTATGCATAATACCATACTTAGTACATGTTTGTACTAACTCCATAGTTTTCTATACTTTAAAAGTTTAGGTTGGAAGCAAGTTGAAGGTTAAAAGTCAAGCTTGGGAGTCGACTCTGTCATGAGTAAGTATTTCCTCATATATTCGACGACATAGTCTATGTTTACTTTATTTTTTTCTTTAAGACATGTAAAGACTTATTATGCATTCTCTCTCAATGTAAAGGTCCTGTCCCTAAGATAATAATGTCGAGTCTTTAAGTTGATTTGTGACGATTGGAGTGTCCCTTGTATTTATATAAGATTTTTTCCTTATTATTAGATATCGTGAAATGTTTTAAATTTCCGAACAAATTTTTATGTCTTATGTAATGAATGATAGCTAAGATGCTTGTGCAAGACTTTTGAAAGGTTATGCACACCTTGATCCGACTCAAGAGTACTTTTTTCTTGTAGAGTGTACTTGCAGGTTGTAACATGTTGGCTCTCGTAAGAGGAAATTAATCCCTTACACGAAAATGTATTATTTTCCTTTTATTAGTAGATTACAATGATTGTATGCATCTCATTAAACAACAGTCAACATATGATTTCATCATGAGTATACAAAACAGAATTGTGTAATGTGTCATCCATCCGAGTTTGAGGCTTGGAATTATTTCAATGACACTCCTCCTTTTTATTAATGAACCAATAAATGTATGTTTAGGATTATGTATTGAAGGTTTCAAACCATTTAGTCAGTCAAGAAGTAGATACTATTTATGGCCAGCGATTGTCACAGCATATAATTTACCTCCAGGAATATGTATGAAAGAGACCTATATAGTCTTAACAATCATTATTCCGGGGTCAAACAATTCCAAACATAAAATTGATTTCATTTGCAGCCTCTAATAAGAGAATTTACTCTGTTGTGGGAGACAGGTTTGCACATATTTGACATGTCAAAAAAGTAAAACTTTCAATTGAGGGCAACTTTAATGTGGATAAATCTGTGACTTTCCAGCATATTCTATGTTATAAGGATTGAGTACTACAACTAAGTTTGCATGAACCGATTTTATTGAGGAAACACAATACTTTAGGTTGACCCATGGTGGGAAAGGATTTTGGTTTGACTGTCATTGGATGTTTCTTAACAAACATCACCCATTTGGAAGAGATCGTGAGAACTTTCTTAAAGTTAGGACTATCCAAACATCACCTACGCCTGATAAAACATGAGAGGAAACATTGAATCAAATTTATGATTTATACAACATAGTTAGATGTAGAACAAGTCAATAGAAGAATATGTAAGTGTTGTGGATGGAAAAAGAGAAGCATGCAATTGGAGTTATAACATGATTTGAAATAATCTCTAAGTCATTCATATTGAAAATAATGTCTTTGATAATGTGTTTAACACATTTCTTAGTTTTGATGACAAAACAAAAGACAATCCACAATAATGTCAAGATATGGTAAAGTATTGTAATCGAACTCAATTGGAAAAGGATAGTAATGGAAAATACCCCAAAGATATAGATATGATAGAAAACACAAATTATTCCGATAATTTTTCCTATAGAAAATCTAGTAACAAGAAGATTTAATCGGAAATATCGACAAATTCTTGTGGAGTCCAAAACAAAAAAATGAAATAAAAAAAATCAACTGCTCCAATTTCATCTCTATCGAATTTTAATATCAGAATAGCAAAGCAAGAGCTATCTGGTTAAATTGGGTGAAAGGATTAGTGTTTCAAGATTCGTATGTTTTTATTTTTGGTAGATGTCCAGACAGAAATGCGAAAAGTATATATGGCACGATAAGTCATGATTGTCACGTTTCAAGCAAAACTATTGCCTATTGCCTTTCACAAATTACTCGCTAGTAATGTGTGGCAAACTTACATAATTCAACTTCTTTTTACGTGATCTTACTTCTACAACTCAGCAAGGTGATGACATTGACAGATTAGAGAGAGATATCGCACAAATCTTGTAAAAGTTGAAAAGTATATTTCCTCTCGGATTCTTTGACAAAATGGAACATCTTCATGTAAACCTTCCGTATGAAGCAGTAATAGTTGAACATGTACAATGTTGATACATGCACCCTTTTGGAAGGTAAATATAAAGCTTTATATAATATTAGTGACTAGTATGCTATATATTTATATCGTTTCATGTAATGGCCCATACATGTTATATTTTTAGGTATCTACGAATTATTCAAAGGATGATTGGAAATAAATCTAGTATTGCGGGTTCCATTTGAAAAGCGTACATGACGATATAATTAAAAGAAATATTTCCTCATTATTTTTAACCTTATGTCATGACACGTCATTAGAAAGTGGACTGTAATAATAATAGTGGAGATAAGGAAGATATTAAAGGAAATTTATCAATATTCTCCCACTCAGGTCGACTTCGGGGAGAATCCAAAAAAATGTGATTTATCCCTCGAGGAAATAAAGGATGCCCAAACTTATATCTTGAAAACTGTGAAAAGGATGAGCCATTTGTGATGTAAAAAAAGTTTATTTGATTTTATTAATAATAAAACATATCCTTAAATCACGACTTTTCAATTGAATTTATTTTGTTCTTATGAAGTATGTTCAAGAAATGTTTGCAAGAAGAATTTCTGAATTTATCTTAGGGTCAAATAGACGAGAGTCTTGAAGAAAATTTCTCTATATGATTCAAGGAATTTGTGAGTATTGTGAAATTATATTTTATACAATAACATGCTTAAATTTATTTTTAAATTTTAATAAGTCATACATTTTTAAAGAAATATGTCCAATGAAACCCCATTGAGAAAGAATACATATATAGTCTTTCCCGTGCACCATAAATAGACGCTACATGTTATTTTGCGTGGATAGAAATTTTACACATAATGTCATGGTAGCACAAATCAACAATGAATAGTTGAGTTTGTATGTTAGATTCAAATTTTTGTGATTACTATGAACGGATAAAAAAATACAAGTGGAATACTGTGGATCACATTTAAAACAAACTGTATTGTTCAAATGTGAATGGTTTAAACCAACAATGGATATTGGTGTTAAAAGGAACATTCAATACAAAGTAGTTGATATTTACAATCATCGTCGATATAAAAATATGAACCTTTAATTCTTGCAATAAAAGCAACAAAAGTGTGATATATACCTTATCCTAGAAAGAAAAAGGACAATGATGATTCGGTGGCTGTGCTGAAAATCAAACCCAAAAATGTTATTAAATTTCCTAATGAGGAGGTTGCAATAATTTCAGAAGTAAATGTTCAATTTCAAGTTAAACAACTAGAAGTCCATGAGATAGATATGACACTTTCTGTTGATGAAAAAAAATACTCTTAAATGATCCAAATGGAGATTTAATTGAAATGGATGAACCCATATGATGTATTTTTGCAAAAAAATCATGAAATCCACATAATATCCACCGAAGAAGAGTATGAAATTGAATAAATTTAGGAAATTGAGGATGAGGATGAGTATGAGGAAGAGGAAGAGGAAAAGTTTGAAGAAGACAATGACTAGTGCTTGATAATTTTCTATCGTGTTTTCACTATATTTTGTTTGTTTCTGATTTTCAATATAGGTTAATCTGTTGTAGTTTCTTTTTTTTAGTCAAGGATTTTGAAAAATAGTTTGTCTTTGAACTATGTGTGTTCTATGTCTTATTTCAATTTCTAATTAAATCTTTGGGTGACTTGTTGTTATGTAAATTCCTAAGCTCAATAGATCATTTCTTTGAATTGCATAACATTTGTTGACAATGATTGTGTTACCAACAGGTTCTGTAGCCTTAATCAGAGGAACATGATAAATTTCATATCAACAAGCTCTTACAGAGACAATTTTCATATCACATCTTTGTTCCATGTACTCTCATTATCTTATTATACTTCTTTGTATATATGGCTTGAGGCAGATGTCATGGAAAATCGTCAGGTAGGAGTAATCCTGCTATATGTGTAAGCGGAACAAGTATTGCTTAGCCCACTAAAGTTTCTCCTCAACAAGGTGGTACGATGACCAATATTGAAACAACAAGACAAAGTATTAGCCCAACCATCTTTAAGACACCTCCAGTTACACCTAATCATAATAACCTAACAGGTCAGGGTCCTTCAACTCAAATTAATGTTCTGGAGCCTTGTCAGTGATACATTTCTAATGCTTATTGTTTGTGTATAGCTTCCGATAAAAGTTAATGATCCCTTTATTGTTGCTACTTTTTTTAAAGATAGTTACCCTTGTTACTCTTGTATCTCCAAGTACTAATATTTTCCCTTGAACAACAAGCTCTTAGAGAAACAATTTTTATATTTCAGCATTGTTCCATGTAATCTCATTATTTAACAACAATTTTTTTTCTTTATAGGTATGGTTGGATGTAGAGTTCGTGAAAAGTCTTCAGGTAAGAGTAATCCTGCAATTCGTGTAAGCATGCTAACAATTCCCAAGCCTACAATAGTTTCCCTTAACAAGGTGGTCCCCCGACAAATATTGGAATGGCAACTCACAATAATAGGCCAACCATCTCCGAGAAACCTCCAACTATATTAAATAAGAGTAACCTTATAGGTCAGGGTCTTTCTACCCAGAGCAATGTTACAAAAGACGTACAAATACAGTTGTTGAAGGAGAGTCCAATAGTAACCACACAAGGACCCTTGTTTTTAAATCTTCTGCGGGGTTAGTCCGTTCGTTTAAATTTATTTCTAAAATTTCTTATACATAGTGCATTGAAAAACTTGAATGTGCTACAATTGGAGTCTGATTGTTTGGTTTAAATTTTCCACCTTTGAAATCTGATTGTTTGTTTTAAATGTGCCACCTTTGAAATCTGTTTGTTTGGTTTAAATGTGGTACCTTTAAATTTGTTTAATCTAGTGAAGTAAAGTTTAGGCTGTTCCTTCCTATTTACTCTGCTAAATTAACTTAAATTTTCTGAATAAATCCAAGGTAACTAAGGATAACCTGCTACTTGTTGCGTCGATAACACTTGTTGTCTTTGAAATAGCACTCCTAATAACGTCTTTAAATTTTTATACAGACTGAAACCTTAGAAAATATGCTCTAGTTTCATATCCAAATATTTAAAAGTGATGTTGATCCCAATGGATTTAATTTGAAAGGTGCCTCAAATGATGTCAGAAATGGTTATTTTATTAAATCTAAGGTATAAGTTTTCATCGTAAGGGATTTTATCATGTGTATTCATAAACATAGTTAGGACATTAATGTCTACTTTCAAACTTATTTCTGAGAAAATTTTACCATGATGTTTCTATTAGTGAAAATGAAGTCAAAACACACTGGATGGTTAAGGAAGGATTGAATTATAGGAATTACATTTCTAAATTAAATAAAGGAGTAAGGTATTGTTATGTACCAGAAGATGTGTGGGAAAGATTGATGGAGCTTTAGTGAAGTGCAGAGTCTATAAGGAAATAAAAAAAATTTCAAAAAATTGTCGTGACAGCCGTGGAACTGTTGTTGGGACTCACACTTGCGGCTCTATTTCAACCGGAGAACTACTCAAGAAACTTATGATTATATATTCAACAAACTCTATAACAATTATTTTCTCTTGTATGATATATATTTTGTTATTTCTATTGTTTAGGCAATTGAAAAAGATCGAGATCCCACGTCGACATATTTACATTTGCATGTTCATACAAATGGACATGTTGGAAAATTATTTGGTTGTGAGCGTCTCGAGATATCCATTTAGTCTAAAACTTGGAGGTGTTTCCTTTTATTACTAATGGAGTTTATTGTGCAATTTTGCTTTTACAGTGTATTTGTTTGTGTTGTTTGGTATTGTTTTAAACTGCGACATTTTGGTCTGTTGCTGCTGTTTGGTATAGTTTTAAAGTGTATTGTAATTGTTGTTGACGTATATGTTGGTGAAATTTTGTCCATTTTTATAATTTGAGACTTTTCGATGCAATTCAAATGTTGATTTGATGCAATTCTAGTGTTGTATTAGAGATAAACTACTGTTACCATTTTGGTGTAATTCGATTTTGGGTTTGAGACTTTTCTGGTGTAATATTAGTGTTGTTTTTGTATGATTATAGTTTTGTTTTACCGTGACTCTAGTGAAGTTGTTTTTGGTGCAACTCTAGTCCTGTATTAGTGAGAATTTGTTGATGTTTTTCGAGTGAAATGTAACCGCGATCAAGTACTCTCATGTATGATAAATTATACAAGTTTGATATATCGTATTAAAGGTACCTTACTGGAGCAAGCTTCCAAAAGATAATCCTTAATATCTATGGAATATACCTATAGGTAGATCATTGATGAATATAGCGAGTGTTGGGGTGAGGTTTTAGGTAGGGGATTTCCATAACAGTTAGTTGTCATTGTCTGTATGGTACACATACCAATTACCTTATACTCATTGACCATGTGGGTGCAACAAAGAGTCCAAACCCCATTCTTTCATAATACTATAACTTTGGGGAACTACTTTTACGGTTGTGGGTATAATTTATATGGTTTCAATACTCTTTTAGCATTATTGACCATGTGGGTGCAGCAGATAGTCCATCTGGTTGTAACTACACAGTTCTTCCATGCTTAAAAGCTTGTGTATTTCTACATTTCCTTCAAAATTTTGTTTATTCCATATCTTTAATGTTTTCTCATTTTCTCTACTTATTATAGGAAATATATGAAGAAAATTGAAGGAAAAAATATTGTTTGAAACTGATATTGATCATTAAGAAGAATATTACCAAGCTGCGAGGGAGAAAAGAAAAGAAGAATATACGGTCTTGTATCTGAATCTAAAAGTTACGAAGGGTAGAATCTCTGTGGCTCATCATCATTACCACCTGCTTTTTCTCAATCAACATCGAGCACAATATGGATGAGTTTTTAATGAAAATGATGTCTGCACTAACTAGTCATCTTGTTCCTATTATTGTTGAGCAGGTGCAAGCATCTCTTATTCAATTCGGCAATCCATCGACTACGACACCAATTCCTCTTGTCAGTAATGAGGACAAGGTTGATACCTCCATTTCAGGTTGATACAGCGACAACTAATGTTTTTGATAATATCATAATTTTTTGTAATTATAAATTGCGGATATTAATAGTTTGATAAACACCGGTTCATTTAATAGTACTTGATAGTTTTCTTTGGGTATTTTTAACTATAAATATGTTATTTTGGAGCCTATTTATATACTATGAATCGTCTATGAGTATTATATTTTATAAATATTTTTTCATTTTAGAGTATCTAGTAAAATTCATTTAATTTATTTCAGCAGTTCATATTTAAAGTAACAAAATCAAATAAGAAGAATTATTTTTTTAGCAACAAATTTAGCGACTATTTTGTCTTTGCCATTAAAAGAATGTTTGCAACGGATCAGCGACGAATTCTTAAAGGCCTAATACATTGTAAAATAAATATGTTGCAACAAAAATTTCATTGCAAATTTATCAAAAATAATGAAATGAACTATGAAATTAGCGACAAAACTATAGAAATATAATGACGAATCAGTACGTCACTAACATGTGGGGACCAAAATTGTTCGTCACTTTGATGCCGCTTAACTTGTGATGAAACACCATTTTTAATCAAACAATTATGAAATTAGCAACAAAGTATATAAATATAATGATGACTAAGTCTATCTCTAACATATGGTGACAAAATGATTCGTCACTAGGACATCCCTAAACTTTTGATGGAACTCATTTTTCATCACTAAGTGCTTACTAACAAGCATAATAGCACCAGTCAACACTCTGTTTAGCCATCATGGAGCGTTCTGCATTGAATGACGATTTAAAAAAAATAAATAAAAAGCTTCTTCGCATCACGGACCCAACTTCAAACATTGATTTTTAGTCTTTTCTCATGTTTAGCTATCTTATATCATTCCTAAAATAATGAGATCATTCCTATTACTATTACCATCCTTCAATCTAAAATTCAATTCATCGAAAGTTAAGACTCATGTAAAGAAGTTATGATTCATGTCATGAAGTCAAGAGTTGAGTCAAGATAAGTCTTAATGTTTTAAAAATACTTTCACAAACGTTTTAAATTTGTTTTAAGACTAATGTTTCATAGTTGTGGGAAGAGTTCATATTTAAAATTCATTATTCAAAGCAGTATATGGGAAATAAGTATTCCCAAGATGTTTTAAAATGTTTTCACATTTAATTACGAACATAAAATGAGATTTTCAAAGATCCTGTGAGCTTGTTTTCATAAAAGAGTATATGCTTTCATAATAAGAATTCCAAGGTACCCTTTGAGCTATGTTTTTCAGAACTTACCTCAAATCACTGAAGGAGACATAATATCTAGTATAATTATATTTTTTGATTAGCATTGAGCACCAATATGGGGAAGAGATTAGACAACTCAGAACCCCCGTAAATAATTTTGCTACTATCACTAGAAAACTATCATACTTTATAAAAGACCCTTTAGTGCTTTTGAGCATAGACTTGTAGATCCACTTAGAAATTCAGGTTCAATTCTAATAGGAAGGTATAGGATGGCCCTTGAAGAGTGAGGTAAAACATTGTATCATCACTATAACTCTTAAGTGGTGGATATTGGTTAGAGAAACCCAAGAAAAGTTAATTGTATTTTATATCAATAGTTTTGTTTTATTTTTACATGCATCTCAGAGTTATATTGTATATTTACATACATAAAGAGTTGACATCATGTTTTAAACAACTTTTCTTTATATTGAACTTGTTGTAAATACAATTATATTATTATGACTTCAGTCTTGTAGAGTTGAGTTGAGCAAGGTATGTTCTTCGAATTTATTTCTAGCATATGTTTGTGTTTTAGCATTACAATTAGCATACTTGTACATTCAATGTACCTATGCTAGTTGGCCTTCACGTTATTATGATGCATATACAGGTAAAAAGGATCGACATTCAGTGCACCATTGATCGACGTAGCAGTTTAGCGTCAATTGGTGAGCCTATTTGATTTTCGGAGGATCCGTTTTCATTGTTTTTAGTATTAGTTTTAGTTGATTAGGATTATGTGGCTTTTGTCTCATCATCCCTCACATTGTTTTTGTGGAGTAGAATTTTCCCTAATGGACAATTAAATGTTCTTTTATAACATTCAAGTCTATTATATGAACTGATCTTTGTCAATTTTAATCCTTCTGCTGAGTAAGTAAGCAAGACCAAGGTTCACTCTGGGACAAAAATGGTTCTCAAGTTCCAACCCCACCCAATGTGTACGCTCGGGGTGTGATAATAGTTCCGCAGAAACATAAACAACATATTTTAAAGTAGATTCTCAAAAACATAAAGTTAGAATATTAGCGTAAATTAATGATTGTAAAAAAATATTAGGATTGGTAATATTATAATGAAAAAATATAATCATTCTTCTTTAACATATGAGGTTTTGAGAAATAGTTAGTCTAAGGATAGAATTATTCTATGCACTTGTGTATTGATATAAAAATAATGGTATCAGTTAGCGAAAATCATAATACATTAACAATTAATCATCAATAAGAAGAAGAAGATGTTTTACAATTAGAGGAAATTTCAATATTTATACACAAGAAAGGGTTGTGTGAATAAATATTTTTTATGCTTTATCAGAAAGGTCACAACTCGTTTGACATATTAAAACCTTTTGAAAATTTCCCAACCTTTCATAAATGTCGCAACTTTTCATAAAAGTCACAACTTTGCAAAAGAAACAAATTTTAATACAAGTCACAATTTTCATAAAAGTAACAACTTTGCATGAAAATAGCAACTCTTCATATTTCATTTGAATAGTTTAAAAACAAACGTTTACTTGAGGTATCAATTCAAAGATCTATAAATGTTGCTGACCTTCGATCTATATTGTACCATACATATAAAATAATTATTAACTCAAATCACTAGAGGTAAAGTAAGATTATCCAGAAGTGGTATACTAATGCCTGCAACAATGCATGTATACATAGTATTAGAGGACAGGTTTTTACAATTCTAAATTAAAGTGAACATTCTCAAGGTATAACTTTTATATATACATTCAAGACAGCTAATTCACATAGATTGGACAAATATTTGAGTCTGGTACTAGATTGTTAAGCCTATCATTGGCAAAGTATTTCTACTTGGTGATCAGTTGTTTAACTAAGTACAAAGGGGCCTGATATTTATAAATATGGATGATTTCGTGCATGAACGATTAATTTGTAAGTTGATGGTGACGATTTTTAAGTTTCTATGATTAGGGGAAGAATAGTTTAGGAAATTATAAAATGGAATTCTAGTTAGTGATGACGCCATGTAGGTAGTGTAAACATTTATATAGAAATCATAGATCTAATATTAGAGATATCAAGGATTGTATTGATGTATTGTATATTGATTTATTGATATATTCATGTATTGGTGAAAAAAATAATGTTAAGTACATACTCAATATATAGGGAGAGAATTGCAGAGTTCTAACATTATTAAACTTTGAGTCGTACTACAATACCTTGTACTACTATAATAATAAAATAATTATAAATAATTAAATTATAAGTGTACAATAATTCTAATAGTAATATTAGTGGTAATATAATCTTAATCGAGTTCAACTAGTACAATATGTAGCAGCATAGTCAATATAATAGTCAAATTGTATTGTAACTTCAATTCTACAACAGTGGTGTAAATTAATTAGTCAGCTTTGTTGGACCTGTTTCCTACAAATGTTTCAATCGTACGCTTCCTTTCTTCATCAATGCTTTGTCCAAACAAGGCATTTAGTTTCATTGGACTTGTTCCTTATAAAATTAAATTTACAGAAACACACTCAACACAGTTTAGAAAGTGTACTGAAAAATAAAAATTAATATCATAAGTATAAATAAATGAATGTAAAAAATATACCAGAATCCCTAACAATATAATAATAAAAAAATGATAAATTGGGCCCACTGAATGTATAATGCCCCCTTAATAAAATATTTCCCCTATTGTACCAGAGGTGTAAAGAAGTAGATCCTCTTAGAATGAAAAGATTTTATTTATGTCATATTTGGAAAGCAATCCTTATACGTAACCGACGTCGTCGTCCTCGGAGAGGAGTAGTTCTAGCCTCTTAGCATTCATCATAACATTCATAGGTTAAAAATGCAGAAAATTGTAAACTTTTCTTTTACATCTATCATGAGGTTTACGTAGACTTCTCGTATACACATAATATATTCATATCGAGTATATATAGACCCTTTGTATAAGAAGATTACATTGTCTTCTACTTTTATGGAACAAACACACACACACACACACAAAACATATACATTTAATAGTCTTAAAACAGATATCTCTTCTCATAACTATCTAAACAATAGTATAACAATTGGGCATAGCCCATACATAAATACAATAAGAGCCACATATAACTATAAAATCATTAGTACTCAAATGAATGGAAGTGAACAAAATGTCTCTAGGACTAATAAACATCCAATGATAGAAAGTGGCATTCTCCTCAAAATGGTGAGGACCTACCCTACTTGAAGAATGAGATTCCAAGTCTTCCTTCAAAAGTCGTCATGAACTCTTCAACAAACAAAATATAAAATGTTGGGGGAAAACAAAGAAATCGGTTTGGCACATCACTCTTACTAAGTATAGGACCATATGCACATATAACATAGACGTTATTCTAAAAAGGGACATTTCGTTAAAGCATGCTAATTTACTTTGAAAAGTCTTATGCACATTCAAGAATCAATGCAAATCAATAATACATACTAATTAAATAAAGACCACGTACATCACAAGACCAACAATATTAATAAATCATCCATATCAACATACTTGAGAACATAATCAAGACAAATCTATCATAAAGTTATAACATCAACATGCATATATAAGAGTTCATGACAACATAACAAAAACAAGAAAACTAGTCATGAACCCTCATTAAGTAAGCTAGTGCAATGACTAAGCAACGACACATAGACTCGCTCAATCAAGTAATCATAACAAAGACCATAAACAATGCCCAACTTCATATACTATACCATTAGGAGGACACATAATAATACTTTAGCAATAGAGATCAAAAACATGTTAATAAGTGAAATAAACATCACATAGTGTTATTAACATGTAATATCGTAATATACATATCATTTATATTATTAAGAATATACATACATAAGAACATACTCCTAAGACTTCCCTCAAGGCTAAGTGGTGCAATGTATAGGTAGAGTACCATACCCCTACCTAGATTAATCTAAACTCCTTAGGTCATCATAGTTAGAGTTCACTTCATTACTTCATTTTACCTTTTTGGGCACATCTTTCATTAACCGACATTAGACCACATGAGCTAATGTTTTGGAAAGAAGGCGGACTACTTGCCATGGCAGTACCAAAGCATGAATGTAGCACCGATGTAGATCCAATAGCTAGCATCCTTATGGTGGCAACATAGTTCAAGAACTAGGAGATGTAGTTGGGACCCTCATTATGGTACATTCATTATAGTATACAATTTCATGAGTACATTAGTGATCCTACATTCCATATGTGGGAAGGTAGACTCCTCTCTCTAGTTCACTCGGTGCTAAGCTAGAGTCCCTTTTTGAAATGTCTTTGAGTCTTTATTAAATATCATTGCATAGTTTAATTCATAGCGTCTATCCGTTATATGATAATCCTCAAAGCTCAATAAGAATTGCATGTGTATTTTCTTTTCATTGCAATTCATACATGTGAGATTAGAACATTTACATATCTCATTATAATAAGGTACATTGGTAAGTTATCACCATCCTTATGACATTTACATCTTAGCCAAAAACATACAAACAATAATTCAAGACATTCCAATTCAACATCATACCAACTTTATTCATTCTTAACATAAGGTACACTTCAATATAACTTCATCACTAAACACAAGTAATCATAACAGAAGCAAAGAATTGAGATCACAAGACTTACCCAAATCTACTTCACAGGCCATCATTAAGGTCTTACCCTCAACCATCCAATTAACCACAACAATGGGTATAATACCATAACACAATAGTAACCTACATAATAATAAATTTAATTGAATCACTACAAAAAAATTCATCCTAGTTCATAGCCTAGGGTTAGGACATAAGTCAAATTCATGATCTTCTTCACAACCTAGGTTAATTACTCAAGAAATAGCATAATTCATTTTCATTACATCACAATTTACTAATAAATTGTCATATTAACAACATAGAGTATTAATTAAAACATTAACAAAGCCAATTGTATCAATACTAGATAATAAAATTCAAGCTCAAAACCTAGGGTTAAGGGGAAAAGGTAATCATCTTCAAACTAGGTAAATTCATAAAGAAATAGTATGATTGAATCATAATACATGTTTATTACTTTAAATAACCAAATGGAATCATAAACAAAGTGATTCACAAGATCAATTTTGTATTGGAAGAAAATCCACTTGAATTTCATCTCTTTGAAATCATCTTGGAGGAACCATTTGGGGAACGAGATCCCAAAGGTGAAATGAATCCCATACCGTACTAATTGATGAAGTTTGATGGAAAAAATCCCCCTTCTTGAATCCCTATGACTCTCCTTTTATTTGACTACTATATAGTTTCTTTGGGAGAGATAAAGAAGTGAGAAGGGAAGAGAAATTGGGTTTCGGGAATTATGAGAGTTGTGTTTAGTCTAATTAGGTTTTGGGGTCTTTATAGATGCTATGTATTAACTGAATTAGGCCTTCCTTAACCCCTTATAATTAAATAAACACTTAATTAACTAATTGAATTAATTAAAACATCAACATAGTGACCTGACCTACGAGACCACGACTGACGGGCAGTAGGTCAGTCAATACCTTTGCCCCCTCCTTCCTTCAAACCCATTGTAAGTGTTAGAGACTAGTCGAAATAGAACATTAGCCAAAATTTATTAGTTTTTCTCGACGGAGACATTGACGCCCCGTTGATCCAACCACACATCAGCGCCTACACACAAGGTAAACACAACCTCTTGGCAGCTTTTTGCCAAGTTGCAAGGGTCCTCCTCAAGGACCCTTGGTTGGTCCTTCGGGATTAGTACCCGGCCGTTTCAACTATGAACCAACTATAATACCTGAGACACCTTACAAAAAAAATTCATCATTTTACTACTCCTAACACTTAGCCAAATTCCTTTATGAACGTTCATTGACATTTTGATTATAAAACTTCCTAAATAAATTAGATAAATTATAATTAACCTTAAAACCATTTTACAACTCTTAGACTCTCATTTTAGTCTTCAGATTAGGCTTTAGACTTTTGCTGTACTACAATTTACCAATGTAATGATACAAAAAGAATAGTGTATTTGAGCTACATGAGCAAAGTAAATAAATATTTTATAGTGCAGAAGAAGAAGAAGTTCATAATCAATATTTAATGTGCAAAAGAAGAATAGGAAGTTCAGAATTTTTGTTGTTTTAAAATTAGAGGAAGCTCCTCTATTTGTAGACAACAAAGGAAAGTGTGAACAAATGCGTATTGTGTCATACCGGAAAGGTCATAACTCTTTGGAAAAAGTCACAATTATTCAGAAAGGTAGCAGCCTTTCATAAATGTTCCAACATTTTATAAAACATGCAACTCTCCATAAAATTCTCAACTTTTCATAAAAGTAACAACTCATAAAAGCCATAACATTTCAAAAAAGTTCCTTTATAATATTCACAACTCATCATAAAAGTTAATATTTTTCTAAATTAAAATTCACAAGTTTTAATGAAAGTTATAATTTTTAATTAAAGGGGAAAACTAATTATTAAAATAAATAAATTACAAGGGAATCATTTCGTACATGAAATAAAGGAGTAAATTTTAGTAGGTTTTAAGAACATTTCAACAAGTATAAAATGATGTTACATTATTGCATATATTAATAAGTGTAAATATATATATGAATGATTAAAAACATGTTCATATCGAATAAGTTTTATCTTCAACATAATTCATTATGATATATATTTGAGTATATGACTATCTTGTTAAAACTTATTAATGCTTTTATATAGCTATTCAATATAAATTTTTTATTTATTTTATACATGAAAAATATATAATATATTACTTTAATTGGATAGAATAACTCCTGTAAAAAAATGAGGTGAAATGTTTTTTATAATGTAATGACGTGTAAAGTAATTTTTTAAAATATTTATGAAATTACCATTTATCCCTCTCGATAGTTGCAGGAGTCAATTTTGATAAGTTGGTGAAATTGCTTTGGACATTTTTGAGCTATTGGTTAATAGTAATTGTTTATTTGACAGGTGATTTTAAATATTTAATTCTGTTGGTAGCTAATGGGATAATTTAATAACTTATATAGTATTAAAAAAAATTAGATGTGGTTTACTTAAATTTAGTCATTACAGAATTAAACGCGGTCATTTAATTCGAAGTCACAAAGGAACTCTATTGCACGAACAAGAAAAACAACATAAACTGGACAACATCATATAAGATTTACCTGATATTCTCTTCCTCATTTTGTGTGCAATGATTGGTTTTTGTAGTCTAAGGTTGTATTAAATTTAATTTCATTAATATATTGATGAGCGATTGAATGCAAAGGGTTCAGTGAGTGACGACTTTAGGTTTGAAAAAGAATGTATTATTATGGTAGGACAATAATTTAGTAATCAATGATTTTGAAGAATGGAATGTATTATTCAATGAATTGCTTTCAAGAGTGCAAGTTACTAGTTAGTTAACTTCCCTATAAATTTCATTTTTTTTCTTTTTTCTATTATAATCGTCTAAAAATTCATGTTATAATAATACTGGTATATATAATAATATCTTAGACTATTCAAATTGGAGAAATTGAAACTTAATCCTAGGCTTGAAAATTTAAAAAATATATATGGGATTTGATATATTAATTGTAAAGAAGATTAGGAACATATTTATAGATTTGGGTGAGTGTTTGAGTCTAGGTTAGACATATAGTAATATGAGTGTTGTCAATTCTGAATTACTATTGTGATAATTTAGTTGAACAGATTGTATTTATATGGAAGTCCAACGAAAGAGGAAGGCTCAAGTCTCGGAGTAATTTTTTCAACTATTTGAGGCAAGTAGATTTCTAAACCTTTATTAAGTATATTGAATTAGGTTATTCCTGTGGTAAGTGTTGGAGATTAATGCTAATTGGTGATGAGTATACTTATCCATATTGAATAATTCTACCGTTGAATAATGGATAATTAAAGTAAATGTAATTAATGGTTTGTGCATAATGTGATGAACATCGTTTTAAAGGATAATTAATTAATTGTTGATGTTGTATCACGATTATGTTGTGTGTATTGTGCAATATATATAAAAAATTTATCTCCTAATTATTTATGTTAATATGTCATTTACATTAGTTTTGAGACATTCTTGTGATATGTGTTACTTTAATTGAGGAATAAAAAGAAATTAAAACGGATGTTGCATTTTGAGAGACGTGTCGCACGCTGAGATGGATATTATTTTTCTATCGACGTGTCGCACAGCTCGGCAGATTCTCTTAGGTTTAACGTTTCACAAGCCGCAATATATTTTATTATTTAGCGTCATGTAGTACGCCACGATAGATGAATGGGCAGATATGTTCCCCATGGGTAAAGCACTATGAGACAGTGAGTTTGCATCCTTAGTCCTGACATGCATCATTATATTTGACATTGCATTTTAATGCATTGGATATCTTTATCATTGGAGAACTTGATCATGTATATTATTGCTCTTGTGATTGCCTTCCTATGGAACTTGTGATTGATGAATATTGAGTTTGTTATTAAAGACATCTAATTGTAAAAGTGTTATTGTAGAGTTGTGTATTGCGTAAATTGTGAATTTTTAGGTTGAGCTGGTTTTATGCACGTTATAGTGGTAGAGGTTACTCAACAACTTTCTTCAATATTATTTATATGTTGTGATACAAGATCTTCATTATATTTTCTATTATTTTCTTGCTAAGGCTTCTTGTGGAAATTTAGAAGGCAGATTTTTGTAGTGTAAGTGGACCTTCTTACTCCTACTAGATGTTTGTAGTGTAAGTTGACCTTCTTACTCCTATTAATAATCTTGTTCTATTCTAGAAACAATATAATTTAAGACGTGTTTTTTTTCTTGAATCAATTTTAATACATTAGAAGGTTGTAAGGTTGTAAGGACTGGCAAGTACACCCTAGAGGAAGGGAGCACTCTTGATTCGTCACAAGGAATACTTCACCCTTCGTAGGTCATGTATAATCCTCTTAGCTATTGTTCATTACACACGATATGAAAAATAGTACTGAATTAAAACCTTTCACAAGAATAATAATAAGAAACATCTTTTATAAAATATTAAGGAATAAGTCTCGTTGCCACATGTCAACTTAAAGACACAACTTCAATATATTAGCGTCACGACCCTTTATATTGAATGAAAATACATAATAAGTCTTATAAAAGGCTAGAGTACATCTAAAAAAATATAGACTATGTCCTCAAACATTAGAGGACATCCCAAGTCTTGAGATAGTCAACTTCCCAAGCTTTGCCTTCTAGGAATATTCACCTTCCTTTAACCTATACTTATAGAGTATAGAAAAGTATGGAGCTAGTACAAACATTGTACAAAGTATAAAATTATGCAAAAACACATATAAAAAGGGATATTCTAGGTGAAATAAAGCTTTCATGATATATATGTGAAACCTTCGTGAATATAGTAATAAAAAACATATAAATCATCATTTAATACATAAGGTAAAACATCATACTATTAAGACAAGACTACACTGGAGTAACACACTTACATATAAGGACTTCACATAAGAACCCTTCTCCAAGAAAACCCCCAAGTTATAAAGTACATTGTGAAAGTAGCATCCCATACTACAACTCCAACCAGGTGCTAGTTGAAGATTCCCTTACATTAGGCACACAACATTTATCATTCAGAAACTTCATCCTTGAATACATAACCTTAACATGATATCTTAACTTTAGAAATTAAGTCACATAACTTCACCTACATCACATTATGACCCATTCATACATTTTATATAAGGATACACCAAGGCTCCCTCTCAATGCCTACTTGTGCAATGAGAAAATAGCGGCCCATAAAACCACCACCCTTAGTACACCCTTTCGAATAGTTAGTTGAATACATTCTTTTGTGGTCCTAGGTTTAACCAACAAAGACCAAAAGATATAGACATGGAATCCCGATACTAACACCTACCTGATAAGGGATCCCTAGTTGTCTAGGGTAGGGTCATTCTTGAGCCTTTACATGGATTTTCCATTAGCTACTCCTTTGTGGGCGTATAGTTAAGGGATGATGAGATTGCTTCTAAGTGTAACCACCACTTCTTCTAATGATCTCTGTGCTAAGAATAAATCCCCTATGGAGCCTTATACATTCATTACTATATGTTAATGGATAACTATTGGACACCACATCTTAATGCACAAAGGGTATCAGTCCTCAAACCTATCTTAGAAAGCTCTTTAGAATAGTGAGGTTTCTAATAAACACTTAATATCAACTCACAAAAGTTTTCACCCCAAAAATCCCCTTTTCCATATTATAGGACTAGTAGGGACGGTCTAGACCCATCATCTCTATTCACCAAGAGTGTCCACCCTACAATCCCCTAATTTATATTCATTAACTTGATTTATTCATTTAAAGTGTGAACACACCTTTCACATAATCACCATACTCATAAAATTGAAACCTAAAAAAAATCATAACTTAGTTCATCATAAATAACATAGTGGCATGCTTCACATAATCATATAATTCATTTAGGCATAACATCATCAAGATACACATTTCAATCTACTAAAACATATCATGCATAAACATTATAATCATTATTTCAATTAGAATTGTATGCCTTCAAAGACATAATCAAAATACTCACATTTATACAATATAATCATGTACTTCAAGTAAACACCGCCACGAGAGGTGGACCATAACGCTCCAGAGCATTTCACAATAAGAGCTAAACAATATAACCAACTTACCGTTCATCCAAGTTTTCCCCACCATTTTTTAATTTCTCAAATAAAATCATCATAAAATAGCATTTAAGGCAGTAGCTAATTATAATATAACATAAAGATATTCAACTCTAACAATTCTAACAATATCAAGATATAACATTAAATACATCAAATAACACTAAAAACTACATATTTCAATTATTCAAACATTTTAATGCAATGACCCATTCTTTGAGTCAAAAATAGAAGAAGTTGGAGTTTGAAAACCCTTTTTTAAAATCTCCATGAAGTGGATGATGGAATTAAAGAAAGATAAAGGATGAACTATCACATCTTATTGTGAAGAAACCCACAATATTTGATGAAGAAACGTGATGAATTTGGTCTTCTTCCTTGGAGCCAGAAGCTTCTTGAAAATGCAGGTTTGTTAGAGAAAGGGTTTTGTAGAGATTTTTGTTTTGAACTTGAGGTTTTCAATTGGTTGGGGAAATGAAGTTTAAATTTAACTAAAAGCATCCACAAGTAATTCCTAAAGTTACCAAATGACCCCTACACTAATTGGACCCTTTTCCAAAGTTTAATTTTACATAAAAACGATAAGACCAAATAAAGGAATTGGTTGCGCATCGCAGAGGGAGCTCCTGATTTTGCCTCTCAAAATTTTTGAGTCAGTGAACCTCGTACAACTCACGCAAAGAACAGGCAGCTTCTGTGCCAGGTGCGTCATGTGAGGTGGGTTCCACATTTAGGTTCTGCACGCTACTTTTGGTAGGTTCCTTGTCCAACGTTTGGGTCCTCCTTGAGGACCCTTAGGATCGTCTTGAGGGAGTTATACTCAAACCTTTGGACCCTTGTTATGTCCTTATTGGTAATAGGATCATCACCATAGATTTTAGACTCCAAACAACACCTAAAATCTTGTACAACAAAAAATGATACACCAGCACACACATAAGGCTAGTTTACGAACGTCTTGGTTGTCCCATGACGTTTGACTTCCAAACTTACCAAACTACCCTCAAATTCTGAAATTCACTATTTTAAAATATCATTAACTCATGAAACACTAGCGAAGCTGTAATTAATACTTGTTCATTATGAGGGTCATTACATTCTGCTCCACTTAGAAAAATATTCGTCCTCATATGACATAAGAAAGTTTTACGGACATCAAAGACTCAACTAGAAGCATATAAATCATAACATCATGGTCATAACATTCATATTAAATGGAAAAAAATTAACAAGGAACAGAAACTACACATTAAAAAGCATTTTTAGTAACACAAGAAACTCTTTGGAACAATTTCCACAACTCAAAGCATACACTTGTACAGGACGTTGAGCTAGTAGAAGGCCATTTGAAGACTACATTGGTATTTCCAAAGATTTTGGTAGGTCGTCACTTAATGAGGACGATGTCATTATCTACCAATTGGATGTTATTTAATCTTAAAGACACTTCATTTATTTTCATTCATTTTGGTACTACATTTGAAAAGGCTATATGTGGCTATGATAGTTGATGTAAGGGCTAGGCCCAAATTCCTATAGTCTCCTCTAGATGGTTGAATATGAGAAAATGTTGTAGAGTTCTTATAGATTATATTTCTATATTTTGTATGTTTAAAAAAAAGAGATGACTATGTAACCTACTTATTTGAAGGGTCTATGTTTACTCAATGAATACATATTATGTGTATTTGAGATGTCTACGTAAACCTCAAGATAGATATAGAAAAGTTATAAATTTTCTGTATATTTAACCTGTGAATATAAAGATTTAAGATAAAATGCTAGTCTTAGTCCTCTTCGAGGACGACGGCCGGTTATGTCTAGGGGGTGTTCTCGAATGTGACATTATCCTTCCATCTAGAGAGTTACTCTCAACGTTTTCAAAGAGAAAATATAATCAAATCTCTTTTTCTTCAATCAAGCCATGAGTTCTTTCTTAAAACATTTTTAATGGATTCCTAATGATGAATTGAAATTAATATGTTGATTGTAAAATGACTTTAAATTCAATTGCAGGATGACATGCTGCCTTCAATGTCTCGATTTAGCCTACTTGTGGGCTTTGTGACCCTGAATGTATATCGATTGAATTATGATTCTGGTCCGTTGATTTGCTTATATCTCCTGCATTTACTTCTTATTGATTGTTAAGAATGGAATTCACTGTAACATTGACTTTATAATGCATAAATGTGGGAATCGTTTATTTAAGTATAATCTTAGCTACTACCTGACATGAATATTGTTGATGATTTGGTGATGAGTGATCCATGTGGATCAAGGATTCATTATCATGTGTTCTTCTATCTTCCATGAATTCCTAATGTAGCATATTCACTGTATGTTCAACTTTATGACAATTGTTTTAGGATTTCTATTATGTAAAGTTAACTGTAGCTACTGCCTTATGTTTATATTATGGATGAATTGTGGGTATGAATCCTTTGTTATCAAATCAAAGGACTCTTGGTAAGAATTGATTTACATGTTTTAACCTAGAGATTAATAATGTTATATACATGATGTGATTTCAATTCTAGGGTAATTTAAGCATGAGTTAGACTTGATTTTTATGTATTTATCTAATACCATAGATTGATATTGTTGATGAAATATGATTCATGATCAATGCAAGTGAAATTGGTTATTGATCTATGTCTCTCTACATCCTAATTTATTGATAATATAGTGTACTTGTTAGTGGCATTATATAATATTGTCTTATGTATGATTTCATCAATGTAAAGTATATCTAGCTACTACCTTGTACATTGTATTGTTGATGAAAAAAGGAGTATTGATCAATGATGATCAAAGGGCGAGAAATTGGTAAGATAGACTCTCTTTTACTTTCTATAGAATTGTTAATTAATGAAGCGTTGAATGACATTGTGTTGTATGGTCCACTTATGGTGGTGGTATTTACTTTAGAGGACCGCATCATAGGCAACAAGTACACATAAATTTATGGTGTCGGTGTTTAATATTGTATGACATTGATATTCTTGGTCTTTTGACCTCCAAACTCTTTAAAACACCATATACTGCCTGTAAAAATTAATTTTAGTCATTTTAAGACCTTCTAAGCTCATGAAACACTCATGTTAGGCTCTATCTTACCCTAATTTATTTTTTTGGTATTACATAAATCCACAACTACGGTTGTGGAAACCATGGGTAATTAACCAAGTAATCCTAGCTATTAATAAATTCTCAAATAGTGTTTGCATGTATTCATAATTTCTTCGCTTATAAGTCTTTTTAACGGTGACTAATATTATAACTCACCTTGTTGCTACATGCCGGACCAAGGAGGTAGTTAATATGAAATGAATAAGCAACATATATATAGTGGGATACTATCTAATAGGCTAGTGACGATTGGTGCGATGTAATAACTAAGCCATGCATGGATAATGATGTTTAATTTATGGCAAAGGTAAGGGTTAGTAGCTTATACATACGTAGCCGGACCAAGGTACAGGGTGAAATTCTCTAGATGTTGGACCATGGTTTAAGAGATGCATAACCTACCACATTACATGCAAAACACTATCAAATTATCGTTATTTCTAGGAATACGGCGTTATGAACCTGTGGGGAACACATATATCCTAGTTACTCAGACAACTTTATAAAGAACAACATTTACTTTCGTAGAACACAATAAAAAATATATCTAAATAAGATTTGAATACTTTATCATAAGCTTCATTATTTTGCAGGTTCATTGATCAAGCAAAATAACATGACCAAAAACTCATAACGGGTTCTAAAATATGTTTTTGGAATATCACATTCCTTTACACTTAACTAATGTTAGCCAGACTTGAGGTCTATTTTTGAAAAACATGTGGCAACCTGAAATTGATAGAAATAATCATCTAATCGAAATGATAATCAATTCTTTGAAAAGGATATTTGTCCTTGATGGTTGTCTTGGTCAATTGACGGTAATCTATAAAATTCCTAAGGGTACTATCCTTGTCACTCAGAAATAATACTGGAGTGCCCCATGGTGAAAACCATAGTTGAATAAAAACATTCTCTTGGAGGTCATCAACAACTGCTTAAGATGTTTCAACTCTTCTGCTGCCAAAATGTATGGAGGAATATATATATTACGAGTATCTTGATGGATGTCTATACCGAAGTCTATCTCTCTCTGAGGAGGAACTCCGGGAAGATCAAATTGAAAGACTTATGAAAACACTTTTACTGCCAAAATTGATTGAATATGATATTTCTCAACACTAGAGTCATTAACGAAGACTAAATAATGGACACCTTTTAGAAACTACCTTCCTTGCGTCAAGCTACAAAATTACACAACCCTTAGACACCACTAATCTACTTTTTCCCTTTTAGAGTTACTCATTTAAAGACAGAAATATGAAACTCTAGTCCTATGATCAACTGAGGTAGAATAGGCGTGAATCTTGTCAATAAAAAGAAATACATCATAATCAAGAAATATAGTACTGTTGTGATTGATGGAAATTGGACAATCACGATAGAATCTCTCTGCTAGAATACACTTACAAACAAGTGTAGTAACACTCAATGAATCACTATGTTGCTCAGAAATAACATACAAATTCATAGAAACATTAGAAGTTACAAAATATACTCTCTCTTCTACATCTCAAAAAACATAAACAGTAAAGTCAAATACTTGGAGCATACTAGTGACAACATCTTGTGACTCCTCTTGCTCTTATCGACTATTGATAGCTTAAAAGCGGTTTGTTCCCTGCCAGCACCTGCAGTATCCCGTGTAGATAAATTTGTCTTGTGGATAAACTGAAGAAGAATGGGTTGTATGGCTACCATTACAATTTCCCTTCTTGTTCTTTGGACACTCTTTCATCAAATATCCATTCTGACAACAATTGAAAAAACCTGTGGATCCCTCACCACAAGTACCTCAATAGTTCCTCCCACACTTGGCGCATGCATGAGGCTTATTAATCCCTTGTGCCATGGTACCCTTAGAAAAAGAAGGTTTACATATGAAGCTTTGCTTATTCTATTAACCTTTTATTCTTAGTTAGGGGTGCACTAGAAGATGATGGATCACGTCCCTTTTGTTTCTGTTTGAAAGATGATCGGTTTCCATTTCTCTTCTACTACAAGGACTCATTCCATCACTTGGAAATGTTGTTCTTAAAATTATCTATATTCCTCAACTTCTGTTCCTCAACTTTCTGCACATAAACCATAACCTGCAAAATATCCATTTTGCCTATAAACAACACATTCCTACCTTTTTTACTCAACATACGAGAAAACTCAGCAATAATCAATTGAATCGTACACTTCATATTCACATTTATCTCTTGATTATACCGTGATAGTAAGGTGAACTTCAGCCTATACTTATTAACATGTGTGAATCCTGCTTAAGAGTTAGAAATCTCGTACCTTAGCCTCCTTCAGCTCTTGGGGAAAGAAACTCCCTAGGAAGGCCTCCTCAAAAAAAGCCCAACTCAGATGTTATGCATCCTTATCTCTACCATATTTCAACTTATCAAACCAAGTCATAGAAACACTATTTTATAGATATGCAGCGAACTGTTCTCTCTCAATATCAGCAACATGCATCACATCGAACACCTTTTTTCAGCTCCTCAATGAATTTCTCCGGATCTTCATTAGTAATTAGAGCACTGAATCTTGGAGGATTCATCCATAAGAACTCTCAGATACTCAATGTATCAACCACTTCCTTCCAAGGTACGATCTTTTGCCCAAACTGATTAGTCACAACTTGACTAAGCATCCTTGTTTACTCTCTGAACTCGGAATTAGTAACATCTGGCAAGGATCACACTTCAAGTTTATTAGGTACCCCATTATTATTGATGTTCAACATTTCTGCTAGCTTGACGTCCTCTTACTACTCCTCATGGAGGTATAATTATCTAAAACAAGCGCAAAACGAGTTTGAGAGAAAATTTATAGAGATCAAACTCTAACGCACAAAATGAGTGTGAAACTTTCCTAAGTGCTGCATATCCCTAATTATACGTGTGGCGCACTTCGTACCAATAACAAGGACTCAACATACATGGCTTCTTAGACTTCGTAGAACCCTCGAACTTTGTGCTCTAATACCAAGTTTTTCATGAACCAATCCTACACCTTGTGTGGGACTTCACTTGAGAACAACTGATGGCCCCAAACAAACCCTTTTAATGGAGAACTTACTTAAGGGAAGAGTTAAACTCAACAAAGATAAGTTCATATAATAAACTTCATGTCATAAAATACATTTAGTTGGCCATTAAGGCAAACTCTAGTCCTAACATTAAATAATGACAATGTATAGACTAAAGAAATAACATTAGATTGTGCATGATTCCTCAAAAACAACATAGATAAATTTTGGGATAAACTCCAGAACATCCTAATGAAGTAAAACTAATACTGAAAGCAATGAAACTAGATCCTCCAAAAATTAGGAGGCTCACCAACAGAGTGTGAAGTACTCACTATATCAATTGTGTGATAGATGCAGATCCTAATTACTAGTGTTTACATTATAATAATATGCACGCCAACTGCCATCAGTACGTTGAATGTACTAGTATGCGAGTTGTAATTCTATAAGACAATCAAATGCTCGAAAGATAATCTAAAGAACTTACTTGGCTAACTCAACTCTGCAAGACCAACTCATCTAAATATAAAGCAATTTAATACAACTAAAATATAAAGAAAAGTTTTGTATAAAATGATGTCAACTCTTTAAGTGTGCATAACTCGATGAATTCTGTATAAATACAAATATATTAAGTATATTAAAACAAAATTAACTTCTATTGACATTTTATGATCGGCAACAATCACTTAAGGGCTAATGTTATAATACATAGTCTTTCCCTCACGTTTATAGGTTTGTCCATTACCTTTCCATTAGTATAGAACTTGAACTACTATGTGGATCAACAAGTCTATGCTAAAATGCACTAAAAGAATCTTCTAAAAAGTATGGCCCTTTTTTACCCATGGTGGCTACATGTTTTATGAAGGTTATGATATGTCTGAAATCTCTCCATATCGGTGCTCAATACTCTCTCTAAATATTATTGTATTAGCTCAAATATTTTAAAATATACTTCCTTCTGTGATTTGAGTTTAGTACTAAAAACCTTAACTCAAATGCTACCATTGAAATCAAAGTTTTCCCTCTTTTTTTATTGTGTAAGCATATAATTGCAACATTCCGTTAGTCCATTACTTAATATAGACCATCACATGATCAACTAATCTTTAAAATAAGTCTTCAAGAGAAATGTATTAAATTTATTTAGTAAGCGTTAGAATCAAACTGCTAAAAACGACCATGACGTCAGGAAATTTGTTAAGTATTAACTAGTGTGTCATGTTATATTTCAAGGGGTTTTAAGAGTCAAAATTTTGTCAAATTTGCTAAATAAGTGTTTAATACATAGTAGAGTGTGTTTAAGGTCGAAACATTGGGGTTCGACTCCCCAAGTACCACCTTAATTGTCCTTGGGGAGGACCCTTGCATTGTGACCAGAAAGTTGTCAAATGACAAACAAAACGACAAGTCATTTATGGGTCAATACACCGTCGATTTTTGTCGTCGGTCAATACTTTGACATTTTGGATAAATGTATCAATACCACTCTCTAACAAGAATGACGGATTGCCAGCAGGGGCAGTATTCTAGTCGACAATGCATAGACGTGAGGTGGTCGTTTGTGGCCTCTAGTTCAGTGTTAAGTTTTTAATTAAGTTTTTTAGTTGGTTAATTAGTTAATAAATTAATTAAGGGTTAATTAAGTTAGTTGGGGACTATAAAAGAGTTAATCCTCAAAAAACCCAACTCAACACCCCATTATTCCCAAGACAATTCTCTCCACCATCTCTCTACATTTTCTCTCTATTCCAAAGACCCCATTGAAGAAAAAATCTCAAGGTTCACTACATGTTAAAGACTCAAGCTTTTATCCATCATACTAAGGAATAGATTCTATTCCCTCTTTTGCTATCATTCCCCAAGAGGCTCTTCAAAATTGGTTTCTAATGACGTCTAGAAGATGGGGTTTCTTCAAATTTCGTAATTTATCTTTCAAATTGATTTGATGTTGAGTTATTTTTGTTTATTTTGATAAATTATTATTTTAAATTTATCAGTTTTTTTGTAGTTCTTAGTCGTGGACCTAGTTCTATGAAGTAATCTACGATTAAACCTTTTTTGTAACCCTAGGTCATGAATTGAGGTTGATTTGATTAGTGATGATGCAATTGAATTAATTCTTGCATATTTTACTATTATATTGTTATATTAAGATAATTTGTAGATGAATATTTTTTGATTGATGGGAAGATCTTGAAGGAGGATTTTGGAGGCTATTTGGTAAGACCTTTAGGATAATGAGTTCTTAACATGAATGATAATGGTTTATACTTGATTAGGCTGTTCAATTGAAGTATGATTATGTTAATAGACTAAGAATATGATGATATGATGAATATCATTTAATTTTATGAATATGTTAAATTGTGAGATCATGTTAAGGGTATGATGAAACAAGTTTTAATGTGATTCACTTGAATGCCCTATTATGATATGGCTATGATGTGATGATCTCACTACATGATGGGTTGTAATGGAATGAAATTATCATGCAATACCTAGTTAGCTAAGGACATGATAATACAAGAGGTTAGTCTCGTATGTCATATATTATGTTATGATGATTATGAATGGCTTAAGGATATTTCAAAAATGGACTTTAGCTTAGTATCGAGCCAAATTGATATAAGTGGTGTCCCTTCCCAACGTGGGGAGGTACGTAGGTTCAAATGGTTCTCATGAGATGGAGATGACAATGCTATTGTGTATAAATTGGGTTTCTAGTATATCTCCTACTTCATTTACTATGTTGCCTCCATAGGAATACTAGCTAGTCGATCGACCTAGAATGTTATGTTCATATATTGGTTATAAGATCACAATTAGATAACGTAATTGTTATGTAGGGTATCATGAAACTGGATTACATGTTAAGCTCTCATGGTCTAATGTCGGTTAAGGCGATTTTACCCAGAAGTAAAATGAATATATGAAAGTAATAAGTGAACACTACCTAGTGTAACTTAAGGGTTCTACTTAGTGTAAATAGGGGTATGGGACCTTACCAATACATGGAACAACTTGACCTTTCACTACACCATTTTAGGCCTACGGCCACACCATTAAAATGTAACCTAAACTAGGAAGAAGTGTAACCTTTGATAAAGGTCTACATTTTTGGACTTTCAGCAACACTTTTTAGGGGTTGCCTAAAGAAGCGTAACCTTTGACATTAGGCAACACTTTTTAAATGTTGGTATCTTTGGCTAAACTTATGAAGCGTAGAAAAATAGGTATAAGGACACACTTTTTTGCGATGCATTAGCAAAACCTATTTTTTGTTAGACTATATTTAAAAGAGTAGTCTTTGCAGTGTTATTTGTCACACTTACAAAGTGTTGCCTTTTGTAGCTCATCTAGTGCAACACTTACAAAGTGTTTCCTTTTATAGGTTATCTAGAGCAACACTACAAAGTGTAACGTTATATCTCATTTACAGAAACACTTATAAAGTCTAACTTTAAATCTCATCTAGAGAAACACTTATAAAGTGTAACTTTATATCTCATCTAAAGCAACAATTATAAAGTGTAACTTTAACATTATACTTTTGAATTGCATATATATATATATATATATACACACACACACACACACACACAAGTGACCTAAAGCATAAAATGAACTAATAATTAAATAAACTATTTATTTCAAATAAACTTTAAGAAAGATAACATGTACAACCAAAACATAGAAAGGGATTGCTTAAATATCTTTAATATCAATAAAAATTAAAAATACAAATGTTTCATCCAAACGTCTGTGAAAATAGTACAAAAACACTTGGTTATTCACTATGTTAGATCGATTTTACTTCTAGCCAAAATTTACATTAAATTACTGACATTTTCCTGCACATTATAAATACAATTATAAGTGACACAATTGAACGATATATAGCTAGTCGATGAATACCTGGTAGATAGATTCAGCAGAAAGAAAATAGTGATAAAGTTTTAATGTCAGGGCCGCATATCTTCGCAAACAAGCTAAGCAATTAATTGTGTGTGCGTGACCCCAACTTCAACTATCAACGCGGTACTAAATATTATACCACAATGGGTAATGTTGCCAAACCTTCCGCTCAACTATTATTTTATGGACTCATTTAGGAGAATAAGAAGTACCTTAGGTGTTCCAGTGTATGGAGATGAATATACAAACAAACATGAGAGAATCTCATATGCGAGGGTTCTTATACATATGGATGTCACAGTCCTTGTTCCATAAATATTCAAAGTTCAAGATCATTGTTGAAGTGTTTTTGACCAAGAGGGATGGTATGATTTAATTCCACAGTACTGCAATACATGTTTACAACTTGTACATGATTGTAGCAGAAAACAATCCAAACTTGAAGCGACAACACATAGCAAGGAGAGGGTCCAAAACAGGAGAATTTTTTCTTGAAAAATAGTAAAACAATGGTAACCTAGACAAGATCAAAATCAAGAAGTACTGGAAGAAGAGTTAATTGAGAAGTTTATTGTTGAATTCTCACCACTACAAAAAGAGGCAGAATTTCACAAACTGAAACATAAATAAGCTGTAATAAATAGTGTGAGCCCTAAACCATGTGCAATGCCTACTGGGTGTATTTAGAGTAACTAATGAATGGACAACCAACTAGGAGTTCCAAACTAGTTAGTGGAGCAGGAGAATGCAGCACAACGAGGGTTAAAAAAGGAAAAGCTTAGACGATCATTAACAAAGCTAAAAACAACTAAGAATGGTGTGCTAACTAAATACATAGAAACAAAGGGAGAATATGGATTTTATTGAACAAGAATAAAGTGAAATATGAAATAATCTCAATAATTTATCAAAAAATACACGGACATATGAAAAGTTTTGCAGTGCCTATAAAATTCTACTTCACTGCACTCTATGGATGGCATACAGTGGACAACAAAGTTGGACAAAAAAGACTATCAATTACCTAATGTCAACCATTACTCACAAAAATTCTAGGCAAAATCATATGTTGGGAAACAAATTTTATCGTAAGAAGTGAGGGAACATAGCATGGATAACTATCAATATAAATATTATACACCTTGATTATAAAATCCATCACAAATAACATATCAAATTGAAAGAAAGTCTCTTTTAAAGATTCAGTGAAAAATAGCATGGACATACCAAAAACTCCTAAGGAAATATTGCAGCATCAACAAACTCATAACACAAGTCTAACTACTAATTTTATTGTCCCTACTTCAAACAATTTCATTGATCTCTCTATGCAGGATCAACCAACAATAAAGAAGGAGTCGAAAAGCATAATTAAATAAATAAGGATTTAGTAGAGACACAAATATAAAATAAGTCAACAATTGACAGCATGTTGCGCATAAGAACACTCATATTGACCATAGTCTAGACCATAGAGCCGAAAAGTACTAGAAAGTGAAATTTCACAAAGGTGACCTAACATAAGCATTACTGAAACATACAAAAGATACAGTGATACTTTTACCACTATCATAGGCAAAGCTATGTGATTCGCCTCACAACAATACCTAAGCTCAAACCCGCAACACGTCAAAAGATTTTTTCCTTAACCACTTAACTTTTTTCTTTAATATTGAAACTTGTAGGTTCAACCACATTCAAAGTTCAAAGCAGTAAAACAATAGGGGGGAAAAGTACACAACCACAACCAAAAATCATTGGAGTCGTCGTTCACAACACTACAACACTCATTGAACTAAAACAATGTACATACTGAACTTTCAAATATTAAAGATAGTAAAATAAGTTAATAATTTCTTTGCTACGAACATGAACTCAAATAGGAGAAAAACAATATTGATACTAGCTACAGAAAATCTTAAGTAGAGAATACCTTTTGAAGAACCGAATCATGAGCTGACCTCAATGAATATGGAAGATTTGTGCCTCTTACAACTTGTACATTACTTGCATAAATAGTTGGAGCAAGGTTGCATCAAACACCCTGGTATACTTTAAAAATTAAATCTAGTGTTGTTTTGCACCAATTTAATTAATAAATATCGCATTGCTTCCCTCAATTCTTTATTTAGAGAATTGATTTCATTGGTATGCTTTTGTTTTAGATTTTTAATTTCCTCCTTTTTCTTATGAGAAATTTTTACCGTTGATCGATCGTAGCCCCTATGTCTACCAGGCTACTTAATACTAAAATTTTTTGTAAATGCATCATTAGCTGTTTTCCCAGAATTTTGACGATTCTAAAGTTCATCCAGTTGAATAAAATTGGCATTTATGACGAATTATAAGTACTATTTCATTTCCAAACCTATCATAGAGATCAAGAACTTAAAAAATATGATAAATTTCATAGCAAACAATTCATCGATATCGACAAAGAATTGATATCTCATCGCACTTGCACAAAAACAAGAAGAAGAAGATAGACCTGATAAAATTCAATGGAGTAAAATCCCCACAATATATAAATATTAAGTCTGAATCAAATTCACTACTAATCCTCTTTAAAATATATAATGTAGAAACTTAGGTATCATTGTGAATTTCCTTTCCCTTTCTTGGTACGAGTTGCAATAAATACTTAAGGCTTTGATGGTTCTTTGTTGTTGTCTTTTGCTGCATGCGACAGATTATATCAAAAGAAATTAAAGAACATCAGTATATTCTAATAATGTACAAAAAAATAAAAATTCAAATTTTTGAAGAAATGTCAGCTATGTATTACCAATTCCACGCGAACTCTAGAAAAATTAATAGGTCCCACTCGATACCTCCACATTTGTTTTTTCCTGTTTTGAATTCATTTCGCATACGTCGTATTATTAAATAAAATAGATAAGTGAATTGATAAATAAATAAAGAATAGATATGATTAAAAAATATGTCGATGAGTAGAAATGCATTATTTCAGCCTTAATTGAAGAGTTGGGTGTATCCAATACTCGATCAACTTGCGGATTTGATTATCTATAGTGCCATAAGGACGTTTTGCAAGCATTTTTTCAAGGGTACTATTTTTATCAAAAAAAAGTTTTTTCTTTTACATTTTTGTCGCCTCAAGGCATCACGAAGACTAGTGCTCACCCACTTCTTTCCTTCTACTGGAATTAGAAATTTGGACTTTCTAAAATAAAATATATTTAGCTTCGGCAAGTAAAAACAAATAATAAAACATGCAATCTCAAGAGTGATTGTTCTTACATTGATGTATTCCAACATGCCCTTTTTAGCATCGTTTCAAACCACATGCCAACTAGTGTACATAAGGTGATGAATCTAGGATTCCTTGAAATGGTTCTGATAAAGTTGTTTAATTCTAACACTATCTTATTAGTTGGTCACACTGCTTGTCCTTTATCAAATGTCACCTTATTTCTTTCATCCAAATTTTATGCATGAATATCCTTACATGTTGTTTATCCTCAAAAAAAATTTCGCTTCGATATTTCTAGATTGATGTAACAGACAGAACATACAATATTTCATTCATAATGAGTACTAAATCTTACAAGGTTTAAGATATACCTTTTGGATTACAATCATTGTCAATTTCCTCATGAACATAACATTAGTCTCCACCAAGTTCTTCTTGATCCACATGATCATCCAATTTTCTTTTAGGTTCATTAATAATATGACTATGCATAAATTCGACATCAATTTTTGTGTGGTTATCACATTTTATTTAATCATCTAGGCGTATACCTTGATTTTTGAAAATTGATCAATAGTATTAGCTGGTATGACTAGTTTCCTCTTTACCTGCTTGCAATTTGGTAGATCAAGATTATCATGTTAATTATGTACCACTCCAATACCTAGCTGTTTCTTATCCTGAAATTGATCAATACTGGTGGCTGGTCGAACCGACTTCCACTTAACCTGTTTGAAGCTCAGTAGATCCTCAATATAATTTTGTACCACTCCATTACCTAGTGTTGTTCCTGTCACATGTATTCAAGTAGTAAAACCTTCCTTGAATGATGTTTGGAACCTATAGATCAAATGAAGTTTAATTCCCTTTTCTTGAATGGACTCTTCAGATTGAAAGGAACCTCTGTGTAGTTTGTCCTTTTGTTGTAATCATACGTGAGGTTATAAGCTCTTCACTTGAAGACAATTGAATTACTGTTTTGTGCCCAAGTAATTTACACTTTCCTTGTTGTGGAACGAAATCATCAGAATTTTTCCTTTTATGTGGTATTGGTGCGTGCTCTTTCTTAGCTCTATCATTTGTTCAATTTCAAGTAGTTCTCTCTTAATCTTGAATTTGTTGGCCAATTCAACACTTGATCGGTATTGCATATCAACATCGATTTTCTTAAATGGACTTAAAGCTTTTTTGTATTGAAGCCTTCTTTCTTTAGTAATTTTTTATTGATTCATTGTTCTCCTGCATAAATTTAACGTACAAATTAATAATTGATCAAATAATAAGAATAATGTTTTATTGGATTACGAAGATTTCTTATAAGTGGAAAGGAATGATAGCCCTAATGCATTCATATAATCCTACTCTATATTCGGATGAAGTGAACTGGATATCACCTGAAATGGTTTTGATTAACTGTAATATTTATGTAGTGAGCAATGAAAATCAAGGAATGTTCTTATGGTTTCTGCAAGAGATATCACATCGGTAATCTACTTTATGCAGAAGCGCAAATTATATGAGTGACTACCAAAAAACTAACAGCTCACTATTTCAGTTACAAAAATGCAAAATGCAAAGAAATGAAATGGGAAACTAAAAGTAAGTTTCTACTTCTTACTGCTCCAAGTTAATTTTTAGAATATAGACTCAAATATCTATTCAAACTTTTAATAAAGTCTGCCTCATTCAAAAAAACAGGGCTAAGCTTTAGTAATGTCTTGTTGGAGTCCATAAAGTTGGGAAAGTAACTTTGATAAGATCATGCTACAAATGTGTCGATAAAAGATTAAAAGATGAATATTGTAATGCAACGCCCAAAAAGGAGGAAAGCATTTCAAATATTAAATTCACCATAATTTGCAATGACATTTAACTTCCAGTAGTAACTAGTGAAAAGTTTACATCTTACAAGCAGATTTTCAGTCTAAACACATTTTTATTTCAAGTTTAAGTATACCACACAAATCAATTATGCCACAAATTTTGACACTCAATACAATAAACAACAAAACAATTACAAACAGTAGCCATCATATCATGTAATTTTTTACTTATGAAGTTACATCTTATTGAATAATTCTAGTCCTCCAATGGCACCTCAGACCAAAAAATTATGAGTATATTATTTCTTTTTACAACTGTTGTGAATGCGAAATGTTCAACACAAACAATTCCTAAATTTAACAAAATCAAAATTTACGACAACTAAAGAACAACAAAAAAAAAAACAAGTAAATCTCTCTGCATTTTTTTGAGATAAACAGTTTGCTGCCTATTTAGAGTACATGGAAAAGATTATAATAATGATCATCTCTAAAGGTTAAAAGCACAATTTTGCTGAGCATGATAATATTGAAATAAAATTACTAATACATACTTCAAAATGCAATATAGAAACAATGAAATGACTTCTTGACACTTAAATACATATAGTCGAAAACAAGAAAATTATTCTAGCAAAAACACACAAGACAGAATCATTGTGCTTAACATTCACCACATCAAGGTAGGAATAAACAAGAGTACTCACAAAGATCCTCATAGTTGAAGTACTAGGTTTGGTATATTCATAAACTCATACATCAAAATTGGGGATAACACATTTAAAATGGAAACTTCAACTTCAACATTTAGTGATAGTATATAGAGTTTCGAGAAGATTGGAGGTCAAACAATCAAGAACGTCCAAGGTGTTCGAAAGATAGCTCTTAAGATGCTAAACGTGTGTCTTGATGGGGCTTTGCCGGTTTGGACGAGTTTCTTGTTTTTATTTTGGGTGAAACTTAATTTGAAGGTCTTGAACTTGTTAAGGGTTATATTAACTTTGGAAAAATCTGGGTACGACTTCTAAAGGGACCTTCAAAAGGCCCTAAAAGAAGAACCAAATGTTGGTCCAGACACTGCCTAGGCACTGTCAATCGACGGAACAAACGACAGCTCGTTGGTCACCAATGTACTGTTTGTTAAGTGTAGTATACAGACACTTACCTTATTCTGGTATCAAGCCATTAATTTCCTAAGTACCAATCGATGGAAGCCTATGCACGGCACGTTGACTAACTTTCGGCCAGTAGGTGCTTCCGTCGATGATAGCCTGCATTTTGTAGCCTGTGTCTTTTTCGTTAAAGGGGTAAATGGGAAATTCATGCCACTTACTAACCTGACTCTAATAGGTTTATTTAGCTTCTTTTGGGTATATATCAGTAAAAAAAACGTGATCACCCTATTCGCAAATCAACTCACACGATTGAATCCTTTCCCTCAAAAAATATTTCATTTCAAACCACCATTATTTGTGAAGCTCAAGAACTACTTGGATATGGGTTTTACATGGATAAATCATCAATTTTTAGAGTTTTTCAAGTAAAAAAAGGTATTGTAATCCTTCATCTCTAAGTAAACTTTAACTTGGAGAGTTAATCTCAAGTTTTCAAAGAAGGTTTCATGATTAAAGTTCTTCTTCTTAAATATTGCCATGGTTTCTTTCTAAAAACGTTTTTAATGATTAAATAATAATAAATTGAAGTTAAAATAGTGATTTGAACACTTATTTCACTCCTATTGCATGATGAACCCATGTTCCTTCATAAAATCTATTTAGCCTTGAATGGGCTTTGTGATCTTGACTTGTTATCTGTTGAAATATGATTCTATTACGTTGAAGGGGTTATATATACTGTTATTTATGTGCATTTATGTTTAATTGACGTTGAAGAATCCATGTGGATCAGTTTCTGAAGATTTGAATATGTTTGGTCTAGTTTTCCATGGTTCACTCTAATGTTCACCATTTAAGGACTAAAAGTGTAATTCGATTATGTTGTGGTTCATGTAGATACTGCCTTAGGTTAATAAATTGGTTAAATTGGATCAAGTGTTTCATGTTTATCAATTTTGGTCACTATAATTCTTCTACTTTCCATTGATGTCTTGAATAGTATATTCACTGTGATCTGAGGGTTGTAGCAATGGTAGTAGGATTTCGTGTTGATCGTGTTGTCCTTATATACTGCCGTATATTGATAATATTAATTCATTGTGGGTATGAATTCTTGATGATTAATGAAAAGGAATCATGCCATAAATTGATCTAGGTTCGTCTAGTCTACATTTTGTATGTAGTTATGAACCTTATGTGATTTAAATTCTAGGGTCGGTGAATCATGATTTAGGTTTGATTTATGTATGTAGTTATGAACCTTATGTGATTTAAATTCTAGGGTCGGTGAATCATGATTTAGGTTTGATTTAGTTATATTTATCTACTTCCCTTAATGTATATTATTGATATATGATGATTGATTAACTAAACTAAGGATGTTAGTTGATGCCTTAGGACTCACTAGTTCCTAGTACATGTGTGATGTCTTGTATTATGTTATAGTATGTTCTTGTAGCGACTTGTACATGATTCCTTTTATGATTAAAGTACACTTAGATACATCCATATATATTAATTGTTGATGAACAAGGTGGATTGATCAATGATGATTAAAGGGTAAGAAATTGGTAAGAATGCTTATCTCTCCTACTTTCCATATATTATTGAGAGTTGATGAAGCCTTGTATGGCATTGTGTGGTATTGTCCACTTATGGTGGCGGTGTTTAATTTGTTGTCATTATATATGTGTTGACCATGGACACAAAGACAAATTTATGAATATATGAACATGTGCCTATGATGATAGTATGAGAAGCTTATGCCTACTTTCCTATTCTAGTTGTGATTAAGGTTGTGTGGCTATTGTATAAGCATGTGTATATCCATGATAGGATAAATTATAGGTTCTTCCATTGATTATTTAAAAATGGTTGATAATCCCTTGTCTATGTACCCTTATGTGAATGCATGAATAACACAAGTTAGGAGTCTTAAGTGTAATATTAAGTTTACTTGTCTCCTTTGCTATTATGTGTGTTGTGTGGTTTATTCTTGAAAGAGTATTATGATCTAAGAGGGTGGATTCCTCAATATGTTGTTGATTTCCATTATGTGATCATGTTTACTAATGTACACACACACACACACACTTTACATGAATGCTACAAGTAGTATAGGTTATTGTGTTTAAATAAAAGGTAGTTCTCATATTAACTAGTGTCTACTACTATGCATGGCAAGATAATGTTTATCAAAGCATGATATGTGTATCCTTAGCTAGGATGAATTTGTAGGCTTACAAGTATGGGCAAGGGTATGGGACTTTTCATATACATTGCCCATGTGTAGCTTGATACAATAGTTCTAGTTTTAACTTCTATATTAATTAATATATATGTTTGAACATGTGTGTCTTAATGTGTTATGTGAAAGTTTTGCTCACATATATGTATTCAGGTTTGCCCACATATATGTATACATACACACATGTATGAACATAGTAAAGAGAGGGTCCTTGAGTGGTGTATACATGTGTATCATAAAGTAGATGATACTTTACATATGCTATGTTTATGTGAAGAGATTATTTACATTATTTAGGTTGATTAACTTTCATCTATGACCTATCATTTAAGTATATGAGGTATGACTCTCCTAAACCTATGTTTTATAAAGTAAAAATATAATAAAGGTTTTCAATGAAGGGAGCTTAGCTTAGAAATGAGTGAACTTGAATATGAGTGTGCTTCCCTTCTTAAGGTAGGAACGTAGGTAAACATAAATCTCATGAGGTTGATAACCAGAATGCCTCAATGGGTGTAAATAGTTTTTCCATAAGTGAATAACTACAATACCTAATATTGGCATTAAGAGGGTTTTCACATGTACCTCCAAGTTCCATAACTATATTGCAACCTTAGGGTACTATCTAGTGTATCCACCTAGAAAGATATGTCATATTTGGTTCTACTTTGGCTGATAGACCACCCTTTATCAGTGTGGGGTTCTATGACACCGGATTTCATGTTTAACATCACATGGTCTATGTCGGTTTCGGCTATAGCGTCCCTAAATTAAAATGGACAATGGAAGTAAATGACTATGACCCTAATAGAATAACTTAAGGGAGTTTAGTTTGGATAGGTGGAAGTAATGAACCCATCTATACATTGCACAAGTAGCTCCTCAGGAAGTTCTAGGAAGGTGTTCGAATGAATGTCACTATGTATGTGTTCCTTATGCATGACATTGTAGTATTTGTCTACTTGCTATGAAGATGTGTATGATATGAGTCTTTCTGCATGATGTTGATCTAGTTGGCTGTATGATAAAGGTCTTGACTTAATTATGTCAATGTTGTATTATACATGTATGATGGTATGTGTTGTCTTGTGTAGATGATATGTAGTGTTTTCCTTGTGATCTAAGGTCATACATTGCACCAAGTATCCCTAAAGGGTTACTTGGGAGGATAATGAATTAAAAGAAACAGTTCACTGTTAAAAACATTGCGCTCACTGTAAAGTGACCTCAAATGGGACTTCAATTCTATATGTGATTTTCTATGATGTTTGGCCTTTTACTGTGTTTATAGGAGCCATGAAAATGATGTAAATACTACTGTTTAAAGATTTTATAAGGATTTACTCAATAAGGCATGAACTATGATTTAAAGAAAATGTCACTTTTTAAATTAATGTTTTTATGTGGTTGTGATACTTAGTTTATTCTTGTACTAACCTTATTCTTCTCTACTTTTTATACAAAGTATGGGTAATCGATGCTTAAAGGATGTGTTAAATTGTGAAGAACTTGATAGATGATTCCCCAAGCTCAATGAAAGGAATCCTTAAGTTCAGTGATCTCCTACGTATGTCTTTACTGTAAAGTGTCCCAATATTGTATAGTTATGTATTGTAATTTAAGGGCTTTCTCCCAAGTATATTCTGAAGTTGTTGAGTATAAGATGGCAAAGAGACTAAGAGTCTATATATGTTTTATGACTTATACTTTATATGTATATGAAGTAAAGTTTCAAGCATATGAGATGTTATGAAAAGTTTTAAATTTTCTGCTAAATTTATTACGTCGATGCGATAAATGATAAATATGGGCTTGTATAAGACCTCCGAGAGGTCAAGTATGCCATGTTACTTCTAGGGTTGCTCCCCATATGTGACAGTTGGAGATTTTACTATGTTATCGGTAATGTCTACTACCTTATGATGATAAGAAAAAAATAGTATTTATATAACAATCACAATTCGTATATTTAGATCAGAAACCAATTTGAAAATTGTACCACGATTACTTTAGAGATTTCTAACCTATAGTCGGATAAGTTTGTGTCAATAAATATTCAAATAAACAATAGTAAGCTAGAATTACAGGTTGTTCAACAATCGGACGCTTGAAAGAGCGAACAAAATACTTATCCATTGTAGTGATCTAAGATTCAATTCCACATATTGAATATCTTAATGTGTTTGTCATAAAAAGCAATTGAATAACAAAAAAAAGGAAGTGAGCACTATATGGTCATCTTAAAAATTAAAAAACTCATGGTGCGTCACCTTCAAACTCATCTTTAAACTCATCTTCAAGCTCGTCTCAAAACTCATCTTCATAGTCAATCTCAAACTCATCTTAAAACTCATCATTGAATACATCTTCAAACTCCTCTTCCTCGACTTCAACATTTTGAGTTTCAAATTTCTCCAAAGGCACATCAATAATTGTTTCTGGTACGTCAGTTCTTTTTAAGAGAAACTCACCATTATCTTTTGGTATATATGGTCCCATAAAAAATTCAGAAGATTCGTTTTCATAAAATTGTGGGATATCGGACTCAACTTTATCACCCATTTTAAACATGTCTCTCGGAACAATATTCATAGCATAATGTCTATCTTCATCGTATAGATCGTGCACATACAAGCACTAGTGTACTTGAAATCCAATCAGAAATGGATGTTCGTGAGAGAATCTTTTGTCAAAATAGACATAAGTTTTGCCATAAGTATCATTTTCAACCTCATACCAGTCACACTTAAATAGAACAACCTTAAAATGACCATAGCAGTCTAAATCAACAGTATCAACTTTTATACCATAATAAGTCAAATCTACAACAATCTGATTTTTGTCCATTGATCTTGCAAAGCTTGTAGTTGAGGCAACTAGAGTCACACCACTATTTTGTGTTTTATGCCTTGCATCACGCTGTCTGACATGGAATCTATATCCATTGATAAGATATGCAACATATCTTTTTGCAACATAATTTGTCCCTCTAGACAATTGTTTTATCAAATTAGGTACTTCCTCTTGCAATGCACAATTTTCAAACCATTGAGAGAAGTTTTTACAATAATTCTTAGCCTTACTCCATTTAGGTCTCCTTGTCTGATTAGTAACCTCTTTCTCATTCTCTCTACACAACATGTACTTTTTTTTGTTAAAATAATATATCAAATAAGTTAAAAATTAATTACAAAATGACTACTATATTCAAATAAAGGTACCTAATATATTCTTGAATCTCGTCATAATTTCCCAATAAGTATGCATGTGCCAGACATACTATCTTACAATCTAAATAAATGGATCACATTTCTTTGATCCTAAAGGAAATCGTCTTTTAGGAAACAACCCAATAATTTCTAAATCACCTGTTCACATTCAACATATTTTTGATTCTTTTCTTAAATTTGGTACGCACACCCCCATGCAGATATTTGGAGAACAAATTCGTACAATGTATTCCCGCTCTTGTCTCTGCTATGCAACATTCTAGATATTGTTACTTGTGGATGTCTGATTTGAATGTACCGATTTCTCTTTCTGTGGAATACATCCATAAATTTTGAACAGGACCTCGTCATCTCACTTTATTCGCTCTAACTGAGTAATTGTTTCTATGATATCAATTTCTAAGCAATAAAGTTTCTGTTATATGAATTCTTTATTACACAAATGACAGAAAAAGGACCTAAGACGAATCAAAGGAATACCCACATTATCAGGAAGAATGCTTTTAATAGTTATTGGAAGCAAGTAATGTAACATGAAATGAGCACCATGGGTTTTATAATTAGATTCTTTTCTTTCATCCATATGCACGCACCTATATACATTGGAGGCAGTACTATCATGAATCTTTGTTGTCTTTAAAACTCAACAAGAAATAGATTTATCTCCATTTTCCATTGAGAAGCACGCTTTTGCAAACTTTGCTCTTTTTGTATATTTTGTATCTTTTCGATGAATGTTCTTCCTGATTGCCCTATCTTTCAAATCATAACCGGATTTTGCATGATCCTTTGTTTTGCAAGAAATATCCAAAAGAGTTCCAACTATACTATCAACTATGTTCTTCACTATGTCCAATACGTGAAGGTTGTAACGTAACAAGTTGTACTCCCAATTAGATAATTAAAAAAAGATTGAACTTTTTTTCCATGGTCCATCATTTGATCTTTCTCTTTTTTCAAAATACATTTTCAAAATATTGCAAGTTATTAAGAACAGTTTTTCCCTTTATGAAAAGTGGAGGAGACCTACTTTAAGTTTTTCCAATTAATGATCTTTTCTTAGATCTTCATTGATGATCCATCGCCCAAAAAACATGATGATCCATATAACACATTTTACGACTATGTTTAAGATACTGAGAATTAGTGTCATAGTTATAACAAGGGCAAAAGAACTTTCCCTCTGTACTAAAACTATATAACATAGCATATGCAGGAAAGTCATTGATTTTCCACATAAGAATTGCACGCATTGGAAAAGTTTAATTTCTTTAAGAATCATATGTTTCAACCCCTGAATCCCACAATAAATTTAACTCATATATCAATGGTTGTAATTGAATATCAACGTCATTTCAAGGATATCATGACCCACGTTTGAGTAAAGAAAGTATACAATATTCACATTTAATGCATATAGAAGGGGTAGATTATACATCATTAATATAACTGGCCATGTGCTATATGATAAACTCATGGTTCGAAATAGTTTTAACCCATCTATTTACAAGCCAAGTCTTACATAGCGACAATCTACTTCAAAATCTGGATGCAACCTATCAAAATATTTTCATGCTAGACCATCTACATAATGCCTTAACTTTCAATCTTGACAACTCTCCCTACCATCCCACCTCAAATAATTTGTTGTCTTTGATCACATAAATAACCTTTTCGGTCTAGGAATTAATGGAAAGAGTCTGAAAGTCTTTGCTGAAACTCGATGTTGTTTTTTTGTATGTTAAAGCTCACTATCAAGTATGAAAAAATTCATCATCCTTACGATCATTCCTGAACAACATGCAATCATTGGGACATGCATCAATTTTGTTATAATCAAGACCGAGAATTTTAACCATAGACTTTGTTTTATTGTAAGACGGAGGAATTTTCAACTCGGTCATCGCCTCTTTTCGAAACCATAAACGAAGTGTGACTGATAATGTATTGAATCCTTTACAACTAGGATATGATTCCTGATTTTCCTCTTCAACCAATTTATAAGATTTCTTGGCATCTTAATTTGGACCATCATACCTCCTTTTGCGTGTGCAACATCTCGAAATTGATCATTCAACAACCCATTAATATCATCACGTGAGTAATCCATATCATCGTCAACATTCAACATGATATCCCATTCCCCATGATTTATCCATCTAGTATAACCTTTAACAAATCAATAGCATATTAGATGATCATAGAATAAATTCCATCGAGTCCAACGAATATTACAATATTTTTTAGGTGAATACTAAATTTTTTCTCGTTGAGGTTCGCCATAAGAGTAAGCAAAATCAAGGAATCATTTAACATCAGCAATATACTATTTGTTATACCTTGCTAAATCCATCCAGTCTTTAGATGGGATAATTGAATTCCTATAAAAGAATTTCAATATTTAATCTTTCAGTAAGAATTATTAAATCATTAACTACTTCACAAATATGCAAAAGTATACAACTGTAGAAAAATAAATATTTACAGTATGAATTTACAAATCCAAATCAAAATTAGAAACCACATAAAGTAAAATACACAATTCTTTAAAAGTTCATAGTTGGAGTTTCTTTGTTGACTTTTTTTTCAGAAAAGTTAACAGACACGTTGTTCTAAAAAATTACATAATGAGATTGTGGAATATGAAGCACAATAATGAGGCTCAAAAGATCATGATTTATTCATTGATAAAATAGCAAACCCATTCTCACAACAGTCTTTTCATATCATAAATGGTTAAACAGCTGGACCGAACTGATATTACTCGTGGACAAATTCAGTTAGGACGTAAAGTTATTGTAGTCAAATGAATCCAGATACCTGACATTATTATCAATACTACACCAGTCAGGAATTAAAATTACATCAATCAATGGAAATGAAACATCTAGTATAAAAGCTCCAACAACTCATTTGTAGGACTGAATTATTTTTGTGCAAACATATTTATATGGAGACAAACTAAATGACTAACTAACTATAAAAATTAAGCCACATACTAGACATTATTCAGAAATACTACACAAAAAAACAATAATCTCTACTGCTAAGGGTAGCTATTTCTTAGAAAAAAAAGAGATGAAAAACTTAAGGAGGAGGAAGCTCAAGAAAATGAAGCGCACACCTTAAGAAGCTATCTTGAGCCCTCAAATAATAAGAATCAGAACATATGATATAACATTATCAAAATCATTGTAACTTTCGATACATAATAATAACTATAGAATTGTATGACATTGTATGTCATTATTTCAATAATGAAATATAGTTTTTTTACTGTTAGGAGATTAGAAATACCTTATTTTGGTGTCTGCATAATGTTAGTTTCCTCTTAGCAAAACCTGAAATAGCTTAGAAGATTTCTTGATTTAGATAAAAGTTGATAAAAATGTTCGTATCCAAAAGTATAAAACTATAGAAAAAATATCTCTATACACAAAACAAGAGATTTTATTTCTTTCAGAGGAAAAATACAAACTGCAGCATGCTATATAGGAAGGCTAATGAGACAATGAGACAGCTTTTCTTACATTGCAACTTTACGGGGCATCTGCAATGTCATACAAATATTTTTCAGTTCTACCTAAGAACTATTTTAAATACACCTGTTTGTGTCTCAAAAAAAATATGGAAAACTTGCCTTTTATTGTGTATTCTAGCATTTTGCAGATTCCGTGAAGTATAACTATTAATAGAGAGCACATATGATATGCTTGGAACATAAAAAACAGAAATATATTGAAGCATATAAATTGAGCTGATAAGGATAAACAAAATAAGAAAGTTTCAAAAAGTACAAAAGCTCACTCAAGGTCACGAGTTGGGTAATTCTTCTCATGAACTTTAATTTGCCTAGAAGTATAAGTTATCACCTTTCTTTGATGCATGAGGACACATCCCAAGACCACTTGGGAAGAATCACAATACACTACAAATCCTTCATTACCTTCTTATAAGGTCAACACCGTACCGGAGGTAAGCTTATCTTTCAACTATTGAAAACCTTTTTCACAAGCTTCCGACCACTAAAATTTCATCTTCTTTTGGGTAAAAGTTGTCAAAGGATAAGAAATGGATGAAAATCTATCAACAAACCTTCTAATAGCCGGGTAGACCCAAGAAACTCCTTATGTCAGTGGGAGTCAAAGGTCTAGGCCAATTTCAAACCGCATCCTTCTTCTTTGGTTCAACCTCCACACAATCACCAGAGATAATATTGCCAAGAAAACCAACTAACCTCAACAAAAATTCACACTTGCAAAATTAGGCATAATGTTGGTGTTCTTTGAGGACATTCAAGGCTAATCTCAAGTGACTCTCATGTTCATCTTCATGATTTTAGTATATCATAATATCATTAATGAGAACAATCACAAACGAGTAAAGGTAACATTGGAAAACACTATTCAAAATGAACATAAACACCGGCGGGGCATTTGTTAACCCAAAAGACATCAGTGGAAATTCAAAGTGACCATATCTAGTTTGAAATGTTGTTTCAAGAACATCTTCACCTCTCTCCCTAAATTTGTGAAATTCCGACCCTAAGTCAATCTTGGAAAAGTAGCTAGCACCTTGGAGTTGTCCAAATGTATCATCAATCCTAGGGAGAGGGTACTTGTTCTTTATGCTGACCTTATTGAGTTGGTGATAATCAATGCATATTTTAAGGGTCCCATCCTTCTTCTTAACAAATAAGATCGGAGAATCTCACGGATAAATACTACGTTGAATAAAACCCTTGTCTAGTAAATCTTTGTGTTGGAGCTTCTACTTTTTTAATTCAGCTGGAGCCATCATATATGAAGGAATTAAAATGTGATTCGTATCCGGTAACAAATCAATGAAAAGGGCAATTTCCCGTTTGGGAGGAACTCTAGGAATGTCAATACGATATACTTCTTGGAATTCACTCACCAAAGGGACTGTGTCAGTAGAAGGAGTCTCACATTCTAGGTCTTTAACCCTCACAATATGGTATAGACAACCCTTGGCTATCATCTTACAAGCCTTCAAACAAGAAATGATCTTATCCATTGGCATAGAATTTCCCCAGTTCCATTCTAAAATGGGTTCATTTGGGAATTGAAACCTTACTACCATTGTTCTACAATATATGGAAGCAAAGCATGCATGAATCCAATCCGTACCCAATATGATATCAAAGTAAAAAAAGTCAAGTTCTACTAAATCAACAAGAGTAACTCTATTGGCAACATTACAGGATATTCCCTATAGACTCTTTTTTCAACCACACTGTCACCCATTGGGGTGCAAACCGAAAAGGGTTCAATAAGAACATTGGAAAGTACATCAAACTTCATAGCTACCAAAGTTGTAACAAAAGAAAGAGTAGCACCTCGATCAAGCAGTACATAAAATATTAACAAATAAAACTTGTAACTTACCCGTCACAACATCGGGAAAGCTCTCTTGTTCACCCCTAGCCTTGAATGCATAGAAATGATTCCTTTTTTAGAGCTTTACAACTAGGATCTCTTAGTCGAGCTTGACAATTCCCCTTGTCTTGGCTTCTCACATTAGGACAATCTTTCACCATATGGAAACCCTTGCCAAAACTATAGCAACCATTAGTCCCAACAATACATTCACCCACATGTTTCTTACCACAATTACCATAAGTTGGTCTCTCATTTGATGGATCATCATTTCTCACCTTTTGAGGTTTAACAATAGAACCTCTATCTTTGCGTTTCTTGGAGAAATTACAAGGAACCGTATTTGCAAACTTCTTCTTGAAGTTAGGCTTGTCTTGAAAATCAAGCCTACTCTTAGAGAAACCACTTTCAAAAGACGTTGCCTTCTTAGCTTCCCTATTCCTATTCCTTAGACAACTATCCTCAACCCGTTGAGCATGAAACATCAACCTAGAGATATCCATATTGTCATGAAGCATGGCTGCATGACATTCTTCTTCAAGTTCTCTAGACATGCCCATTACAAAATGTTTCATCTCATACCTATCATTTGAAACCAAAGAGGAAGCATACTTGGAAAACTTAATGACTTTCAAGAGTATTCCTTGACACTTATAACTCCCCGACGAAGGTTGATGAACTCCTCTACGTTAGCTTCCTTTTGTTTCCTTGGAATGAATCAATCAAGAAATGTCTTTTTGAAGATATCCCAAGTCACGGGACCACCTCCTAAAGCTCTACTATCCTTCCACTGATTGTACCATGTCTGATCCACATGCTTAAGTTTATAGGCAGCAAGCTCACCCTACTCATTAGTACTCACCACCATATCAAACAAAGTCTTTTAAACCTCATCAAAGAAACCTTAGTGGCCTTCATCAACCTTTGATCCTAAGTACATGGGAGGATTCCTCCTTTTAAAATCTCTCAAACGGCTATCCATAGTGCTAGCATATTGGTTGTTTCAATGAACAAATGCCTTGTTAGCTTGTAACGTAATGGCTTGAGCTTGGGTGGTGATAGTTTAGGCTATTTGGAATAGGTCTGCCCAAACCTCACAATCTTTCATAGCCGGAAAGATTGACCGGAACTTGATCATTCGCAGCAGCTTGCACTTGTGGAGGAACTTGATTACCCTTGGGAGTAGCTCCAGCATTTTCAATATCATTTCCTACTCTCCTCGTGGTTGTCCTTCTTGTGTTCATCGCCTATAACCACAAGTAATAGATTTAATGTTAAACGACACATAGTTTAAAAACCCTAAAGGCATGACATAGGAGTATCATGAAAAAAGAAGTTTCCTAGTCATCATATAGCCTCTAATCCATAATTGTTGAGTGCTTCAAAACCAAAAACAAGATACTATGTAATGTAGTTAAGTGAGACATTTATCTTAAGGATATTTATCCTAATGCTCTAATACAAAGTTTATCACACCTAAAGACCATACCCCATATACAACCGGTGTATTCATCCTCTTAAATGACACCGACAAGCCCTTAGCATTCGTCATAACGTGTGATCAATAAAAATTGCGGAAAATTAAAACTTTTACATTCTACTTGAAGTAAACTTAGACTTCATACTTAACATTCCTAAAGGCATACGATATTCTTAAAATCCATCTTACATATATAAAACCATCTAAAGAGTGCAAATCTAGACTTAGTCAATAGATAGTCAATATGCCATATAGGCCTTAGTACAAAAGAATCCAAAGAAATATTATCTGAAATAGAATAGTCTTAAACTACTATGTCCTCATAAGCTTGAATATAAAAGATAGTATCCCCGAACATGAGGACCTACCAGGACTTGGAGAAAGAGTTCCAAGTTTCTTCAATTCAACCTCCTTAAACTTCAATGGACAGAACCTAACATGTTTAGTAATATAATGAAATAAGGTTAGTATGCCACATGTACTAAGTATAGGTATATACACATAAGATATAAGGACATGTATGAAAAGGGATGATTTATCATCTCTGTAGAAAACATGCTACGTCATAAGAAAGTCTTCAATGAACATACCATATAACATATAAAGTTAAAAAATTTAATCAACATAAATCATGATCAAATTCAATGACATATTATCATAGAGTCATGTTAACATTCATCTTCAATAGATGATATAACATAACATGCAAAACACACAGCCTGTGAACTCATTGACGGAGTGTAGAGGTGAAGGCTACAATCTTTGTGTGGATCGACGGGATGTTGATGCCACCGTCGTCCCACACTTAGCCAATTCATGGAAGCCCCTCACCTGCACAATCATTGAAATCATCGACGTAATGCAAGACGAAGGGTTGAGGGATCGTCGACTCACAGGTGGACCGTCGATCGGGGTCTTGTCTTTCAAGGTCGAGTTTTCTTATTTATTTAAGTTAGTTTCATTTAATTAGTTAGGAGGTTAGGTGATTAATTATGGGTTTAAGAGAGTTAAATTAAGTTGATTAAGACCCAATATAAATACCCTCAACCCTTATTAATTTAAAGACAACTCACAAATAAACTCTCTTCCTTCTCTCTTTTTTCTCTCTCTACTTGAACTCACCATTGAAGACTACCAAGGATTAGGGTTTGAGGCTGGAAAGGGACGAATTCTCCATCAAAATATTTTCAACCATTAAGTTATGGGAAATAATTCACCTACGAGACTCTTTCCTCAAAAGGTTCTTTCAAAATAGATTTCTAAAGTTGAGTTTTCATATGTGGTTTCATTTAATTACGAAATTGAAGTTATGAATTTAGTTGTTGATCATTTATTTATTTTATATTGGATACATGAACATGAATTTCAACTTTATTATGCTAATTGGTAGTGATTTGGTCTAAATTGAAGAATATGATCCTCCATCGCTAACCCTAGGTTGTGATCTTGACCTATATTGTATTGTGATCATTAAATTTACTTGGATATTGATTACATTATTGTCCAATGGTGTTATTATGATTAAATTAAAATGAGTTATACGCTTATCATGCTAGTTCTTGAGATTTGATTTAGGTTATGAATTGTAATGTGAAATTAGCCTATGTATCTTGTCTTAAGTTTTGAGATAGTGTTGAATACTACTATAGATATGTAATTGGTCTTGTTATCTTAACTGTTTTCATTGTGTGATGATGTTACTCCCAAAATTGGGTTGGGTTATGGATTTATGGTAAGACCTTGATGATAGAATATGAGGAAGACTTGGTAAGTCTTCAAATCCCTATCTTTTTTTTCAATTATGATTAATTGTTATTAAGTCGTGAATTACATTAAAGTATTCCTTATAATAGGTAAATAGTATGGTATCATGTTGAATTAAATGTCTTGACTATGTTGTGAGGTTGATTAAGGTATATGTGATATAAGGATGGTGAAAACTATAAATGTGCCTTGATACGCTATGAAATGCTAATGTGTTAACCTCACTTATATGAACTGTGATGAAAGGACTTATAATCATACAATTATTATTGATCTATTGACGATGATGATTATACAAGGGTAGATTCTATGAGATAAACTAAGTTATTATTGATATTTTAAGGCTTAAATACATTTTAAAAAAAAGGACTCTAGTTTAGCACCGAGTGAACTAGCATGAGGAGTGTCCCTTCCCACATAGGGAAAGTAGGAACACTGCATTACTCTTTGTATTGGAGACTATAATGCATGGCGCATAAAGAGGGTCCCAACTATATCTCCTAGTTCTTGAACTATGTTGCCTCAATTGGAATACTAGCTAGTGGATCCACGTAGTTGGTATGTTTCATGTTTTTGTACTACTTTCGCAACAATTCCGCCTTCTTTCGTTGTAGGGTTTTATGACACTGATTACACACTAGCTCATGTGGTCTCTATTTGTTAGGTAAATATAATCTCAAAATTTGAAACAAATTAAAGTACTTGACCTCTAACTCGAATAACTTAAGCGGTCTAGCTTAGTCTAGGTAGGGGTATAGGACTGTACCTAAACATTCCACTAGTTAGCCTTGAGGGGAATCTTAGCAGAAGGTTCTTATATATGTTTATGTTATGATAATATATGATTTATATTTGATGACCATGGCACATTTTTTATACTATATGTTTATTAGTTTATATATGAATATGCTTTGGGTTATAATGTTAATATATGATGAAATGTAAACCTAAATGCCATGTTATATAAAGTTGGACATTGGTCATGTTTTCTTGTTGAGTGTACTTGATTGAGTAAGGTTATGGGAATTTGCTTGATCATTGCACTTGTTAACTTGATAAGGAATTGTGAGTAGTTTTCTTACTTGTCATCATATGATTGACTCTTATTCATTCTTGTGATGGTATTCGTTTATGTTAGAGTTGTAGTGAATCATGGTTTTCAATCACATTAGGATATGTATTACTTTTGAGTTAATAAGCATGTTTTGTTGATCGATATATCTTGCTTGGCTTTGCCCTAGGTCCCTATAAGGTAAAAATGGCATGTTTTGATTAAAAAGTCCTTTTTAGCATGGTTTACTTGTATATATGCATAAGGTCCTTGGTTTTGTACATCCAGTGCATTAGGAACCTCTGGATCATCAATATTTCATCGGGATGGTCGATCTCTAACTGCTCTTCTAGTAGGAATGATGATCTGTAAATACGCGTAAGCATCATTTATAGAGAGAGTTTTAGAGATAAACTCGACGCACGAAATAATATAAAATAAATGAAAAATACCTAAATGTTATAGCAATCTAATTATAGATGTGACGTGCTTCACATCGATCATTAATACTCTATAGACACGACTTCATAGACTTCCTAGAAATTTTGAACATGGGGCTTTGATACCATGTTTGTCTCACCAAGAGCCGACACCCTGGACATGGTTAGAACTCGAAGACCATCGTTGGCCCCTAAGCGAACCCTTAGCAAAAGACTATACACATTCTCATATAAAGAATTAAAATATTCCTACAAAATAACTTAATTAATTGTCTTGGCTTAAATGACAATAAGTCATGACATTTTAATAGATAAAATAAAAGATGAATTAGAATCCAAGACAAAACTACTAAATGTTTACGAAGCCTTTAAACTGACTGAGATGGATTTCTAGACAGGCCCCAAAACATACTAAATTTTAACTAGTAAAGCAAATGAAAAGGATGTCCTCTGAAATGCAAGGAGGATCACCACTGACTCTGCAGCTCAATCAGTATCAACGAAGCATTGTGTGCTTATCGTGGTTACTTGTGTCTGCATCATAAAATGATGCAGGCCAACTTGCATCAGTACATTGAATGTACGAATATGCAGGTTGGAGTATTAAACACAAATAATAAGCTTGAAATGGAACAAGAATGAACTTACCTTGTCTATTCTCAACTCATTAGATGAAAACTTAATATATATATCAATAAGAACATATGCAATATGTAGATAAAATTGGTAACAACACTGTAATTCTTAGTTCTTTAAAGATTAAACATAATTAACTACACATTACTTATACATGAAAGTAATATAGTTTTCCATGGGAGTTTCTCTTACCGAAAACCAACACTATGAGCCTAATTGATGATACAACGTCTTGCCAGAACTGCCCTATACTTTGTCGTTACATAGGAAACCCTCAACGTATGGGATCCCCTGGCTAAACTTACGTGATCATCTAAAAAGTATGAAACATTAATACCCATGATGGATACATGGTTTACATGGGGACTTGTGTTATCTGAACTCTCGTTCCCACATAGGTGCTCAATACTATACCCGAAACATACTTTACCTCAATTTTTTTATAAAACATTTTTCCTTTGAGTTGAGCTAATTTACTGAACCCTTTAGCTTTAAAAAGCTTTTTTTGATACAATGTTCCCTTCTTTAGTTCAAAACTCTTTTTGAACTTCTTACTTCCCTTATAACTTAAATGTGAAACATTTATCAACTTTTAGAGAATATTTATTCCCCTTTAAAACTTTATAAAAATGAACTCAACTCTTGCTCTTTACTTAACTTTAAACTTTAACTCTTAGGAAATATTTAGTTCCTTATAGCTTTTGAGAACTTAACTCAACTCTTTTCTTTTTGCTCGACTTGTAACTCAAGACTTAAATTTAAGTTAAACTGATTGTTTAAGACTCTTTGAAATCTTTCAGAACTAACTTTTACTTGCCTCTTAACTTTTAAACTTGACTCTTAACTTCTTTGACTTTGATTTTATCTTTCATTGAATGGTTTATGGATTCAAGGATTCAATTTGAGTTTATTGGATGATTTCTAGGTATTTCTAAATCATTTGAAGTAGTTAGAATCATTGGAAGATGTTAATGTACCTTAGAAGGGCACAAATTGGAAAAACTACAAAAACTAGACGAAATATGTCGGGTTGGGCATACAAGTGGCGCGCCGCACCAGCTTCACTTGACTGAGTTCTTATTCAGGGGCGTCGCGCCAGACTTCATTGACTGAGGCCAATTTCTAGCGCACTACAAGCGCGCCACGCCTGCCCCTATCTAGGTACATCTGACGAATTTTCCAACTTGTTTTCCATCTCCAAAACACCCTAGTTCTTTCACTAAATTATTGGGACTATAGGTACAATCAGTAACCACAGAATTTGACTCAAAATAACTTGAAGGAACAAGAATCCAATCAACAATTGTAGCCAACTATTCAAACAACTAGAATCAAAACATTCCTTCAAGAACTTAACTTCTAAAATTAAGTCAATCAATAAATTTGTTGAATTGAAAAAAATTGGTGTGCGGTTGAAATAACCCAACACAAAGATCCCACGTACCTTAAAGAAAAGGACTAAAATACCTCTCACTATTTTTTGCTAACTTTCCTTAACTTGACCGCCTAACTTCAAAAGGTTATATAACACTCATCCGAACTCAAAATTTTGAAAACTAAGCGCTAAGAGTTATGATCGTTTCAAGTTGAACCAAAACTTGAACTAAACTTAACACTCCATTTTAAGATATTTGTTATTTCCAATTTAATTCTCTTTCGAAATCAAGGTTTTAAATCAAGCGAAGTGACCTTAATACATATGAAATTTTTTATTCCTTGGTGAAATCTTACTGACTATGATTAACAGCTCAAGTCTTAGTTAAATAATATTTCTGATGTGTTACACACACACACACACACACACACACACACATATATATATATATAAATATATACATATATATGTATATATATAAGGACGTCTAAGTCAGAAGTAGTAGATTGAGTTCTTACGGCATTTAGTCAGAAGTAGCATCATCAAGACTATCTTACCCCGGAGCTATGGAAGTAAAGATTTCAAATATGCTAGAAGCATAGGGTACCGGGTAACCCCTCTTTCAGGCTACATCTTTCAAAAGATGATTCCCTGTACCCCCTTCAAGGAGTTTGTTAGCTCCCTCTTTCTTCTTTAAGTATGCTTAGACTCAATTTAGTCTAATTATCAAAAGCAAGATTCACCTTATCTAGGGTTGGTCTACCTTAAAAATCCCAATAAGTCCTGCTGATAAGCCTGAGCCCTACCTCTAGCGAAATATATATTATATTATTATTATCCAAGAGACCCCTAACTAGTCTTTGCTTTGAGGGATAAAGGCCCCCATAACTACATCCTTTCTGAGGGAAGACGCGTAGATCAATGCAGTCGATTTAATATAATATTGATTTTCTAAGTCTTTCTACGCCAGCTAACGGTGCAACCAATCCTTAAGACAGAAATTAACCTATCCAACAAATTAACCTACGCACTGCGAATGCTCAAAGTGGTTTTTTGGTTCATTCATGGGGATATAGCATTGATATAGATTCCATAAAGGGAAGGGCGAACTGCCTAGAAAAGAGAAAGGGCGGAAGGAGCCCTCGATAGGAATTTGAATTCCAAAAGTAAAGAAGACAATCACTCTACTAGTATACACTACATTTAGACTTCTTCTATCGTTCCCTTTAGGAATGATGATATGGTCTCATTAGCAATAAGGATGGTAGCCCAGGAGAAGCTAGTCTATCAGAAGACAGTTCTTGAGCAAGTGAGATTGGTTGAAGTTCAATATGCATTATCAACTGGAGAAGAAAGATAGGGTCGAATATTATTAAGACGAATATATCGATTTGAGCACATATTCCATTTTTCTCTTGCAGTTCCTTCACCAAACTCTAGTACAGAAGGAATGGAATAGTCGTGACGCGGTATATATATATATATATACACATACAATATACACCACTATGTTCATATTCAAAATGTTTCGGATGCTTTGTGGGAAGAAAATATGTGATCAAAAATTTATTCATTATTAAAAGGATATGAGAAGTTTGTTTGATTGATCGATGTTTGAATGGAATGAGATTTGTCGTAAACTCTTATCCTTTAATTTTTCTATCCAAGAAAACTAAATTAAGTTGGGTTATGAATGATTTTATAAAGTCTTATTATTAAGTTTATCTAACCTTAAAAGGTAACTCAGATAAGGATATGGATGATTTGATAAACTTATTACGTAAGGATATGAATGGTTCATCAAATTTTATCCTTTCATTTATCTAATATAAATAGGTAAATGAAATAATTATATGATTTATTTTATAAACTATGTATACTAGCATTGAAAATGCAAATAATTTTTTAATGAATATCCATACATTAAATATATTGGAAAAACAATTTCTTAAGAAAATATTAGCAATATTCTAACATGAATATGATTATATTTTATGATCACATAACCCAAGATCGTCTAATGAATGAATTATCCAAGGACTAATAAATAATTTGTTCCTTAATCAACATTAAACGGAGAACAATGAAGAAAATAAAAATATATATACAAAAGCATTTCGTTATAAAAAAAATGTGATCAAACTCATTAAGACGAATATTATTAAGACGAATATATCGATTTGAGCACATATTCCATTTTTCTCTTGCAGTTCCTTCACCAAACTCTAGTACAGAAGGAATGGAATAGTCGTGACGCGGTATATATATATATATACACATACAATATACACCACTATGTTCATATTCAAAATGTTTCGGATGCTTTGTGGGAAGAAAATATGTGATCAAAAATTTATTCATTATTAAAAGGATATGAGAAGTTTGTTTGATTGATCGATGTTTGAATGGAATGAGATTTGTCGTAAACTCTTATCCTTTAATTTTTCTATCCAAGAAAACTAAATTAAGTTGGGTTATGAATGATTTTATAAAGTCTTATTATTAAGTTTATCTAACCTTAAAAGGTAACTCAGATAAGGATATGGATGATTTGATAAACTTATTACGTAAGGATATGAATGGTTCATCAAATTTTATCCTTTCATTTATCTAATATAAATAGGTAAATGAAATAATTATATGATTTATTTTATAAACTATGTATACTAGCATTGAAAATGCAAATAATTTTTTAATGAATATCCATACATTAAATATATTGGAAAAACAATTTCTTAAGAAAATATTAGCAATATTCTAACATGAATATGATTATATTTTATGATCACATAACCCAAGATCGTCTAATGAATGAATTATCCAAGGACTAATAAATAATTTGTTCCTTAATCAACATTAAACGGAGAACAATGAAGAAAATAAAAATATATATACAAAAGCATTTCGTTATAAAAAAAATATTTAAGGTGTATATATATACAATTGTCATTTATGTTTGAGGAGAAAACACAAATATTCATTAACACATTCAAAAAAGAAATCATGCTTGAACATATAAACAATTACAACTTTCTCAACATACATAATGAATTTCTTTAATTGATAAGACAGAATATTTATATCTATGTAAAAATAGATAATATGTAAGCTTATGTTTATTTCTTTTTAATTAAAGAATTTAATATAGAGTATCAAAATCTTAATTCTTGGAACTGAGTACAATAATTATTTTCTGCACAATAAATATACGTACTATATGTGTGTATGTTCAATAAAACCAAAGACAATAATTTTGCAAAAACATAAACAACAGAGTTTAAAACATGTACTCAAAAGCAACAATTAATATCATATGGATTAATTAGTGAGTGTAAAAAAATATACCAGGATATGCAAAGATAGAACGAAATAGAAAAAAAAATTGAGTCCACTAAATGTATAATGTCCCTTTAAGAAAACCTATTTCTCTCCTATACCAGAGGTCAAAAGAATTACATTTTCTTAGAACAGAACGATTTTATTGCCAACTTATTAAAACAAAACAGTGGTTTCAATAAGTCATTCAACGGGAGCGATACACACGAATAATTAATTTTGTGAAAGTTGAAGAAGAATATCAGAATTTCTTTTGTTCTAAAATAATAGAAAATCCTCTATTTATAGACAACAAAACATAGTGTGAACAAATGTTACTGTGATTTATCATAAATGTAACAACTATTTAAAAAAAGTTGTAGCATTATCCAATATATCAACAATCATAAATATATATTTAATGATTAAAAATATCTTCATATATAATCATTTTTTATCTTTTACATATTTATGATATGTTTGATTATGTAATTGTCTTGTTAAAGTTGAGTGATGTTCTAGTGTAGCAATTAATTTTTTCTATTTTTTACATGAAAAATATAGAATCATATAATTTTATGGTTAGAATACCTCTTAGTGAAAAAACAATTTTGTGAAAGTTTCTGATAATAAATAATATATATGAATAAGTTAACACCGTTAAAAGATGTACACCACAAAAACATATATATATATATATATATATATATATATATATATAAAAATTGAGACAATTTACTTGTCTTAGGTCAAATGTTCAGAACTTTTGTTATTGTTACTTTGTTATTCTTGAAAAATCTATAGAAGGTGAAAAATATATTTGAAAAACAACAAAAATAATATTGTTGGCCTTTATAGAAATTTGTGCTTCAATAAACTGAGGTCTAAAGGTCCTCCTAGATGTTTCATCAATGAAACATTACGACCTGGTCAAAAATATTTATCTATAATTGCCACATTATTAAAGTACATTCTCGAACATTAATAATTAACAATTAGTCTAACTTAGATAACTCAGACACTCAACAATGATTTGGGACATGAAGGACAACAAATCTATGATAATAGACATATCTTTTGTAGTGTAAGATATTACTTTTATTTAGTGTAGGTTTTGTTTCATATTCTTCAAATTAAGTTCATAGAAAATCGTTATAACACAGATCAAAAATATTTAGAAGAGACGAATGAGAAGGAAAAAAAAGAAAAATATCAAAAGAACAAAATGTTTTGTCCAAGTGAGATGATATACTTACCACACAAAAATTAATCAATACAATTTTTAGAAAAGAATAAAACAATGAGAAAAAAACATACATTAAATGAGAGTAAACTATAAGTATTCAATGATCATAAAAAATCATTCTAATAAAAAACACCTCTTATGATTTGGAATAAAATACCACAAAAAATTGACTAACACTTTAATCAACTTTAAATCCTTAATATACTAATAATGTCCACTAATAAAAATTTAGTAAAAATAAATAGCAACAACATAAAAATCAAAAAATTATGGGCATGCAAAGTTAATAACTCTCTGAGAATTTTCTAAAGAACACAAAATTACGTCTTTACATGTGAAGGAATCACATGGTTGATTAAAAAATTATAGATTTGTAAGAACTATTTTTATGGTACCTTCAACAATTTCTGTAAAAAACACTTTCTCGAATACCCAAATAATCATATGATGGAGAACCTTCGAGAAATATGAAAACATGAATAAAGAGCTATCTAGTATGAAAAAATATAAGTCCCAAAAGTGAACCGCAACGAGATGTCTCAAAGATGAAAGACAAGCTAACATATGTACAGAAGGAGACAAGTTGGTCTAAGAGGACTGTGAACACCTAATTTTTTACCAGACTATAAAGATTTAACACTAATTTTTAAAAATAAAACAAAATTGTAAATTGCTTTAATAATAAAAAATTGTGAATTTATGCTATTTGTTTTAAATATTCAACGTTTAATTAGTTTAAAAATAATAATCGTATATATTATGAAAAAGAAGAAAAATTATATATAAAAAAAAAAGTCCTAAATATTCAAATTAGCTTTCCCTTAATTTAATTAACCTCAAACTCCCAAAAATTAATTTTTCCTAAAAAAAATTCTTTTCCTATTTATTTTTATTGTATTTTAGTTTTCTATCTCTCCCATATATTGGTTTGCAAGACTTTTTCTTTTATTTATTTTTAAAAAAAAATCTTGAACGTGAGTATTTACCTCTTTTTGGTTATTTTACTTCATTATTATTATTGTTATTTAGTAGGTTAATTATTTAATTATTTCTCAATCATAATTTCCTCAACAATATTTCAAATTAAATCCTAATCCCACTCTATTACGTTCCTTTTAATTAGCATCAGACTCTCACCCAAAAATATTATAAAAAGACACGTTCAGTTGAAAAAAAATATACAGTGATATATAGAGATATATAGAGACATACTGAAATACAGAGAGAGATATAGAGCAAACACAAAGAGAATAAAAGTGAGTTATTCTTTTGAGAATTAGGTTGGAGTTAGAGTTTTTTGTCGTGATTCTAAATTTGTGGCTCAAATTAGTAGATCGTAGCAGTTGTATTTCGTGATATCAATTTTCGAAGCGAGGTAACTCTAAATTCTCGCATTATTTAAATATAATATTATATGAAAATTTGATTCTAGTAATATGAAGTTCTTTGAATCATATGTTATTATTATGTAATATCAATCCTTGATGCATGTTATGATTTATTTTTTCTCGATCTGAAAAACGCAACAAAAAGAAAATGTTTCTTGCTAACAAAAATAATATAGAATAAAAGATGTATCATCCTTTTTTTTGCTTTATTATTAGTGTCTGTTATTTTTTTAGATGCAATTTATATCAAAAATTATTTCTTGATATTTAATAGATAATGTTTCTTGGAGCCTAGTTTTCACTTAAGATTTTTTTTAAAAAAAAAAATTGTAAATATATAGGATTAGGATATAAATTAAAGCTTAAGTGTTTAGCAATTTAAAAAGTTATACAAAACAGGTTTTATTTTTTTATATACATTATTCCAATATATAAGATTATTTTCCTCTAGAATAAAAGTAAAATGATTATAACTAATTCGTATTATTATGAAATATAACTAGAAGGATATAATATTATTTAGAGAATTATGATTAAAAAAAATATAGACAAATTATTGTGAAGATTAATTAAAAAAAACATAAAAGAAAATAACAAACAAAATAATAATAACAACAATAATAATAATGAAACAAAAGATTAGAAAAATCATAACCAAAAAATTAGAAAACAAAAATAGAATGTAAAATTTTTTAAAAAACATAAACAGAAAGAATCAGAGTGAAAAAAAAAATAGGAAAACGTAAAAAAAAAAAAAAAAAAAGAAGAACAAGTAGAATGTCAAATAAAAATATAAAATTAATAAAACATAAAGTTAAAATAAAAAAGAAAAAAAAAGAAAGAAAGATAGAAGAACATACAAAAAATAAGAGAAAAAGAAAATGTATTAAACAAATAAAATAAACTAAAACAATTAGAAGAGAAATAAACAATGAAAAAATATGAAACATAATATTAATAAAATCAAAACATGAAAAGAAAAACGTGTAAATGAAAGAAAGAAAATAAAACGAAAAGAAAAGAAAAGAAAGAAAAATGAAAAAATAGAAATAATATATCTTTCTAAAAATAGTCCTAATCTACTTAGAATTTTTGCTAAAACTAATATTTTACATCATATTTTTATTTGACTAAAAATATTATTCTAAAATTATGAAAATTCTAACACTCTCATTCCTACATAAATTATAATTCTTAATAATTAAATACATTTATATATTCTATTTATAATTAAAAATATGAATACACGAAAAAAATATATATATAAAAATGCAAATTTTATTGTTTCAAATTAATGGACACACACAAAAAATGAGATAATTTAATTTTAAAAAAATTCAAATAAATATGACAATTTCAATTAAATTTAAAATAAATGAGAGAATAATGTAAAAACATGTTAATTATTAAGTTAAATAATATAATATCCAAAATTATGTCAAATCATACCGAAGTCAATAAAGTGATTGTGCTAGAATCATGGGACTCGAGGGGTGCTTAACACCTTCCCGTCGGTCAACAGAATTCCTTACCTGGATTTCTACCAATAAAAAATGGAGTCAAATTTCATTTTGATTAGGGATTTAAATAAGGTGACTTGGAACACCAAAACTCAATTCCAAGTGGCAACTCTCAATAATAATTCTCCCTTTTCAAAATGTCACTTTTATTGGAAAAACTTTTTTTCTTTCAAAACAAATAAAATAAAAAATATTGAGGGAAAAAAAGACATGACAGATGGCGACTCCGCTGAGGACCACTAACTAGAATTCGAGCTTTAAATATTGATTTATGTATGAATCTGATTTATATACTTACGGTTTTGGATATTGTATTTATTTTGGTTAATATGCTAATTATTTATTTATTTAATGTTTTGATTATATTTAAACAGGATTATAACTGTCTTCGCTCACGAATCATTCTGAGTCTTCTATAATAATAATATTGGAATTGCGACTGCACACCCCACTTCTATCAAGATAGCTAGTGGATCTTCGATCCATGGTGAAGGACTTTTAGTTAAACATGTATAGGATGGGAACACCCATGCACAAAGCCGGAAAGCACTGCTACCGGTACGTTGCTATTTCGTGACTCGAGTTTCCGCTCGTATTATGCCAGTCTAGATATTTTTTCTCCACAAGTTAAATTATTAGTAGAAATGAAACTTTCAGACATGATATCCTTATTAGGTTCCGATTTATTTGCATCATGTGCCTGTAACTTAGCGAGATTTGGCATAGTGGCCCAATCTGACTAGGACATATACATTTTCGTGAGACAATCATGTGCATATTTTGTGCTACTTGTTGCATCATGTGGAAGACTATAACACAATATTGACCGTCTTTAGGATAATCGATTAAAGAAATAAATATCTATTTTCTACCCATTTTCTACTAATGATTCAAAATAAATAAATTAATACAACGCATATATACACATACACACCTAATCCTCAATTTTATTTTTTGCCTTTATTAAAATAATGCATAAATAATAAAAATATTAATATTAGTAATATCTGTATATATGTCTCTTAAATTGTATATTTACACATTGTTTTATTTTTCTCTCTATTTCGATCAAAAATGTCTCTTTATTTGGTTATTCTTTTCAAAAACAACCTGAATAAATGAAAATTTTAGACATTCTGAATCATTTTTTATTTTTTAACTACTCCAATAAATAATTTTGAATTATCAAAATTTCACAATTAAATTTGATTTTAAAAATCCCGAATTTCTATATTTTTCTAAACCAGGTAATCATGAGATCTATGAGGTGTGATAAAAGACCAAGGGATGAAGTAGTCGAAATGGTCAATGATCCCCCAAAGTTCATGATCACATATAAAACCCCACAATTACTAATGGATTGGTGGAACGATATGCATGAATGTAGGCAGACTACGATATTCAAACATCTTGGTTTCCTTAAAGATATCATGAGATTTAGTCCTGACAGAGGTTTAGTCGAGACTTTGATCCCATTTTGGGATTCCACAAACAATGTGTTTTGATTTAGTGATTTTGATTTGACTCCTACATTAGAAGAATTTGGTGGTTTCCCAGGGTTAGGCCAGGATCTTCGAACTAAAACACTGGTAGCCCCTAGGAGTGTCAGCTGAAGTAAATTTCTAGAACAGATGCACATCATCCATCCTCATAAGAAGTGTTTTGATAATGGGTTTGGTTTCTTTGGAATTCTTGTACTCAAGATATGGAAATAAGGAATGATTTTCAAGATATGGTAAACCACTTAAAAATGGACAACACCTCCTTACTTGGGAAAAACATAGACAAGAAGCATTCATGGTGACATTCTTGGGAGCTATGGTTTTTGCAAGGAAGGATAAAAAAATTGATATTTGTCTGTCAAGAATAGTCACTGTTATGATGAAGAAAAGAAAATCCATTATATTTCCGATGATATTGGCTGATATTTATCGTGCTTTGAACAAATGTAGAGAGGGGGGAGATTTTTTTTTAAGGTTGTACCATTTTATTGCAAATGTGGTTTTTGGAACACCTATATCGCCGTCGTTTTGCGACAGATTTCCAATACGATTGACCGAATTATATTTTGAGCCACCCAGAAAGGAAAAAAGAATTAGGAGACAAATTTCAAAAGGCATCAAAGCATGGAGACATTATCTTCTTTAATTGACGGCATCTTAAATTACATGGAACTATCATTGGTTCCCTTCTAGTGAGGTAATTGTTATGTCTTCCTATCTTCCATTCTTCGTTCTGACAGGCCTTTGCGAGTTCAAACCATACATACCCCTCCGAGTTCTACGCCAACTAGGACAAAAACAAATTTTACCTAAAGCCGAGAATACACAGAGTTTTGTGTGGGAGGTGGCATTTGAAGATCGAAATTGAGAATCAGAAGCCCAAAAGATTTGGGGTGGTAGTCGAACTGTATGTTCAAAAGCTATGGTTGATGATCGCGTTGAAGGGAAACTTGACCCCTTATGCCTCAATTAGTTCTTTGATCAAGCCCCTCTCAAAATAATGCATGAAGGATTAGCGCAAGAAATCATAGATCGAGAAGAGGAAATTGAAGTAAGAATCAAGCAGGCCCGACTCAAGGTGGAAAGAAATTATAGGTCTACTTTAGATATCCTAAGACATGACCTAAAAATGTTAGAGAAGAGTTAGCTCGACGTGATGCAATATTCGAGGAAAGAGTTACATTGATTGAAAAAAGGGTTGAAAAGAAGCATATATCTACTATTTGAACCCTACATGAAGATTTGGGCATTGTAACAGGTGCTGTGGAGCAACAGGAGGAAGAATATACGAAAGAAAAGACCCTCTTAATACATGCACAAGCTAGGTTAGAAAATCAATTAAAAGCTTTTATGGGATGAAAAAGGGACATAACAAATTGTTTCACATTGTATCATGCAGAAGTGGAGACCGAAAGAAATCAATGGATGGAAGAGCGTGAGGAATTTCATAACTAAATTAAAGTGCTTCAAGCACATGAAGAACATCTGAGTGATGCAGTTGTCATTACTGAAGAATGGTTGCAGAATTGTCACGAGAATATGGAGGAGGCCAAAGGACAAGTGCTTCAATTGACAGAGAGCTTGATTGATGTTTATGGTGGTCATCTTCATCGAAGTGATGAGATCCTGGGTCAAGAGGCTGTGCACTAGCCCACATCTGCCGAAAGCTTTGTTCAAGGTCTACTCTAGCCTAGGGGGAATTGATGATCAAGAAATGTCGGAGATGGATTTTTTTATTACTATTTTTTCTTTTTAATTCGTTAAATTTAGTTTTAATCTTAAGTACTTTGATGTTTTTATTTTGGTTATTTTGATTTGAATGGTATTTTCATTTTAAAGTTAAATAAATGTCATATTTTTCTTTTCAAAGAAATCTATCCACATGAACTACAAATGATCTGATTCATATTCAAACATGAAACGTAGGCAACCTTTAATAGGTTCGATCAAATTGCATTCAAATTATTCAAGTAAGTAAAGTAGGGGACCAAATGACATAAGCAAGTCGTCCAAAGCCGGATGAAACATAAAAGTCATCCAAAACACATTATAGACATATGACTATCTAGGTGCATAACATAGAACGTGAATTTAGTATCTTCAATATGTTGAATCCTAACACATGTTTTATATATATATATATATATATATATATATATATATATATATAAAACATGTGTTAGGATTCAACATATTGAAGATACTAAATTCACGTTCTATGTTATATATATATATATATATATATATATATATATATATATAATTGAGAATTTAGAGATTTTAAAAGGTGGTTGGTTTGTGAGGAGAGCTGGCGTCTCATCAATATAACCTAAGATCAAAAGGGAAAGAAAAACTTACGCGTAAAGACGGAACAGAGTCGGAAAATAAAGACGCACAAACCCAACTGGTTGCGCAAGAATCGGTATGTATGGAAGAGGTGAAAATATTAAGACAACAGATGACCAAAATGTACGAAGCTTGGATGGTTGGGTAGGCTCCTCAACCTTCAATTCGAGAATATTTGAATGTGAATATGCCATTCCCCATATAAGTGTAAACAAGTGCCCTGATTTATCCACCTGGGTTTGGACCCTACATGAACACCTCTAATACTGGCGGAACTTCCTCAGTAAACCTGTTGAAACCATCAATGATGAATAATCCACTTTTCATGCCTACTGTCATAACTAATACAATTTCTCAACCGACATTGGTACAAAAATCCAATGATGACCCTATACTCAAAGATCAATATTGCCAAGGGCATCCCTTTAAATTAACATTTAATGTTCCTAACTCTTACCACCACCAATACACTTCTCCCGTTGAGGTTGAGAAAAACACTAAGAATGAGGAACATGAAGAAATTTCAAGGAAATGAGGAGTTTGGAACAAAACATAAGGAATATACAAGCTCTGGGAGGACACAAAAGTGTCTAATTTAAGGACTTATGCATGTTTCTAGATGTTCACTTGCCTCTAGGGTTCAAAACTCCAAAGTTTTATAATATAACTGTCAGGGTGATCATGTGTCTCATTTGAGAATATTTTGTAATCAGCTGATGGGAGACGGAGGAGAAGAAGAACTTCTTATAGATTATATTGGAGAGAGTTTAACGGGTGTAGCATCGGAATGGTTTATCGATCAAGACATTTCTCATAGGCACGTTTGGGATGATATTGCGCAAGATTTTGTTCCAATAATTTAAATACAATATCGATATTATTCTCAATCGTAATTCCCTAGATAATATGAAAAAATCCATCGGAAAGTTTTGGGAAATATGCCACAAGCTGGAGGGAGCAGGCGGCTAGAGTCAAACCGCCGATGAAAGGCTATGAATTAATTGATATTTTTCTCCAAGCTCAAGAACCTGACTACTTTCATTATCTTCTCGCCGCAATGGACACGCATTTTGCCGAAGCGATTGAGATCGGAGAAATGGTAGAGAATAGCATAAAGTCGGGTAAGATTGTGAGTCAAGCAGCCATTAAAGCTTCCACAAACCCAACTGGTTGCGCAAGAATCGGTATGTATGGAAGAGGTGAAAATATTAAGACAACAAATGACCAAAATGTACGAAGCTTGGATGGTTGGGTAGGCTCCTCAACCTTCAATTCGAGAATATTTGAATGTGAATATGCCATTCCCCATATAAGTGTAAACAAGTGCCCTGATTTATCCACCTGGGTTTGGACCCTACATGAACACCTCTAATACTGGCGGAACTTCCTCAGTAAACCTGTTGAAACCATCAATGATGAATAATCCACTTTTCATGCCTACTGTCATAACTAATACAATTTCTCAACCGACATTGGTACAAAAATCCAATGATGACCCTATACTCAAAGATCAATATTGCCAAGGGCATCCCTTTAAATTAACATTTAATGTTCCTAACTCTTACCACCACCAATACACTTCTCCCGTTGAGGTTGAGAAAAACACTAAGAATGAGGAACATGAAGAAATTTCAAGGAAATGAGGAGTTTGGAACAAAACATAAGGAATATACAAGCTCTGGGAGGACACAAAAGTGTCTAATTTAAGGACTTATGCATGTTTCTAGATGTTCACTTGCCTCTAGGGTTCAAAACTCCAAAGTTTTATAAATATAACTGTCAGGGCGATCATGTGTCTCATTTGAGAATATTTTGTAATCAGCTGATGGGAGACGGAGGAGAAGAAGAACTTCTTATAGATTATATTGGAGAGAGTTTAACGGGTGTAGCATCGGAATGGTTTATCGATCAAGACATTTCTCATAGGCACGTTTGGGATGATATTGCGCAAGATTTTGTTCCAATAATTTAAATACAATATCGATATTATTCTCAATCGCAATTCCCTAGATAATATGAAAAAAGCCATCGGAAAGTTTTGGGAAATATGCCACAAGCTGGAGGGAGCAGGCGGCTAGAGTCAAACCGCCGATGAAAGGCTATGAATTAATTGATATTTTTCTCCAAGCTCAAGAACCTGACTACTTTCATTATCTTCTCGCCGCAATGGACACGCATTTTGCCGAAGCGATTGAGATCGGAGAAATGGTAGAGAATAGCATAAAGTCGGGTAAGATTGTGAGTCAAGCAGCCATTAAAGCTTCCACAAAAGCAATACAAAGTGGATCCGGTAATTTTACCATTCCCTAAAGGAAGGAGGAAGGGTCCATGACGGCATCTGGATCAAGAGGTGTTCAAATGGGCATGAACAATCCTTATGGTCAAGTCCAAAAAGAACAATATAATTCTCCTCCACATTATTACCCGTCCCAATATGCCGTTCTCGACACTCAGGTATATGTTCGACCTCCTTCACGCCAAAAATGACGGGGGCCTACCCCACATGTTTCTCGCCCCCAATAACAAAATTTACAGGCGCAATATAATCCACTTCACTAGACAAACCATATGAGAGAACAAGGTCGAAAAGATAATTTTACCCCAATTGGGGAATCGTATACGAGTTTGTTACAGAAATTAATACAATTGAGACTAGTTCAAACTCTCAATTCGTACGTTGTCAATCTAAATGCAAGAGGCTTTGATCCAACTGTTATATGCGAGTATCACGCCAACGCTCCAGGTCATAGCACAGAGAATTGTTGGACCTTAAAAAGAGTCATTGAGAGTTAATCGAGGATAAGGTAATCGAGGTACGCAATGTGGAAGCACCAAATGTCACAAATAACCCACTCCTTGCTCATAATAATGAGCGTGTTGTGGGGATGGTTGACATTTTTTGAAGATTATGAGCATACAAGTAGAACAATAGTGGAAAGCAAGGTTTCAAAAGAAGAGTCTAGTATGGTTTTAGAATCCATACAAAGGGCACCGATAATTGTTAAAGGTTCACGTTCAAATTTTGAGGACTCGAGGGAGCTAGTATTGTATGTCCCTAAATCAATAAAAAGAAAAGTGTACCGTTGAATGGACCAAAATGCTACTTTCTTGGTAAATTTTCAACGTTCGATCAAAATCAAGAAAGTTTGAAAGAGCCAATTGTTATACAAATTGCAAAACAACTTCCAATCACAAACACCAAAGCCGTTCCGTGGAACTACAACAAAGTCGTCGTTACTCACAAGGGAAAGGAGATTATAGAAGAAAAAAATGAAACAAGAGGCTTAACTTGTTCCGGAAGGTGTTATGCTCCTGAAGAATTAAAGAGGGACAAACAAATCAAAGAAAATCAGTTGCCGATTAAAAATCCAGTCAGTAAGAAAGATGCTGAAGAGTTTTTGAAAAAGGTGAAAGCTCAAGATTATTCTGTTATAGATCAATTGAGGAAAACACCTGCTCAAATCTCTTTATTGTCATTACTCATACATTCTAAAGAACATTGTGAAGTTTTGACCAGAATTTTGAATACGACACATATATCAGAAAATATTACAGGAGGTCACATGGAAAAAATGGTCAATCAAATTTTTGAGGTAAATAGAATCACTTTCACTGATGATGAATTGCCCTTGGAAGGATCTGGACATAATAGGGCTCTACATTTAACCATGAAATGTGAAGAACACTATGTGAAGAGAATCATGGTTGATGGAAAATTGGGTGTAGACATATGCCCTTTTTCCATTCTATAAAACTTGAAAATCAGCACTCATAGGATTCGTACTAACAATGTTTGTGTACGGGCATTTGATGGTTCAAAACGGGATACTCTTGGTGAAATACTTAATTGTTACAATTGGACCATCGGAGTTTGGAATCACTTTCCATGTTATAGACATGGACACGTCTTAAAATCTGCTTTTGGGTAGGCCATGGATCCACTGGGCTAGAGTTGTGCCATCTACTCTACACCAAGTGGTCAAGTTTGAACATGACAAATAAGAAATCATTGTCCATGGTGAAGATGATCTCTCATTCACCCGAGATCCTTCAATACCATGGATTGAGGCTAAAAGAGGTTGCGAATCCCTAAACTATCAAGCTTTGGAGATAATAACGGTTAATCAGTTCTTAGAAGGAAATCCTATCCTCCAACCTCATCTATCCTCTACATCAATCCTGGTGGTAGCTTAAATGGTACAAAATGTCTATTAACCTGGAAAGGGGTTAGGTTTGTCGTTGCAAGGAATTGTGAATACTATCAATCCAATGGGTAATCAAGATACATTCGATTTGGGTTTCAATCCAACTAGCACTACACCATTTAAGGTCTACGACAACACTAAATCTTGACAACGCTTATAAAGTGTTGCCTAAAATACTTTTGGGAACCCTTTTAAAGTGTAGCCAATGATTTGACTTTTAGCTACATTAATTTTAGCAACACTTCTAAAGTGTACTCTTTAATGGGATAAACTAAACTTTATAAGTGTTGTTAAATATGATATAATTGACAACACCTATTTATATATATGGCCACACTTCTAAAGTGTTTTATTTTTACAATTGAAAATACAACACATTATAAGTGTGGCCTTAAAATTTTCACTAAAATATTATATTCCCTCCAAACATTTTTAACTCTCCCTCCCATTTCTATATTAAAAAATTATTAATAAAACATTAAAACTCTTTTCCCTAAATTGAAGAACACGGTCTCCATATGTAGTTCCTCGTCGGACTATAGGGCATCGACCTGAGCGAATTAGAAGATCCCAAGCTCCTCCTCAGAAGCTGCCTCATTGCAGCGATCAAGTGAATGGTCGGACCTGAGCGTCGGTGCCGCTAGTTTTCCTCCCTCTGCAGTAAACAGGTTTTTCCATTATATTCTCGTTGAATCATTCCCAGATTGAGTTGTTCTTTCATATTCTCACAGAAACTTCATCACATTGAAATGATTTTGTTTAAATATGGTTTATTAGTTACTAACTCCTCTTGTTGATGCAGTTAGTGAAGGATGTGTCTTTCTGATGTAGCTATCAAGTTTACTTCATCAAGTAAAAGTGCACAAAGAGAAAGCTTTATCCCCTTCGAGATCACATCTTGAGAAAGGTAACACCATTATCATTTGTTCTGTTCATCCTCTGTATCTTATATCCAATGAAATACTAGTTCCGCTAAATCTAGATAAGACGTTGAGAATAAACTTATCTATGAAAATCTACTTATATTTGAACTGTGATACTAAATGATAGATTTATGTTCTAGTGAAAATGTTTTTACCATTATAAAAAAAGATATAAGTACATAACAACAGTACTATCATGGAGCATGGACCGTCGTGGTCATGATGGGCCGTCGTGGTCATGACGGGCCGTCGTGGTCATGACGGGCCGTCGTGGTCATCCGTCGTGGTCATGACGGGCCGTCGTGGTCATCCTTCGTGGTCATGACGAGCCGTCGTAGTCATGATGGACCGTCATGTTCATCCATCGTGGTCATGACGGGCCGTTATGGACTCCGTCGTCCCATACTTGCAATTTTCTTCTGCTACTTCTCTGATCTTCATGAAGAACATGCAGGACGGACCGTCATGGCTACGACGGTCCGTCACGCTTTCCGTTACAGCTGAACAAGTTTCTTCTGCTACCTCTCTGATCTTCATGATGAACATGCAGGACGGACCGTCATGGCTACGACGGTCGGTCACGCTTTCTGTTATAGCTGAAATTTTGAATTGATTATTTGTTAAATTTCTTAATTTTGTGTTCTTTCTTGATGAAACAGATTTGATTACTAGAGGAATTGATATTCAAGCAGTTAACGTTGTTTGCGTTAGTTTGCGTGCATCATGGTTATTGCATAACACCAAATATTTTATATTGTTTCTTATGATGTTTGAACCCTAATGCAATATCTTATTTGTGGAGGGAAATGGAGGTGATCAAATTTGAAGTGGACGATGAAGAGTTTTTGAACTATTGTAAAAGTTTAAATACATATTTGATTTATTGTGTACACATTTAGAATATTGATGTATAAGTATGGGTATGTACACAACACATACTATCTTTTGGTTGTACATGAAATATTTTTCGAAGTTTATTTGAAATATATAGCTTCAATTTAATGATTAATTAGTTCATTTTGTGTTTTAGGTCACTTGTATGTATGTAAATATATTATATATATATTTGTGCTATATGTAGGCTTATAAATGTTGAAGTTACACTTTGTAAGTGTTGCTCTAGGTAGATAAAAAGTTACACTTTGAAAGTGTTGCAATAGATGACCAATAAAAGGCAACACTTTTTAAGTGTGACTAATAAATTTGAAAAGGCAATGCTTTTAAGTGTAGCCAAAGATGGCAACATTTAAAAAGTGTTGCCTAATGTCAAAGGTTACGCTTTTTTTGGGCAGCCCCTAAAAAGTGTTGCTGAATGTCCAAAAGTGTAGCCTTTTATCAAAGGCCATACTTTTTGACAGTTTAGGCTACACTTACGTGGTGTTGGTGTAGGCCGAAAATGGTTTAGTGTAGTTTTGATAAAAAATGGGCAAAAGATCGTAAAAGAAATGCTTATAATCTGTCGAAGCAGATCCCCCATATTGCTCAATCGTTTATTAAATCTCGCGGTGAATTGTGTGCAGAGTTACCTATCCAAAATAATGTGGATGAAATGTGTCAAGGTATCAAGGAAATGTTTTATGAGGTAAACATGACGTCACGGGGAAAAAGGAACAAAATATATATTACTTGAGCAAAAAGTTCACTTCATATGAGGCAAAGTACACCCTATTAGAAAAAAACATGTTGTTCTTTAACTTGTGTTCCCCAAAAATTGAAGCACTATTTCTTGTCCTACACCACTTACCTCATATCTCAAATGGATCCTCTGAAATATATTTTTCAAAAAGCCACGCCGACAGGTAGGTTGGCAAAATGGCAGATTTTGCTTACCGAATTTGATTTTGTGCATGTTACTCGCACCGCCGTGAAATAACAAGCATTGACCGATCATCTGACAGAAAATCAGATTGATGATGAATACGAACCCTTAAAGACATACTTCCCTGATGAAGAGATCAACTCTATTGCGGAAGAAATTCTTGATAATGACCCCGTATGGAAATTATATTTTGACGGGGCTGTCAACAAAAACGGAGTGGGAATTGGGGCAGTTTTTATCTCACCAAATGGTTGTCATTATCCTGCCACAGCACGACTTCGATACTTTTCTACCAACAACAGAAGAGAATATGAAGCTTGCATCATGGGTTTGAATATGGCAATAAATCTGGATGTACATGAGCTTTTAGTCATTGGGTATTCCGATTTCATCATTCGACAAGCTCAAGGCGAATGGGAAACTCTAGACATTAAGCTCATACCGTACAAACAATGTTTAGAAAATCTCATAAAAAAGTTCAAGTCTATTGAACTTAGACATATTCCCAGGTTTCACAATGAGTTGGCTGATGCTTTCGCCACCCTAGCATCGATGCTTCCATACCCAGGTAATACCTGCATTGACCGGTTGGAAATCCAAGTTAGGGATCAACATGGTTATTGCAATATAATTGCGGTAGAGGCAGATGGTGAGCCTTGGTATCATGACATCAAACAATTTATAAAACCTAGAGAATATCCACTGCATGCTGATAAAGATCAAAAAAGAACTATTGGCGACTCGACAATGGGTTCTTCTTAAGTGACTATATCTTATATAAAAGGACTCCGGATTTGAATTTATTACGATGTGTGAATACTCAAGCAGAGGAAACAATTATGAATGAGGTACACTCAGGGGTATGTTTTGCCACACATGAATGGTTACGTCCTAGAAAAAAAGATTATTCGGGCAGGATACTATTGGTTGACCATTTAGCAAGATTGTTTCCAATTTGTTCGCAAGTGCCATCAATGCCAAACTCATAGCGACTTGATTCACTCACCCCCTTTAGAGTTGCATCTTATGTCTGCTCCGTGGCCTTTTGTTGCTTGGGGAATAGACGTTATTGGGCCGATAAATCCGAAAGCATCTAACAGTCATTGATTTAATTTAATTGCCATCGATTACTTTACAAAATTTGTAGAAGCTATCACGTCAAATCAGTTACCAAGAAAGCGGTGGTGGACTTCGTTCATTCCAACATCATATGTCATTTTGGCATACAAAAATTCATTATTACAGACAATGCAATGGATCTCAACAGCCACCTGATGAAGGAAGTTTGTGAGAAATTTAAAATTATTCATCGTCATTCAACTCCTTATTGTCCCAAAGAAAATGGAGCTGTTGAAGTTGCAAATAAAAACATCAAGAAGATTCTTATGAAAATGGTGCATGGATCTAGATAGTGGCATGACAAACTAGCCTTCTATCTCATCGGATATCGCACAACTATTCGTACATTAGTCGGTGCAACTCCCTACTTGTTGGTTTATGGAACTGAGGCTGTCATACCCACAGAAGTTGAAATCCCTTTTCTTCGAACCATTGTTGAAGAAGAAATCGAGGATACATAATGGGTTAAATCAAAATAAGAACAATTAGCACTAATAGAAGAAAAATGATTGATATCAATTTGTTTTGGTCAATTATATCAGCAGAGGATGGCTCAGGATTATAATAAGAAAGTACACCTAAGAAATTTTTAAGTGGGTCAACTTGTTGTGAAATGTATCTTTCCCTACCAAGACGAGGGCAAGGGAAAGTTTGCTCCAAATTGTCCAGGACCTTATGTTATTAAGCAAGTGTTATCGAAACGAGCTTTTCAATTGGCAGATATGGAGGGAAAGACGATTGACATGATTGTCAATGCAGATTCGATCAAGAGATACTACATTTAGCACTTCTAGTTATTTGTATGATGAGAAGATAAAAATGTATCCTCTTTTATGTCAAACACCACTGGTCTGGTGATTTTAAATAAACAACAAAAAATTTAAAAAAAATAATAAAAAAACAATTTTTTTAATTGAACTACGTTTGACCAAATTCCTAAAAGGATACGTAGGCAGCCCTTCATTGGGGTTTGATCTAATCAGTCAATAAAGTGATAATCATGTTCTTCAGTTCTCTAAAGGTTGATACATTATATGGAAAACTATGGGAGAAAATAAATAAGAGATTTTTGTGAGTGAAAACCTTACGTGAACTACAAGACGATGGTTAGTTGAGTGACAAAGATTAGAATGTCTTATTGGTGAAAAGTCATGAAAGGCGCTACTGATCAATTGATGACATTTTGACATGACATGAGCGCAATCATGATAAAAGTCAAGGTTCGACTGAAAGGTGCAACATTGTTTCCTGAGATTCAGACAACTCGAAACGATCAAACGTTCAGTCCAAATGCATGTCATGCTTTAAAGTTGTCACGTACTTTCTGATAAGATTCTTTTCATTCATTTATACATTTTCTTATTTATCTACTACTTCTAAAGACATAATTTTTCCTTCATAACACTTTCATTAGTGTCATTTGTGCTTGTGTTCGTTATTTTTTGAGTTTATTTTTCTTTCTTTCTCAGCATCAACTCATGCCAAGTGAGAAACTAAAATTAAATCCGCAAAATTGACTACGGTATCTCTAGTTGAATGTTGAGGACATGCACCATCTTGGCTAGGGTTGTGAACCTATCGAGAAAATAAATATCATAAATTGATACCGTGTGAAAATAGATAAGCAAAAGAGTTTCTTGGGAACGAATGAACCACACAACATGCACAAAATGGTAATGAGTTAGAATGTCCATGAAAAGTGTTTTTAAAACATCATTAAGATATTCGCACAATCATTAATGGGATTAATCTCCCAAGATGGGAGGATCCGGAAGTCAAGCTTCACAGGATACTCGATGTCACGAACCAACCACCATTTAAAAAAATTAACAATACATTTCTTGGACTTGAAACAGGTATAAAGCAGAATCATGTAAATAGTTTGGGAGAGACAAATGCCACGATGGTAAGTTATTGAATCCTTACTTTTCATACAATATGCATGATAAAATAATAATAACAGTAAAAAATGATTTTTTTTTCTCTTAGAAGAATCTGGGGCATTTTATTTTTTTTTAGTTTGTTCAATGTACAAATAAAAATAAAATAAAATAATGATGAATATAATATTAATAATGATAATGATAATATAAGTGAAATGTGTGTGTGTGTGTGTGTTATATATATATAATATATATATCTATATATATATATATATATATATGATCATGTCTTCATAGGGCACAAAACCCCTATTTAATTTTTATCTCTTCACAGAACATAATAACCCCTTGTTGCATATATGACACAATAACCCCTATTCTATGTTTTCATGTCTTCACAAGGGCACAATAACCCCTGGTTTGATATAGAGCACAATAACCCCTATTTTATTTTTCATGTCTTCAGATGGCACAATAACCCCTTGATTGCATATAGGTAACAATCCCTATCATTTTTTTAAGTCTTCACAGGACACAATAATCCCTGGTTGCATATAGGGCACAATAACCCTATTTTATTTTTCATGTCTTCAGAGGGAACAATAACCTCTGGATTGAATGTAAGGCACAATAACCCCTATAATCTTTTTTTATGTCTTCACAGGGCACAATAACCCCTGGTTGCATATAGGGCACAATAACCCCAATTTTATTTTTCATGTCTTCAGAGGGCACAATAACCCCTGGATTACATATAGGGCGCAATAACCCCTATTTTATTTTTCATGTCTTCACAGGGAATAATAACCCCTGGTTGCATATAGGGCATAATAACCCCTATTTTATTTTTCATGTCTTCACAGAGCGTGATAACCCCTGGATGCAATTTGGGTACAAAACTTCCTTTTGTCTTATTTTTTTACATTTTGTAATGGCTACAAAAACCTTAGTTTCATTATTAGTATAGACTTTTATAGTTTTCGTCAATAACTCACAAAATTTCCTAATGCAAACTAGGCAGAAAATTCCTTTCTTTTCTTTGTTAGAGAATTACCTCTCTCTGGTCTGGTAGGAATTTCATCTCATTTTGTTTCGTGTGCAGGTTTCTACATAGTACACAAATTTGCATTTCAAAAATAAAAGAATTCATCATTTCAAGAAAACAAGTTTTCAAGAATATCATGCGGAAGAACGTCAGTAGCTTAAGTCAAGTCATGAAGTTTCATGTCTTAAACTCATATGTCCAGAGCAAAGTTCGGAATCGATGAACCTACCAAAGAGGGTGAAGCGATATCCGAGATTTCAAAATGAAGACTTAGCACTATCGGAGTAGATATGATTTCTTATCTTACCTTCTGCATTTTGTTTGTTTTATGTAATAGCAGGAGCTACAAGTCGGAATCTCGACAAAACCTCACCCGACTACCTAACTCATTGGAACTACGCCTGACTCCTTAACATCAAATTAGGATCGGTAGTTTTTCAGAAGTTAGGACACAGTCAAACCTCTTCTCTTTTATAAATTTTTCACATTTATGACATAAATATTTTAGTAAAAAATTAGTCACATTGTTCACGTCTTTGCATGAAAACTCTTCATATTTCTAAGCAAAA
>JAKWJC010000277.1:0-194192 GCA_027704865.1 Solanum neorickii
CGACCTCAAAATGAAATAGGTCAAACTAGAGCTTCGCATGTGATTCATGAGTTAATAATATGTTAAAGTAATGAATTTTTGACTTGGAAGTCAGTTTGAAAGAGTTTAGGAGTTGCACGTCAAGGAATGTCCATGACGTTCCAAAACTAGTCTTGTGTGTGTGCTAGTGTGCCTTTTCATGTTTTACGTATTATTTGGTGTCTAATTTGATTGGAGGGGACCCTAAGACCTATATGAACATGTTTATGGTGGAAAAGCCCCGGTACGAATCCCCAAGGACCACCCCAAAAGTCCTTGAGGAGGACTTGAAGATTGGCAAAAGGACTGCCTAGGCAGTGTTAAACAACATCTACCATCGACGCCCAGTAGACTGGTCGACACCCTGTCGATTGGGAGCGTTTCTCCACACTTAGGTGTGGGGGTGTTTTACTCAAAAAAGAATAAATAAAAGAAAAAGAAAAAAATGACTAGGTTTTTAAGAAATTGATTAAATTTATGATTTAAGAGGAATCGAATTCCCAAAATGATTTTTGCCCAAACCTGTCCTAAACTCTAAGAGTGGGTCTGCTGATGGGTTTCAGCCCATTTTTGCCTCTTTTTACACTTGAATTCTGTGTATATATTCCGTGTATACCACTGTATACGTGCAGGATTTCCGCCCATTTGGTATATATTGGGCCGTATATCGAATGTATGCAGCCCACTTCAAACTTCCAGCACCTGTATTTCCACTTGAGACCTGTAGTTTGATACCTTAGCTAGGTATATCATTGTATAGAAAGTTTTATAGCAGTGTATATCGACTATTTTTCTACACTTATTTGCTTGAAACATGTATGTCAGCTTTCCCTTGTACTATCCAACAGCTTCCTTTGACAAGGCAGACTCGAAATAACTCAATAATATGCAAGGGAGAGTCCAAAATGGACTCGCATTGATCATATGCACCGAAAGAAGAAAAAATAAATTAATATCTATAGAGGGGCTAAAAAAACACAATAAAAAATATTCATCACATACTAGAAGAACAACGAACCGAATTGCACACAATATCAAGCTTCAAACCAATTGTTCTAACGTAATTATGCTTAGTTGGAAATAATCAAAGTAAGTTGAAGTTCGATAAATGATTGCTTGGTTAAGATTTTCTATTAGAAAGCTCAATCTAAGCTAAGGAAGCAGGTCAAATAAAGAAGAAGCATTTAAAATACTAAAGTTAAGCATTTTAAGCACTTACAAATAAAAATAAGAACCTAAAGTCATGCTTGCATTACCTAGATCACTCATGACATAATACTCAAAATAGCAACAGATTTTCAGACAAAGAATTTGTTGAATATAGTGCAGGCTGAGCTAGCTGTAACTAACTATTAGTAAGCTAACTGACGTGTATTAATTAGTTAGCTAAGTGTAGTTAAGTGATAATGACAATTAGTTTGATAGTTAGTTAACTAATCTACAAATTTTATATAAGTAGTTTGTACAGCTGTAATTCTCATTCATTCAATAATATCTTCTCTCTTTCTTCTTCAATTTTCCCTCAAGCTCCATTGTCATGGAGTAGTATCAAATCAATTAGTTCACATGGTATCAGAGCAAGTGTGGATCTAAGGATTCTATGAGGAGTATAAAATACAAAGGATCTTGAGATTCATTTTTTCCCTATAATTCATTGTTGAGTATTTCTGAAGAAGATTCAGATCTATGGGGAGCGATACCGATTACAATCATCCATTGTATTTGCATCCTTCTGATGCACCGGGTTCACTTTCAAATGAAATTCAACCTAAAGGCATGGAAAATTACATGCTTCGGAGTCGAGCTATGAAATTAGCACTTCTAAGAAGGAACAAATTGGGATTCATCGATGAATCTATTACGAGAAACATTTATGAAGGAGATTTACAGAAAAGATGGGAGAGATGCAATGCCATTGTGGTTTCCTGGTTAATGAGTAGTGTACAATCATATGTTCTTAGTGGAATTCTTTTTAGATCTGATTCTTATCTCGTTTGGAACTATCTTAATAAGATTTTACAAGGTAAATAATTCTTGAGCTTCCTATTTACATAAGGAAATAACAACTGTAGTTGAAGGTGTATCCTCTGTTTCAGTGTATTATTCTAAACTGAAAGATCTTTGGGATGAACACAATTCGATTATTCCATTCCCTACGTGTGCTTGTGAGAGATCGAAAGATTTTATAGAACATTTAGAGAGGTAGAAGTTATTTTAGTTCCTTATGGGGTTAAACTATGGTTATGCTCAGGCGAGATCTCAAATTTTAATGATGAGTCCCGAACCTAGTGTGAATCAGGCGTATGTTATGATTATACAAGATGAAATTTAAAGAATGCTTAATGGAGGGAATTTTATTGTTGGAAGTCGACTGGAACCTTCAGTTTTTTGTGCTGTAGAAAAAGATGTCACAACCATGTATTCAACTAGAGGTTCAGGACCAAGACAATCATCTGGTTTGGGAGGTCATCAATATCAGAAGAAATATTGTGATTTCTGCAATATGAAGGGTCATACTAGGGCTAATTGTTACAAATTGATGAAATGTGAACATTGCTTGCAGAAGGAACATGTTAAGGAGACTTGCTATAAGCTAACTGGATATCCAGAAAACTTCAAAAAGAAGAAAAGATTCAATGTTGCCCTCAAGCTGGATCTGCTGGTCCTGCACCTGCCTTTACTCAGAATCAATAAAATCAGATTGTACAAATGTTGAGCAAATGTTCCACTTGAGATGCAGGTGCAAACATGGAAGGTAATTCCAATTGTGCTGCCAACACTGCCGGTGCGAACAGTGCAGGTATCCTTCATTCTCATATGGATGATAGTGTGGAATGGGTTGTTGATACTGGATCTACTAATCATATGATAGGTAATAAGCCTGTGTTTCAAACTAGTACACTAGTAGATGATGCAAGAAAAGATCAATTACCAACAAGAGAATCTGCAAATATATCTCATATAGGGAATTCTCAACTGTGAGGAGGTGATTTCATTGAGAATGTGTTGTGTGTGCCAACATTTAAATTCAACCTTTTGTCAGTATCCAAGTTGACAAAAGAATTGAAATGTTGTACTGAGATTTTCCCTGATTTCTGTTTGTTTCAATATCTCTCCTATGGGAAGGTGAGGGAGATTGGTAAGGAACAAGATGGACTCTATGTAATGTACTCAAAGAGGGGGACAGAAAATCAACAAAAATCTTTGGGAGTACAAAAGGAGGTTGATGCAGTATTATGGAATAAAAGGATGGGACATGCTCCCATGTTAGTTTTAAAAAGATTTATAATTTTTCAGAATAAATCACGTTTCGATATAGACAAATGTGATATATGCCCTTTGGCAAGACAAACTAGAGTTCCTTTTCCTGTAAGTGTCACTAAGAGTAGTCGACTATTTGAGTTATTACATATGGATGTATGGGGTTTTTACAAAAACAACCACATATGACGGTATGCAATATTTGCTTACTATAGTTGATGACTGTTCTAGATGGACATGAGTATTTTTTATGAGAGTTAAGTCTAATGTTGTTTTTCTGCTAAAAACGTCATTGTTAGGGTTCATACTCAATTAAATAAAAGAGTCCAAGTTTTTAGATCAGACAATGGTTCTGAATTTTTTAATCAACATTGTGCAAATCTTTTTCAATAATTTGGTATTATTCATCAAATTTCTTGCCCATAGACTCCTCAACAAAATGGTGTAGTCGAGAGGAGACATAGACATATACTTGAAACAACTCGAGCTATTAAGTTTCAAGGTTGTTTGCCTGACAGATTTTGGGGGGTTTGTATTGAAGCTATTGTCTACATTATTAACAGGATTCCATCTATTGTTTTAGCCAAGAAGACTCCATATGAACTTGTTTATCATAAGGTTACAAATTTAAAACATATGAGGGTGATTGGTTGTTTGTGTTATGCGACTAACTTGGTCAAACAAGATAAGTTTGGGCCACGAGCAATCAGGGTTGTTATGATGGGTAATGGAGTTCATCAAAAGGGCTATAGATTGTTAGATTTGGAAAACAAAAAGTTTTTTGTTTGTAGAGATGTTTACTTTAATGAAATGTTTTCCATTTCAGAGTAAGTTGGCACATCCAGATACGAGGAACAAGGTTGTTTCTCCCGTTTCAGTAGAAGATTCATTTTTTGATGTTGAGTCAACTGGTGCTTCTATGCAGTCAACCGGTGATGTTGTACATGAAAATACTGATGATGTTATAGTACCAATTGAGCATAATGTAGTATCTGATGATAGCAGACCACATAGATCTATTAGACCACCTCTTTGGCACAAAGATTTTGTGATGGCTAACAACAAAAGGAGTTGCCAGTATCCTATATCAAATGTTGTGAGCTACACAAGTTTATCTGTTCAATACAAGAATTTTTTTATGTAATTTTCAGCCTCAACTATCACTGAACCTAGTACTTATTCAGAGGCAGCCAAAGTACCACAGTGGATAAGTGTCATGCAGGCAGAAATCAGTGTCTTAGAAGATGACAAGACATGGGAAGTAGTTCCATTACCTCAAGGACAGAAAGCTATTGATTGTAGATGGGTCTATAAAGTCAAGTAGAGAGACATATATCAAGATTGGTAGCAAAAGGTTATAGCCAAAGAGAGGGGCTAGATTACCAAGAGACCTTTTCACCTGTAGTGAAAATGGTGACAGTTAGATCAGTTATTGCTTTTGCTGCAGCTCAGAAATGGCATATCTGTCAGATGGATGTATACAATGCTTTTTATCAAGGAGATTTACAAGAAGAGGTATACATGGAGTTGCCTCAAGGTTTTAATGTTGCAGCAATAGATGGTCAAGCAAGAAGTGTTTATAAATTGCTTAAATCATTGTATGGGCTCAAACAAGCTTCTAGGCAATGGAATATCAAATTGACTACAACTTTGATTGAGTCAGGTTTTACTCAAAGTCACTTGGACTATTCTTTATTCATTAAACATGCAGATGGATAGAAGGTTTTTATTTTGATCTATGTATCTGTTGATAACAGGAAGTGATTTGAGACTCATACAAGAGACTAAAAAATTTTTGCAAACCAAATTCAAGATTAAAGATCTAGCAGAACTTACATTCTTCTTGGGCATTGAATATGCTAGAAATAGTGAAGGCATCTTGATGCATCAAAGGCAGTATGACGTTGAACTCATTTCAAATTTGGGGTTAGGAGGTACTAAGTCAGTTGGAGCACCTGTAGAAGTCAATCAAAAGTTAACTTCAGTTGTATTTTATCAACATGTTCACTCACAGCATGATTCTATGTTGAATGATCCGAGTTCATATCAAAGACTAGTAGGGAGGTTACTTTATTTGACTGTAACTAGACCAGACATCTCATTTGTGATCCAGAATCTTAGTCAATTTATGCATTCACCTAAATAGTCTCACATGGAAGCTGCTATCAGAGTGCTGAAGTATATAAAACAAGCACCAGGAATGGAAATTCTCATGTCATCTACTATTTCTTCTAAGCTACAGGCTTATTGTGACGCTGATTGGGGTTCATGTCTTACAAATAGAAAATGAGTGAGTGGGTATGCAGTAAAGATTGGTGATTCACTTATCTCTTGGAAGTCAAAGAAGCAGTCTACTGCTTCTAAAAGTTCAGCCAGGCAGAGTATAGAAGTCTTGCTTCAACAGTCGCTGAAGTTGTTTGGCTCATTGGTCTGTTTAAGGAATTGGGATTATCCATTCAGTTTCCAGTGGATATATGATACGCTCAAACTTACTTCTCAAATGAGAAGTAAAGCGGTCGCGTCAAGTAAATAACCCAACTAGTGAGGTTGGGATCGTTCCCACGAGGAAAATAGTCGAGACTTAACTTCAACTTGTTATTACTATTGTTCGGTTGATGACTTCCTTAGAAAGTAAAACATAAAAAGGGGGGGGGGGGGTTCTATCTCTAAATAAGTGAAAATAAACAACGAACTTGGAAAGAGACACTTAACAGCTTTTAATTTTGGGTTTTAATCAATTAATCAAAGTAACTAGGGTTTACGTGTTCCCCACAGGTTCATAACTTGATAATTCTAACTGTAACAATTCTTTCCTATTATCTTGCATGCAAAGTGATAAGTTATGTATTTCTAAATCCTTGGTCCGGCATCTAGAAAATCTCACTCCGCACCTTGGTCCGGCTACGTGTGTTGCTTTCCTAACCCTTATCTTTACCTCATATTAAGCATCGTATTCGATATTTGACTAAGTTATTACCTCGTACCAATCAATACTAGCCTATTAGATAGTATACACTAAATCTATGTTAATAATTCTTTTCCTATTATCTACCTCCTTGGTCCGGCAAGTAGCATTAAGGCGAGTTCTAACGTTGATCATCCGTTAAAAAGACTTCTAAGCGAAAGAATTATTAATACATGCAAGACACTATTCTAGAATTGTTATTTTAGCTAGGGTTATCTCATTATTTGCCTATGGTTCCCACAACCCTAGTTATGGAGTTTAGTTCCTCATAGCCATAAACACAATATTCAAATATATTAAATAAGAATTCATGTACTTACTTCAATGAGAAAGAATAAAGTCCGAAAATTTGCTTGATTAATCACCAAAAATCAATTGTAAGAATCTCCAAAAATCAAACACTAATACACAAAGTCTAATAATATGATGTCTAATCTCCCAGAGTCTAAACTCAAAAACGAGATTTTTCGAACTATTTATAAAAAATAAAAACCTAATTAAACAAGGATTCTAATAACTGGAAATCTGCCAAAACGCGGCTGGGTCGACGGACCACGCGACGGACCGTCGTGGTCACAACGGACCGTCGTGGACTCTGTCGTCCCATACTTGGTGCAATTTCTTCTACTGCTTTCTTCATTCCCCTCGAAAGCAAGTGTGACGGACCGTCATAGGCACAACGGTCCGTCGAGGGTCTTGTTTCAAAATACTTCAACTCTTGGAATCTGGGTACTGAGATCACTTCTCTGATCTTCACGACGAACCTGCAGGACGGACCGTCATAGCCATGACGGACCGTCACAAACGTCGTAATCCCACACTTGGTCAGACTTCCCCATCTTCCTTCAGCAGCTTCTCTACGCTGCCACCTACGGACCGTCACAGGCACGACGGACCGTCATAAGCTCCGTAGGTGGTCTCTTCTGCATTTTTTTTGCTCAGAATCTCCGCTTTCAGCTTTGGACAGATTTCCTGCAAAACAAAGAGAAACTTATATCAAAATTAGCACAACAAAGGCTTTCGGACACACTAAACTTAAGGAAAAAGTGTTAATTATACCATGAAACCACGGTATATCAACACTCTCAACTTAAATTCGTTGTTTGTCCTCAAGCGACGCACTATGACTCACTACACAATCTTTGTACAATAGTATTCATGTTTTATCCTTTGCAATCATTTGGCTATCAATCCCGATTAATCTCATCAAATCTATGCATGCTATCACTATTAGGCTTGAATTTTGTGGGATTCGAACATGACACAGACTCACCATGCACTAACACCTATCCTCTTTAATTTCTCACCGAGGTGCTAACAATTCTGGTATTGCAACTAGTGTCCTCACTTCAAAACAAAATCCTCATTTTTCACACAATGATTTCAGTTTGAGTATAAGGATTACTTTTCAACACTCGCTCTTAGAACAAAGTCACACTCATTCATACCTATTGCCATAAGCTTGCCCTTATTTTCACTGCCTTAAGTTCGCTATAAAACCCTTAGGATCACGATAGGACTTTCTTGGCTTGTAACATAGGCTCAGAGTCAGGTAGGGTATATTTAGGTATACTTTAGTGACTTTTTGCCCTCCTTGACATATCGGCTAAACCTTCCACTTTCTATCACTTTCTCTCGCCCAGTTTCTCCCATTCTTTCACCTTGCTATTTTCCCTTCTTTCTTCATTTGTGTAAGTGACTCTTTTCCTTTTTTTTTCTTCAACGAGTTCTTGAGTCACTTTACTTTTATTCTTTCTCTCTCTTTGTTCTTTCAACCCCACTTTCCAGAGCATTCCTCAAAACAGCCACCCTCAACTCATGGCTTTGCCATGAGTCAAGGTACACAATACCCAAAGTCGGGTCAGGGCCATAACGAAGGTTGTTGATGCATTAGCCACCCTCAACTTATGCTTTTGGCATAAGCTGAGGTGCACATGTCCAAGGAGGGACCAGGGCCAACATATTGTTCCCAGAAAAGATCAGTTGGGGTGAAAAAGAAAGGTCTAATTTTAAGCTCAAATTATTTGGATCAAAGAAGGATAACTTTCATTTGGTTTCTTTTATTTAGGCTAGAAATGGGCTATCTTGAATAAGGGCTTATGATCCTTTCCTAATTGTCTGTTACAGCTTACTTTTAGCAGGACTAACCAGGCAAGTTCTAGCTCAGTATCAGTAGTGGACTATTCAAATTTCCTCACACTCACTTGACATCTCATCACTATACCAGATTATCAGACACCTAGTTCGACTTGAAGATTTAGGGTAATGCAATGGTGTAACTCTATTTCATGTTTAGAGCCACACAATTATCAGTTACTGCGCCTAGTCATGCAACATTTTCCAGTTTTATCAGGATATCATTTTAGCCATCATGCTTCAGAGTTAAACTATGTACAAAAGATATAACGTGCCGGTTCAATAGAAAAAGTAATCAGTCTTTCGGGGAAAAAGAACACAGGCAAGAAAACCCCAAAAGAGGATAGTGAGTTGGGCTACTCAGACTTCACCCTAACACTCACTTTCCATTTACCCCACCCCCAACAAAAAAGCATGTGATTGTCCCCAATGCATAAAAAAATATAAATATTAGAGTGGTAGGTGAAGCAAACCTGTGGCGCAAAGCGCCGTCGATTCAACAAGCTGGTGGGTCCGGTTCCCCGGAACCCACATCCTCTGTAATCTGGACACCCTCAGTGGTGTCCTCAGCAACACCCGCACCATCAGTAGTGCCTCCTGCTGTCTCTACAGTGCAGGAGCTAGACGCCCCAACCGCTATCTGCGATGCTCTGATTTGGTGTGCCTCCGCCTCAGCAAGTGAGGCTCTCCTCGCAGCCTCCATCTCTCAGCGCTCCTTCTTCCTTGCTCGCGCCTCATCCTCTGCTCGACCCCTACGCCTCTTGGCACTCTCTCAAGGGGAAGGTGGTGGAATTTCAGAAGTAGTAAACAGGGCCGCCAATACTGTGTCCTCAGCAGGCTCGATAGAAGGGGCCTCAGAATCCTGCACCCTCGCCAGTATCGTGTCGATGTCTGCACGAAGACAATCGACTGCAGCCTGAAGAGTCGACACATCTAACGGAGGGGCTGGTCGAGCTAACACTCTCAACTCAAAGGCATCTAGGCGCTGTTTAACCTCAGCAATCTTCCGCTCGGTAAACTGCTGCATCTTCCTCTCTAGACGCGCTTCAGACTCAGTGATCAACTTCTGCATCCACGGCTGGATATGATGCAGCAGAGTGGCCATTTGTGCCTCTAGTTTTTGGAACCTAGCAAGCGAGACCAGTAACGGTAGAGGGGCTGTGCGAGAGGAGCTCGGGGCTGGGCTACTACCCGGGATAGACTCGACTGGGGTAGTGTCAGTGGACGCCTGTGTAGCTGCGCGGGCCTGGGCCACCGTATCTGCAAGATCATCAGCAAGTGGTGGCAGCTCTAGACGGGGCCCTCCATGTGGGGCCAACTCATTGGCCTCGTCTTTGATGAGGCCGACGTCAACGGTGCCCTGCGGGGTCTTCAACTGATCTATGTGCCATATGGGCACACCTGCGGTCCTTCAAAGGGCAAAAATCATACACGGGAAGGGGTAGGTAGTAGTGACCTTGAATGCCCTCTCATGCATGACTGCCTGGAGAAGCCATGCGAAGTCGACCTCGAATCCGGCTATCATTGCCGCCATCAACACTGCTCAATCCCAGATGACGATGTTATCAGCAGCTGTGGGGGAAAGGCAGTGACGGACGAGCAGCCACAAGAACTTCGCGACGAACGTGAGGTTGGCCTTCTTGATGGCCCCCTTCGGCTCAGTGACCCAATCGGCACCCTCTCTATCTACTGACAGGTGCTGGGCCATCCACCTCTTGGTGGTCTCTCTCAGTGCTGGCTCGCGCAAGAACTGTCCATCCTTTACTATCTGCCAGCGGTAGTCAAACTCGGTAGTTATGGGGGTCCTCGTAGCATCTACACTCTCGCCGGATAGGAACCGGTGGATAGCTGGCAGGGAAATGTCAACCTGCACGCCTCGGACTCGAACCTGCTCCAGTGGGGCCTGTTTAGCAGGAGCATCCCGCCTATCGATCTGTGATCAGAGAGTCGCTACATAGGATGCGTAGAACTCTCGGACCATTTCCTCGCTGTATCGTCCCAACGGACGGGCTGTCCACTCTAAGCGATGCCTGGTGAATAGGTTGTGGATCTCCGGCATCGATGGGAGACTCCCTGTAAGTACCCACCGCTCCAAGGTGAGTGTCCGAGTCATTACTACTTTATCAGTCAGGAATTTGGCGTCGGAGTAAACTTGAAACTGGCCTTCGACACACCACCGGTTTGGCTGGTTAGAGGCTGGGGTGGGGACCTGGGCTGGTGCGCCGGATGTAGAGTCTGAACTGTCAGCCTCATCAGACGAGGCTGACGCTGCAGCAGTGGCGGGTGCGGGAACCTCAGCAGAGCCTGAAGCTTCCTCGGACCATGATACTCCTAAGGATCCAGACGCTCCTTCCTCATTTGTGGCTGACCCAGAGGGTGTGCCGGTCAGTGTGCGCTCCTCATCAGACTGGGAGGCAGTAACTACGCCGGACGCCACCATCTTGGGTGTGGCTCTGGGAGCACGTGTATCACGGGAAGGTGCGGAAGTGCCTAGGGGCACATATTCAGGGTCCCGCTCATCATCAGAGCCGATGATCAAGCGTGCAGACGGGGCAACAGACTTGGATCGCCCGCGTGCGTAGGTTCGGTCTTGCTTGGGTGCCATAGTAGATAGTACCTGCAAAGGATCACTGTTAGTACGAGTAGTGGCAAACAAGACAGGCAAGCCCATACGACATAAAACATTGAAAATAGTGTGTTAGTGATAGTGAAACTGTATCACACGACGGGCCAGATGACGGCTCGTCGTGGATATGACGGACCGTCGTGAGGTCCGTCGTGTTGTACTTGGTCTATGTATATATAAAGAACCCTGAAGGAGGGGTCTCTGACCATCATGATGGTCGAGAAGGATGGACCGTCGTTGGTACGACGGTCCGTTGTAAGAGTCCGTCGTAGGACACTTAGAAAATGTTAGGAGACCCTTATCAGAGGGGTCTCTGACCATCATGACGGTCGTGCAGGACAGACCGTCGTGGGTATTACGGTCCGTCGTAGGACACTGAGAAAATTTTGAGAGACCCTTAGAAACAGGGTCTCTGACAACCAGAATGGTTGTGCAGAACGGACCGTCGTGCAGACAACGGTCCGTCACAGGCGTCGTTGGGACAGGGTGCTAGGGATTTTGGAACGGACCCTACGACGGTCCGTCGTGTGTGTGACGATCCGTCATTGGGGTCTCATTCTGAGTAGCAGTGATAGATCTGGGTGTACCCTATGCATCCCCGATGAACCCACATGGTCTTGTGGTGTTGTGGACCGATATGTGTCTATCCCAACTACCTAGGAAGCTACCAATGCAAAATCACCTATGCCTAGGGTTATCAACATGGCAAATTCAAACATTTTGAGCCTAGGTTTAGACATAATCATATAAAGGAAACAATATACGACTAAGAACTAAGCTAATACTAACTACTAAACCAAAATGCAAGATAAATGAGTATAAATTTAGAGACACATACCTTGGAAATTGAGAAAAAGACAAACGGAGATTGATTCAGTTGGCAAGGTAGACACCGACAGCAGCAGCACCGACTAGTACATGATAATTATAAGGCTTAGGAGGATTTTGGGGGCAATGATCAGTGGGGGGAAATGTGGAAGTTGAAAAGAGAGTGGAGATGAGAGGAATAAGGAAGTAATGGGGTGAAATATGGAGGGGTGGGGAGTATAAACGGTCAGATTTTGAAAAGGGTCCAACCGGGTCGGGTCGGGTAGAATTCATTAATCACGCGACGGTTCCCCGACGACGGTCCGTCGCATTTGTGACGACCCGTCGTAGGTTCCGTCGTGTGTGACCTAATTTCAAAATGACAGAAAAACGTACCTGGTGTGACGGATGCATACGACGGTCCGTCGATGTATCCGTCAGTGGCTGCTGCGGAGTAGTTTTCTGCAGAATTTCTTGGTGATGTGACTGCAAATTTAAAACCCATTAATAGAAAAATACTACCATTATTAAAAAGACGATAAGTATTGGGTTGCGTCCCAACAAGCGGCTGATTTAATGTCGCGGCACGACTGGTGCCACTTGATTACTCAGACTTCATCAAGATGGTATGCCTCGATCACTTCATTCGCCGATTCAGCATGCCCGAGATAGATTTTTATGCGCTGTCCATTCACCTTGAACCGCACACCCTCCTTAGTTTCCAACACAACTGCTCCATGAGGGAATAGTTGGGTAACCGTGTAAGGACCAATCCATTTGGACTTTAGTTTGCCTGGAAACAAGCGCAATCTGGAATTGAATAGAAGCACCAAATCCCCGACCATAAACTCTCGTTTTTCAATTTTGTTGTCATGATACTTCTTCATCTTTTCTTTATATAGGGCTGAGCTTTCATAGGCTTTCAAGAGAAATTCATCAAGTTCATTCAACCCATTTAACCGTTGCGCTGCAGCTTCGCTCCAATCCATTTTTAACTTCTTCATAGCCCACATGGCTTTATTCTCTAACTCAACCGGATATGACAAGCTTTCCCATATACAAGTTGGTATGGAGACATACCTATGGGAGTCTTATATGCTGTCCGGTAGGCCCAAAGAGAATCATCAAGCCTCCTTGACCAATCCGTTCTACTAACATTCACTATTTTGGACAATATCTGTTTGATCTCCCAATTCGATACTTCAACTTGCCCACTAGTTTGAGGGTGGTAAGGAGTGGCCACATTATGGCAAACCCCGTATTTCTCCAATAACCCCTTGAACAATCTGTTGCAGAAGTGGGAGCCCCCATCACTAATAATGGCCCTTGGGGTGCCAAAACGGGAGAATATATTCTTTTTCAAGAATGCAGTGACACTCTTCCCTTCATTGTTTGCGAGGGCTATGGCTTTGACCCATTTAGATACATAATCAACTGCTACTAGAATGTACTTCATCCCATGAGAACTCACGAAAGGTCCCATAAAGTCAATACCCCACACATCAAATAACTCAATCACAAGAATGGGGTTTAGAGGGAGCTCTTGCTTTCTTGAAATACCACCATCTCGTTGACATTTGTCACATGCTTTAGCAAACCCATGAGCATCTTAATGAAGAGTTGGCCAATAGTAACCACATTGCAATATCTTGTGAGCGATTCGGATACCACTGTGATGTCCGCCAACAGGTGAAGAATGGCATGCCTCCAACACACTCAACATTTCACATTCTGGCACACAACGCCGAATAAGCCCGTCAGCACAACTCCTATACAGGTATGGTTCATCCCAAAAGAACTTCTTCACATCGTACATGAACTTTTTCCTTTGATGAAAGGACAAGTCTGATGGAACAATATCACTAGCCAGATAGTTCGCAAAATCTGCGAACCATGGAATCAAGTCTTGTGAAGCAGCCAATACATGTTCATTGGGGAAAGTATCATCAATGTCAGTCTTATCCCCTAACTCTCTCATAGCTTCATCCTCTAGACGAGACAGATGATCAGCAACTTGATTTTCAGTCCCTTTTCTATCCAGCACTTCAAAGTCAAATTCTTGCAACAGTAATACCCAACGAATCAGCCTTGGTTTCGCATCCTTCTTCGCCATCAAATATCTCAATGTTGAATGGTCAGTATGCACTATAACTCTAGTACCTAGCAAATATGAGCGAAATTTCTCAAAAGCAAAGACTACTCCAAGGAGTTCTTGCTCAGTCACTGTGTAGTTCTTCTGAGCTTCATTTAGGGCTTTACTAGCATAGTAAATTGGGTGAAGGATTTTGTTTCTTCTCTGTCCCAATACTACACCAAGAGCCACCCCACTAGCATCGCACATTACCTTAAATGGACTGTTCCAATCCTGAGAAATAATGATAGACGCAGACACTAACTTTTCTTTTAGCTCACCGAATGCTTTAAGACAGGATTCATCAAAACAAAATTTACATTCTTTCTCCAGCAATTTGCACAATGGGTGTGCAATCTTTGAAAAGTCTTTGATGAATCTCCGGTAAAAACCTGCATGCCCAAGAAAGCTTCTCACACCTTTCACAGAGATCGGCGGGGGAAGTCTCTCTATTACCTCAACTTTAGCTCGATCAACCTCTATGCCCTTTTCTGAAATGCGATGACCCAACACAATACCCTCTTTCACCATGAAATGACACTTTTCCCAGTTTAGTACCAAATTGCAGTCTTCACATCTCTTAAGAACCTCAGATAAATTGGTAAAACACCGCTCGAATGAATCACCAACCACAGAAAAATCATCCATAAAAACTTCTATAGTATCTTCCACCATGTCAGAAAATATTGACATCATACATCTCTGAAAGGTTGCGGGTGCATTGCACAACCCAAACGACATTCTTCTGAACGCAAAAGTCCCATATGGACAAGTGAAAGTGGTTTTCTCTTGATCAGATGTTGGATAGAAATCTGATTATACCCCGAATACCCATCAAGAAAAAAATACCACCCTTTTCCGACAAGTCTATCCAACATCTGATCCATGAAGGGCATAGGAAAATGGTCTTTTTCAGTCCATGAGTTCAGTTTACGGTAATCCATACACACCCTCCATCCAATAACCGGTCTCATTTGAACAAGTTCATTTTTTTCGTTGGGGACCACAGTCATTCCCCCTTTCTTAGGTACACACTGAACCGGGCATACCCAACTACTATCGGCGATTGGATAGATTACCCCGGCATCCAACCACTTGATGATTTCCTTCTTCACAACCTCTTGCATAGGAGGATTCAAGCATCTCTGGTGCTCAATACTCGGCTTATGATCAGGCATGAGTTGGATTTTATGAGAGCAAATACCAGGAGGGATCCCAATAATGTCCGCAATGGTCCACCCAATAGCTCTTTTGAACCTTTTTAGTACCTTCACCAAACTCTGAACCTGTTGTTCATCCAGGTCTGATGCAATGATTACCGGCAAAGTGTCACCCTTTCCTAAGAATTCATACCTGAGATGAGGTGGGAGAGCTTTTAGTTCTAATTTTGGAGCTTCCTCTATAGATGGTTTAGCGGGTGGGGACTCGCGATTCTTCATATCAAGCTCAAATTTCTTCGGTTTAAACCGAACATCACCTCGGTCAAGAGCCGCGACTAATGACTCATACTCTTTAATGCAATCGCTATCAAAGTTCATTATCACTGCCGCTAATGCTTCGACACCTAGACGTTCTTCTATTTGTGTCTCAAATGTCTCACCCATGTTGTAGGATATAGCAGATGCCGATTGGAGCTCACCACTCTGCCTCATGGACCTACAAATATTAAAGGTCACTTCCTCATTGTTCAACCGAAATTTCATCTGCCCCTTTTCCATGTCTACTAAGGCTCTTCCCGTAGCTAGGAATGGCCTCCCAAGGATAATAGGCACTTCGAAATCAACCTCACAATCAAGAATAACAAAATCGGCCGGAAAGATGAATGACTCCACTTTTACTAGCACATCATGAAGTATCCCTATGGGCCGTTTTACTGTTCGATCAGCCATCAGTAGCCGCATCGCAGTGGGATTTGGGTCACCCAAACCCAACTTCTTGTAAATCGAGAGGGGCATGAGATTTATGCTTGCCCCCAGATCACATAATGCTTTCGCAAAATGTAATAGCCCGATTGTACAAGGAATAGTGAACGCACCCGGATCTTCTTTCTTTTGGACCAGAGATGTTGTAGCAATAGCACTACAATGCTGCATTTTATCATCATACTCAAAAGTAACCGATCTTTTCTTTGTGAGCAAATCTTTCATAAACTTGGCGTAACCGGGCATTTGTTCTAAAGCTTCTACCAACGGGACATTGATAGAAAGTTGCTTCAACATTGTTATAAAACGCCGATATTTGCCATCCTCGGTCTTTTTCACTAATCTTTGAGGAAATGGGGGTGGTGGCCTAGGCATGGGAGTTACCTTTTTAGGCACTTCAGCATCTTTTGCAATGTTATCCTCTAAATCAGCATCAACATTTACCACTTTATCAGTATCTTTTGTCACCTCATTCTCATTAGATGGCATAGGTGGGTCAATGGTTTGCTTGCCACCGCGAGTAGTAATTGCCATACAATGTCCATCATTTTTCAGATTTTGGACAGTGTTGCTAGGAAGAGTGCCCGGTTGCCGTGTGTTCATAGTTGCAGATAATTGGGCCAATTGTAACTCAAGTTGCTTAATCGATATTGCATGTGTATCAACTTTTTGCCCAATACCCGCTAAATCATTCCTCAACTCTTTATTGTGCTCATCACTAGCATCGAACCTCCTCATCATTTTATGCAACATATCCTCAACTCGCGACATACTACCTCCACCATCCCTAGGAGTAACTTCACGATTTTGAGGAGGAATATAGGGTCCATTCCTGTCGTTTCTATTACCATAGTTACCCCTGTTGAAGTTGTTGTCGCGATTGTAGTTTCCATCTCGGACATAATGACCCTCACGATTGTAGTTACCATAGTTTCGACCTTGGTTCCCTTGACCTTGGCGCCAATTCTCCTGATTAGAGCCTTGGGCACTTGGTCGGAAACCCCCCATCTGTTCATTTACTGCATAGGAATCCTTCTCATAATAACACTCATCGATTGGAGGTGGTGGTTTAGCCAAGTAGTTGACTGCATTAATCTTTTCTGCACCCCCAGTGACATGTTTTAGTACCAACCCAAGCTCAATTCTCATCTGAGCCATTTCTTCACGAATATCATCTGTGGCTGGGTTGTGAGTGGACTGCACTGCGAAGGTGTTTCTCTCTGTATCGAACTTCCTAGTACTCCAAGCTTTGTTGTTACGGGAGATTTTCTCTAATTTCTCAGCAATCTCAGCATAAGGGCATTCTCCATAAGATCCACCTGCTATAGTGTCCAACACCGCTTTATTGTTATCATCATGTCCCCGATAGAAGTATTCCTTCAGTGACTCATCATCAATACGGTGATTTGGAACACTTCTCAAGAATGAGGTGAATCTATCCCAAGAACTACTAACTGACTCTCCTTGTAGTGCCACAAAGTTATTCACCCTGTCTTTGTGGTTTAATTTCTTGTAGACCGGATAGTAGCGTGCTAAGAAGACATCCCGTAGTTGGTTCCAAGTGAAAATGGAGTTGTATGGGAGCTCAGTAAACCACATAGCAGCCTCTCCCGTCAGTGAGAGAGGAAACACTCTGAGACCTATTACATCTAGATCCAAATCAGGCCTCCCCACACAACTTTTACACACTGCCCTTACCTTAGCTATATGGGCATGTGGATCCTCAGAACGTAGCCCTGAAAACAAACCTCTAGCAGTGAACATTTGCATCAGGCTACTAGTTACCACAAAAGTGTGGCCTGTGGGTAGAGGGGGCAAGACAAGTGGCCCATCCGAGTCTGCTATGTTATCATACCCTCTGTAGTATGCTTGGGGCCGTGGAACGGGATTTTGTCCTCTCTGCTGATGTTCACCCGGAGCGTCGGGTAACATCTGACCATGAACATCCACTGGATCTGGGATGTTCTGGTTTGGATCCTCATTATTTATTCCCAAGTTCCGATTCATATTACGCAGTGTACGCTCCAGCTCGTGATCGTAGGGAAACAAGGGTTCTCTTTCTCTCTGTGTATTTGGCATACAAGGAGGATAGTTATGAAAGGAAATCAAAAACAATAAAACAAAGTAAAATCAAGAAAATATCAACTAAACTTTAGTAATAAGTTCAAGTTAATCTAAAAGCTAAATTCCCCGGCAGCGGCGCCAAAATTTGATACGCTCAAACTTACTTCTCAAATGAGAAGTAAAGCGGTCGCGTCAAGTAAATAACCCAACTAGTGAGGTTGGGATCGTTCCCACGAGGAAAATAGTCTAGACTTAACTTCAACTTGTTATTACTATTGTTCGGTTGATGACTTCCTTAGAAAGTAAAACATAAAAAGGGGGGGTTCTATCTCTAAATAAGTGAAAATAAACAACGAACTTGAAAGAGACACTTAACAGCTTTTAATTTTGGGTTTTAATTAATTAATCAAAGTAACTAGGGTTTACGTGTTCCCCACAGGTTCATAACTTTATAATTCTAACTGTAACAATTCTTTCCTAGTATCTTGCATGCAAAGTGATAAGTTATGTATTTCTAAATCCTTGGTCCGGCATCTAGAAAATCTCACTCCGCACCTTGGTCCGGCTACGTGTGTTGCTTTCCTAACCCTTATCTTTACCTCATATTAAGCATCGTATTCGATATTTGACTAAGTTATTACCTCGTACCAATCAATACTAGCCTATTAGATAGTATACACTAAATCTATGTTAATAATTCTTTTTCTATTATCTACCTCCTTGGTCCGGCAAGTAGCATTAAGGCGAGTTCTAACGTTGATCATCCGTTAAAAAGACTTCTAAGCGAAAGAATTATTAATACATGCAAGACACTATTCTAGAATTGTTATTTTAGCTAGGGTTATCTCATTATTTGCCTATGGTTCCCACAACCCTAGTTATGGAGTTTAGTTCCTCATAGCCATAAACACAATATTCAAATATATTAAATAAGAATTCATGTACTTACTTCAATGAGAAAGAATAAAGTCCGAAAATTTGCTTGATTAATCACCAAAAATCACTTGTAAGAATCTCCAAAAATCAAACACTAATACACAAACTCTAATAATATGATGTCTAATCTCCCAGAGTCTAACCTCAAAAACGAGGTTTTTCGAACTATTTATAAAAAATAAAAACCTAATTAAACAAGGATTCTAATAACTGGAAATCTGCCAAAATGCGGCTGGGTCGACGGACCACGCGACGGACCGTCGTGGTCACAACTGACCGTCGTGGACTCCGTCTTCCCATACTTGGTGCAATTTCTTCTGCTGCTTTCTTCATTCCCCTCGACGACAAGTGTGACGGACCGTCATAGGCACAACGGTCCGTCGAGGGTCTCGTTTCAAAATACTTCAACTCTTGGAATCTGGGTACTGGGATCACTTCTCTGATCTTCACGACGAACCTGCAGGACGGACCGTCACAAACTTCGTAATCCCACACTTGGTCAGACTTCCCCATCTTCCTTCAGCAGCTTCTCTACGCTGCCACCGACGGACCGTCACAGGCACGACGGACCTTCATAGGCTCCGTAGGTGGTCTCTTCTGCATTTTTTTCGCTCAGAATCTCCGCTTTCAGCTTTGGACAGATTTCCTGCAAAACAAAGAGAAACTTATATCAAAATTAGCACAACAAAGGCTTTTGGACACACTAAACTTAAGGAAGAAGTATTAATTATACCGTGAAACCACGGTATATCAATATATCATGTGATAGTAAGTCTGCAATTCAAATAGCAGCTAATCCAGTATTTCATGAGAGTACAAAGCACATTGACATTGACTGTCATTTTATTCGTGAAAAAATCAGTTGGGATTCATCAATACAGTTTATTTGGCATCCGCAGAGCAGCCTACAGACATACTTACTAAGGGATTGCTTACTTTTGAACATGCTTATTTAATGTCCAAGCTAGGTCTTAAGGATATCTTCATACCACCTAGCTTGAGGGGGGGTGTTGAATCTAGTGTAGACTGAGCTGGCTGTAACTAACTATTAGTTAGCTAACTGACGTGTATTAATTAGTTAGCTAATAGTGTAGTTAAGTAATAATGACTATTAATTTGATAGTTAGTTAACTAATCTACAAATTATATATAAGTAGTTTGTGCAGCTGTAATTCTCATTCATTCAATAATATCTCTTCCTTCTTCAATTCTCCCTCAAGATCCATTGTCATGGAGTAGTATCAAATCAATTAGTTTATAGAATTTAAATAAGCATTTTAGACTTTCGGATAATAAACAATAGAAACAAAAAGATCGGATACTTACTCATATCTCCATGCTATAATATCAAGATCAATACATAAAAGAACACAATCTAAAACTAGACAAACTAATTAAGCTTGTAACAAGCCATCACATATTTTCAAGCTACAGAAAGGGGGGGAAAGAACTCTTGGGGAGCTTTAAACTCAACTAGGAGGGAAAGGACTTTTCACATAAACAAAATACCATGTTCAGGTGTGGGATTTCAACACAAAATCACATAATCTTTAACTAGTGTGGGTACGCTTAACACAATATAGGAAGAAAGCAGCAAGCTTATCACAAGAGCCATAAACAATCACGCAGTCAAATCACAAGTTAAGATGCATCTCAACACTTCACATATTATCATCGACACAAACCTCAACTACACTAAGGAAGGAAAGTTGGTATTTAAGTAATACAAAGAAAAGTTAAGCAAAAAGAGTTATTCTAAACAGTAGTTTGAAGCTAAAAAAACATGCAAAAGAGCTAATAAAAGAAAGTGAAGAAGTATACCGACACAAGTGCAACTTTGACCCAAGAGGCAGAGAATCGAAAATAAAACTTAAAAGAGAACAAGCCTATGGATTTTTACCCCCTTTTATGGTGTTGTTTCATGTATTTATGGTGGTTACGAATCATCTGTGTCTCAGGTGATGGAAAATACTCTAAAAAATACCCCTATAACAATGAAGACTAGGGTATTTATAAAGGGAATATTCGAATTAAAAAAGGGGAGAAACGGATGGAATTTGGACGAATTCGAATTCTCTTTTGGATAAGCTTGCTAGCAAGCTCAAAATAGTACGAATTCCAACGGGATATTTAAGAGAGTCGCTTGATTCTCAAGCAAGGACAAGTGAGACGCGGAGATTGAAACACCTGAAAAATTCGAGTTCGAGCGGGTAAGGGAAAAAGGAAAGGGACGCAGAGCGAGTTCGGACTGCTAGTTCGCGATTAGGGTCGCTGGAATTGATGGAGTTTGGGTTTTTTTTGGGGTTTATTTGCGGTCGAGTTCTGCCTGAAAAAGAAGAAGAAACATATGGAGTCAGTTGGTATTTTTGGGAACAAAGATTTGGGTCGGATACTTTTTTTTTGTGGTTTTGTACGCTGCTGTGTATCACATTTAGTGGGCATAGGAATGGGTCATTTGTCTGCTGAATGATAAAATGACACAGCATGACACCCTATAGATTAAATTAGCAATAAATAGCCCATTTTAATTTTTTAGCAAAAAACGACTTTATTTTATTTATTTGGCATTGAATAGTTAGTTTTCTTTTTTTTAAAAAAATATATATTATTGTACTTCTCATTTTTCTCACACACACCTTCTCAATAATTATTGTTTTATCATCCCTATTTTATCTCCCTTTTTTTGTCAATATTTTTAAAATAGAGCTCTTTCTATTGTTTGACTCCTTTTTCTCTTTCCAGAATTCTTTTCATACGTAATTATCTCCCTAATTTTTAATTCTTCTTTTTGATTTATCTTTTTTATTTTATCAAAATCAGATCAATATGTTTTTTCATGGAAACTTCTAAAAATTATTTTTATATATAATCTTGTTCTTGTCAAATTAATTTTTGAATTTCATGCTTTGTAGAATTGAAGTTTTTTCAATTTTTTTGTACGAAATTTAGATTATTCAATCTTCTTTTTTTTTTCTAAAATCCTTTTCACATATATATTTGCTTCTATTCTAAATTTTCTCTTACTCTCCTTAATTTACTTTGTCTATGCAAATAAGATACAATTGGTTTATCGATTGATTCTTCCAATAGTCTCTTTTAATATATAATTATGTAGCATTTCTTGCACCATTAATTTTGAAATTTCGTGATTTGTGGAACTAAAGTTTTTTTTAAAAAAAATTGGCAAAAATTCAAGTAATAGTTTTTTGAAAGTTTTGTTCTCAATTTCATGGGTAAGAATGATTTTCGTAAGATCTTCGTAAAAATCAGAATGTTGATTTTGATGAATACAACCCAATGTATACCAATGAATTCAAATCTCAATATAAATTAAAGTATACAAGCTTATTACGTAAATACTATTCACTGAAATCACGATGAATACGAACTAATGTATACATAGTGTACTTACTATATACATAAACAAAATCACATGTTCAATTAATGAATCAAATTTCTATATGTATTATATTAATCTCATTCTTGTATTCATTATAGTAGTATGTACAGTTGATGGTAATATTCTTATGCATACAATATAAAATTTACATATACATGCTACGATTAATGTGTATATCAATAAATTTTACACGCCTATTTTTAATTTTTTTTTGTGTATACATATTCTTTTTATGTATACATTATGTTATCACAACATTAATTATTTCATATCCGTTATTGTAGTTTCTAATAAAATGTCATTTAATATTTTTTGATTAATTATTGTTGCTTATGTGATAATTAATATACGTTATAGCATTAATTATACATTTTCTTACCTTAAAAGTAGTCACAATCTTTTAATAATTTATTTAAATATTTTTTTAAAATTCATTGCTTAAAAGTTGATGTAACCTCTTTTTATGGGTTAATTAATAAATATATATATATCACTTCTTAAAAGTAGGCAATCGTTTTTTAATAAATTAACTATAGTTGATTGGTAAAAAGTAATAATTCATAAAATTACAATCAAATATATCTTTATGTTTCTGTAAACTGAGTTCCTATTTTTTTTTAAATAGACGGTTAAATAAAGTTGAATTTGAGAATTTAGAGAAATAGAAAAACTAACTTCCTTTATTATAGGAGTTAAAAACAAGGAAGAAAAAATAATCCCACATCTCCTTAATTAATGTGGGTTGATTGCATATGATTAAAAGAAAAAAACTATAACAAGTTGGTTTTACTTCTCTTAGGCGCTAATTTTATTTAGGCTATTAATTTATAATTAATATTGGGCTATATATTCCCAATTATATATAATAGTTGTATGTCTGTGTCAAGTCCTCCTAAAAAATTGGGAGAAGATGGCCCAATGTTAGTATCTTAATGTAACACCTTGAAAATTTAAGACGTGTTGTAAAGTCTAATGTAGGTGTCATAAGGTCTAAATACTATTTTTAAGTCCATTTTATTGAATATAGGTCATTTAGGAAGTTTAAGAACCAAAACGTCCAAAAACATCCATGACGTTCGGGAAGTCGGTTCAAAGGGGTGTTAGCATGCCTTAGCCTATTTGACTAACTTTTAGGAGTCAAAACTGTACGAAAATTTGTGGTAGGGTAGATAATAGGTGTTTGAGTTGTTTCATGGTTGAAAATTCTGGGTACGAATCCCCAAGGACTAACCAAGGGCCCTTGAGGAGGACCCTACAGGTTTAGGCAACACTGCCTGTGCAGTGTGCATCGACGGGGCAACACACGGTCCGTGTGCGGACTGAAGGGGCGTCAATGCCACCGTCATGCCACACTTAGACAACTAGAGGAAATCCCTCGCCTGTACAGTCTCTGACCGAGACGATGGAGTGCATGACGGGGGGGGGGGGGGGGGGTTGTCCATCGTCTCACAGACGGCCCGTTGTTCGGGGTCTCGTCTATGAGAATCTAATTTCTTGCACAATTTAAGTTAGTTTCACTTAATTAGTTAGGGGGTAAGGTGATTAATTAGGGGTTTAAGGGAGTCTAATTAATTTGATTATGTCCCAATGTAAATACCGCAACCCTCATTAATCTAAAGACAACTCACAAATAAACTCTCTTCCTTCTCTCTTCTTTCTCTCTCTACTTGAACTCAGCATTGAACACTAGCAAGGATAAGGGTTTGGGTGCTGTAAAGGGATGAATTCACCATCAATTCATCATCAAACATTAAGGTATGGGATCTAATTCACCTTTGAGATTCTTTCCTCAAAGGGTTCCTTCAAAATGGATTTCAAAAGTTGAGTTTTCTTATAAGTTTCATTCAATTACGAAATTATGAATTGAGTTGTTGATGATTTATTTAGGTCATATTGAATATATTAACATGTAATTTAACTTGTTTTGGTAATTTTTGATGGTTTGGTCTAAATTGAAGAACATGATCCTCAATCCCTAACCCTAGCTTGTGATATTGATCTATATTGTGTTGTGACCATTCAATTGATTTGGTTGTTGATTAGATTACTATATTATGGTTCTATTATGATTAAATTAAGATGAATTATAGGCTTATCATGTTAGTTCTTGAGATGTGATTTAGGTTATGAATTGTATTGTAAAATTAGCCTATGTATCTTGTCTTGAGTTATGATCTAGTGTTGAATTGTGTTATAGAGATGCAATTGGCCTTGTTATATTATTTGTTATCATTGTGTGATAATTTTACTCCCCAAATTGGGTTTATTTATGAGTTGATGGTAAGACCTTGATGGTAGACTATGAGGAAGACTTGGTAAGTCTTAGAATCTCTATCTTTAATTCCAATTGTGATTAATTATTGTTAAGTCATGATGCTATATTGAGTTTTCCTTATACTAGGATGATAGGGTGGTATGATGTTGAATTCAAATGTCTTGACTATGTTGTAAGGTTCATTAAGGTGTATGTGATATAAGGATGGTGAAAACTATCAATGTGCCTTGATATGCTATGAAATGTGTTAACCTCACCTATATGGATTGTGATGAACGGACTTATACTTATACAATTCTTATTGAAATATTGAAGATGATGATTATACAAGCGGTAGACCCTATGACCTAAACTAAGCTATGATTGATAATTAAAGGCTTAAGGACATTGCAAAAAGGGACTCTAGCTTAGCACCGAGTGAACTAGATTGAGGAGTGTCCCTTCCCACATAAGGAAGGTAGGAACACTACATTACTCTTGAGATTGGAGACTACAATGCATGGCGCATAAATAGGGTCCCAACTATATCTCCTAGTTCTTGAACTACGTTGCCCCCATAGGAATACTAGCTAGTGGATCCACGTAGTTTCTATGTTTCATGTTTTGGTACTACCTTGGCAAGTAGTCCGCCTTCTTTCGGTGTAGGGTTTTATGACACCGGATTTCACACTAGCTCATGTGGTCTATGTCGGCTAGGGCAAGATATTCCCAAAAGTTAAAACAAATTAAAGGACTTGAACTCTAACTTTGATAACTTAAGGGGTCTAGCTTAGTCTAGGTAGGGGTGTGTGACTCTACCTAAACATTTCACTAGTTAGCCTTGAGGGGAATCTTAGGAGGAGGTTCTTACATATGTTTATGTTATAATGATATATTTTTATGTTATGATGTAAACCTAAATGTTATGTTATGTAAAGTTTGACATTGGTCATGGTTTCTTGTTGAGGATACTTAATTGAGTAAGGTTGTGGGGCTTTGCCTAGTCATTTCACCTGTTGAATTGATAAGAATTCATGAGTAGTTGTCTTGCTTATTATGATATGATTGACTCTTATTCATTCTTATGATATTATTCCTTGATGATAGGGTTGTAGAAAATCATGGTTTCAAGTATGTTGGGATAAGTATTACTTGTGAGATAGTAAGCATGTTTGGTTGGTTGATATGACTTGCTTGGCTTTGCACTAGGTTCTTAAAGGGGTAAAATGGCATATTTTGACTAAAAGTCCCTTTTTAGCATGTTTTGCTTGTATATGTGCATACGGTCTCATACTTAGTACATGTGGAGTACTAACCCCATTTTCTTCCCTTTTTCCTAACATTTTAGGTTACGATTGTTGAAGAGTTTGGAAGGAGACATTGTTGAAGGCTTGGATTCTCCATTTCATCCAAGTAGGGTAGGTCCTCAATTTCCGAGGGCAATGTCATTATCTAGCTTACGGACTTGTTATGAGCTTAAAGACTTTTTCATTTCTTTCATTTTCAATTGAGTACTACACTTTTGTATGACCTGTATGTGGTCTTGTTGGATTGATGTAAGTGCTATGCCAATATTATGATAATCATTTAGATGGTATGAGATGAGACAATCGTTGAGACTATTTCTATATTTTATATATATGTATGTGCAATAAAAGTAGAAGGGCTATGTAACCTTCCTATATGAAGGGTCTATGTATACTCAATGTGAATATATATTATGGGTATGTAGAGGTCTATGTAAACCTCCACGTAGTGATAGTAAAAGTTTTAATTTTTTTTGCATTTTTCAACCTATGAATGTAATGACATGAGACAAAGAGTCTAGTCTTAGTCCTTTAAAATGACGATGACGACGGTTACGTCTAGGGGGTAAACCCGTATGTGACATTTAAAGGTTTGAAAGGGTGTGAAATAAAATGGCTAAAACCGTAAATAGATATAGACAAATTGAATTTAATTTGCGACTTCGGCTAAAATATTATATAGGATTACTTACTTAAAAATTTAATCAAGGAGATTCTTAATTTTAACAAACTTAAAATAATTATTTCAATTATAAACTAATTAACCTAAAAATATAAATTATTATTTAAACCACACTAGTTGTCTAAATATTTTACTAAAACTAAAATCTTTTTGAGATGATGTTTGAATATTCATAACATATACTAATTATATACATAATTATGTAAGATATATAATATCTAAAAATTATAAAAAATGATAAAACTATTTTAAATAACGTTTAAATTTTATATTTTTTCTTAAAATATTATAAATCTAATTATTTAGATCATATGAAATCGAAGAAACTCGAATTGATTAATTTATATGGTGGAGGTCCAAAATTGGGTGTCAACAGGGATCTCAGCCCCCAAATGGTGGAGTCTCTGTTACAAACGACGGAGTGCAAGATGGCCCGTCACTCCATCAAGCTCTGTCATTGGGTTCGTTGTTTGGAGCCTGCAATTCGTCCAAGTCCCAATTCACCCCACGTCCTAATAAACTAGTAAACTGTTTATTTAGGGTTTTTGGGTATTTTAAGTCAGTTATATTCCAAAACCTAAGTTAGACTTCACTTTTCAAAAACAAAATCCCTCTCCCAAGAAAAATTCTCTCAAGACTCCATAGAAGCTTGAACTCAATGTACAGCTAGGATTGAAGATTTTGGGTGGTTACTTTACCAACAGTTCATCCCTGATTCTCTCTCACTCAAGGATCCAATCCAAAGGCTTTTCAAAAAGGTTTCAAAATCCTGAATTCTTCTATTTCGAATCCTAAGCATGAGTTCTTGCATGAAACGGTTTTAATTAATGAATTATGATTTTTTTAATGTTAAGTGATGAGTTTATGATCAAAAACTCAATGAACCTGTGACCATGCAAATTCTCAAATTTTCACTTATGAATTGGGTTTGAATTATAATTAGACAATATTCAAATTGTGGTTTCCTTATGTTGTATTGTAATTATCTACTGCCATTAATTCCTTATTATGATGAAATATTGCAGAATTGAGAAAAGGTGGTCAAGGCTTTGATGAAGGGTAAGTTGATTTATATTGTCTAATTCTTGTTGAATTGATCTTGAGTGGTATGGTCCAATTCTGGTGGGTGTGTTTACTTGATGTATATAAATATATGTGAATTGTGATTATGTCCTTGTTGGCATTGAATGTGTTAAATTGAGGTTATGATGAATATGCATGTAATGTCTTATGATGTCGAGGATGTGTGTGTTTTGAAGATACTATGTCCAAATGAAATAATATGTATATGTGAAGCATGGTAGTGTGTGAATTATGATGAATGTAGCATGATCATGTCTAGAATGTCAAGGTTATGAATGATAAGGGTTATATGAAAGTTGTCCTCACATATACCCACACAAAAACCTAGAATGAATGAATGAATAAAGTTAATGAAAATGTACGAATGAGAGTTCATTAAAGGTTTTGCGCAATAGGATTGCAATGAATAAATAGGGTATGCACTACTCATGAGTAGAGATATAGTGTCTAGTATCACCCTAAAGTTCCTAAGAACTCTTATGAACCAAAAAGGGGATTTTGGGTGGACACTCTTCGTGAGTTAAGATGAATTGTTTAGTAGCAACCTCACTATTCCCAAGAGCTTTCAAAAGATAGGTTGGAGGGTGGATACTCTTCGTGAGTGGAGACGTAGTAATCAAAAGTAACCTCTAGGGATAAGTACTCTTCGAGAGTTGAGATGTAGTACTAAATAGCTATCTTTTAACCTATAGTTAATGAATGTAATGAATGTTTAACACTCCGTGGGGGAGTTATGCTTAATACCGAGAGGATTTGAATAAGGGGTGGATACTCTTCATGAGTAGAGATGATGTATCGAATGTACCTCTTGAGATGAGTGCTCTTTGTTAGTTGATATGGTTTATTTAGAAACAATCTCCTTATCCCTTAACTATACGCCCAAATAGGTGCAGCTATTTGAGATCCATGTAAAGGCTAAAAGTATGATCCTGCCTTAGCCAAGTGGGGATCCCTCATCCGGTAGGGGTTAATATCGGGATTCCATGTCACGCTCTCACAATCTATGTCGGTTAAAAATATCCCCTACGAATGAATGTAATGAACTTGGACTTCATAAGCGTGTGCTATTTAGGGTAGGTGGTGGAATGAGACGCCATCTATGTATTGCATAAGTAGACATTTGGAAGGAGTCTTGGTGTGTCCTTGTATGAAAATGAAGGAATGGGTTACTATAGGATGTAAATGAAGTAATTTGACTTTAATTATAATGTTAGTGAAGCATGTTGATTATATGTCTAATGTTAATGAGGTATGTTGATGTTATGTCTAAAGTAAGTGAAAGTTATGTAAATGATGAAAGTGATGTGCCTACTCTAGGGTGATACTTAAGGAGCATTAAGTGGAAGTAGTAGTATGGGATGTTACTTTCACATTAAACTAGTGTAACTTGGGGGTTGTCTTAGAGGAAGATCTTTATGTGAAGTTCTTAAATGCTTGTATGGTCCCTTTAGTGTCGATAGTAATGAATGTTGACTTGTTGAGTTGAACTGATGTATGTTTGTCCTTGGTAGTCGTAAGGATCACTTTGGTGTGTATTGAAGAGGTTGTATGGGCGGTCTCTTCACGACTTATTGAGGTGAGTTAGGATAACATTGGATAGGAAATTCTGAATGATAAATGGGTTACTTTATGAATGTGACTATATGTTAAGAATTATGGAAGTTTTACCTTGTACGATAAATGATGACTTATACGATGTCTTGTACACTTGATTCATGAAGGTTTTACCAAAATAGAATGAAAGATATATTTCAACTAAAATGTCCTCTTTAAGCATGTTTTTGCATAATGTCATACTTAGTACATTGTTTGTACTAACTCCATGATCTTCTTTATTTCAAAAAGTATAGGTGGAAGGTAAGACAAGGTTCCTAGAAGGTGAAGCTTGGGAAGTAGAGTTCTCTCAAGATTGGTATGTCCTTATATGTTCGAGGACATAGACAATGTTTCTTTTAGTTCTTTCATTAAAGACTTGTACAAGACTTACTATGTTTCTTTTAATGTAAAAGTGTCGTGACACTTTCATATTAAAAAGTGTCTAAGTTGGCTTGTGATGATGAGACTTCGTTCTCTTCGTTTATGAAAGAGTTTCTTTTTAGTTATACTATGAAAATTTTTAATTTCTCACTACTTTTCATACCTATGTAATGAATGTTAGCTAAGAGGCTTGTAGAAGACCTCCGAGAGGTCAAGTAAGTCGTGTAACTTTTAGGGTGTACTCGTGTGGCGTTACAATCTAGTATCACTAGTTCATTTTTAGGTTCCTTACTGATAAGTATATTCAAATCATGTTTATGACCTTGTAAATTAAAGATCAGGCTTGAACACAATAAGAGCAAGCGATTTTACGTAGAAATTTGTAAGAGTAGTCACATACTCTAGTGGGAGCTATGAGTTGCAGTTGATGAACTATTGTAACCAGAAAAGAGAGCATAGTTGAGAAGTGTGGCTAAGCTCAAAATCTGCAGTCATACAACTCAAGGTATGGTATTCATTTTCTTACTCCATGTCTGGATACCCTTGCTTCAGGTCATAGCCTTTAATCTTAAAATCTTATGTAATCTTTTTGCTAAGCGTGCTCGAGTCCAGTTTCAAAACTCTTCGTATGAATCAGTTTCGCTTGTGTTAGTAGGAAAGTTTAAAAGTCATATATAGTAAGAGTAACTCTTTTTTCATTCTCAGTCCAACCTTCATTCAAGGACGAATGATCCCAAGGGGGAGATATTGTAACACCCAAAAAAAATTATAAGCTAACTCCCGAACCAATATTTAATTTCCTGTAAAATTAAATCGAATGATCCTTATGTTATTCAGATGAGTAAATGTCATTTATTTGGAGTTCGAATGGATTTGGATATGATTTAACGTCACAAGAACCCCCTAGCACAAAGTTGAGTGGAAATCTTCATTTCCGATTAAGTTTTCACATAAAATTCTACTTAGGTAAATTTCGAACAATCATATTTCCCAGCACATTATGAATTAGGAGATCTATAACCTACACAATTAAAGGTACTTAAAACCTCTTTCAAACACCACTAGATATTCCTCATTCATTATCGAAGTAAAAATTTATAATTGTTTTACAAAAGACTGTCAAATCATAGTTTTTAATCTGTGAATGACAACTCCAATCGATGGGCCTTGGTTTGAATGACGGCCCATATTGTCGAGTTGTCAATAGAGTACTAGGGTTCAAATTTTTTACTCAAATCATACGGACCCAATCAACAATTCGTATGTGGACCTACTGGCCGTCGTTTTGACTCGTAAGAGCCTTAAAAACTCAATATAGAATCCATGGATGGGATCTACGGTCCCTGGATCAAACCACGACCCGTATATTGATTCGTAGAAGAACTTTTCTCCAATTTCAAGAAGGATAATTTAGTATTTTCTCACCCTTTATAAGCGTAATCCATGACTATTTTTCACCTAATTAAGGTATAAATAGTGTTAAAATATTATTTTACGTTCGTCAACACTTTAAAGACATAGAGCAAAGGTTCAAGGAGAGAAAAGCTAGGGTTTTCAAGTGTTCTTTAAATTTCATCTATTTCACCAAGAATTGTGTTCTTTCTGGGTATGTAAGGCTATCACAGTGTTGGACTAGTTCGTCCTCACACCCTACATATACTTTCAAATTAGTAAAAGAGTGATCTAGGATTTTATCCTAAGATTTTATTATTTTTGACATAGTTGATATTTTTTTTCTGAATTCTTGAGTTGTTGATTTTGAATTCCTATTCCAAATCATTGAATTGTCATACAATGTGAATTGTGATTATTGAGTTCATTGTTCATGACTATTTTTTAAACATGAACCCTAATTTGAGTATTCAATGTGTTTGTATTAAGGATCTTTTAAACAAAATATTATTGTTTAAACTAAGTTTTGAGGTAGTAAAGAACAGTTTGAGAAATAGTATAAGGGAACTAAGTATTTTTCAAAGGTTTGATTATTACATGAAGAAAAAAGAGTAGACTTTTTGAGAAATGTTAAAAATGTTTTCAGAAAGAATAAGTATAGAGCAGATACCTCTTAAAGGCCCCTTTTCGGGTAACTATCTCAACGAAAATGTACTTGTACATTAAGCAAAGAGAAACCTTGTTTTCTAAATGAACTATGAGTTTTAGAGACAGTTTAGATCAATACCTATTTTAAGAAGGTAGTTTTGGAAATTATCTAAAACAAGAGAAAAATGTATGTTTTTATACATTTGAGCAGTGGTATATATTACTCAGAGTGAGCACCGATATGGGGTAGAGTTCAGACAACTCAAAACCCTCATAAACCATGTCTTGCCCACATGGATAAAGGATCATACTTTTTAGATGAATCTTTATTGCTTAGTGGATCCACTTAGTTAAAGTATTCAATATCCCGATATGATGTAGGATGGTTCTGGTAGTGTGGATTAGATGTTGTATCATCACTTAGCTCATAGTGATGGTTGTTGGTTAGAGAATCTCCCAAATACAGTTTAAAAGCGTATTTTTATTATATCACTTATTATGTTGAGTTCAGATATGAGTAAGTATTTTTGTAAAGTTTTAATGATTTCACTCCTTTATTTTTTACATTCAGTTCAGTATATATCTATATTTATTGCAGACCTTTCATTTAGCTATATTACATACTTGTACATTCAATGTACTGAAGTAATTCGACCTACATTTTTTAATGATGCAGATACAGGTTCTAAGAATTCTCAACAAGAGTCCGTTGAGATCACTTCGTCTGCTCGCCAGTTTTTTAGTAAGACATTGCTTTCAGAATACTCTAGTTTTATGAGTTGTTAGTATTATTAACAATTTGATTAGTCGTGGATATTGTCCCGACACTTGTCTATATGTAGTAGAGGCTTCATAAATAGATAGTTCTGAAGAGTCTTTCAGTTTCAGATGTTTTATTTAAACTTATGATTCATACTCAGTATATTCAACAAAGTTTTAAGATTTAGTTAGTTGTTTTTAAATGTTTCTTTCAATTTGATGCTTATGCATGCTTGAGATAGTCTTCCGCTTGTAGTAAGCGAGGATGAGGGTTCATTTGGGGACCAAAAATGGTTGTAAAAAATTTTGCTTTACTGATACTACACAATTATCATATACTCTATTTGTATCATTAAGGCTGATAATTTTTACTTAAGTGATAAATTAGTATATATATATATATATATATATATATATATATATATATATATATATATATATTGTATTGGTATCATTAAGGTTTCTTGTTCAGAAATTATTCATTAGTCAATGAATATACTCCTATAGTATCATTGGCTAATGAGTAATTTTTTAACAAGAAACCTAGATATCATATAAAGATATAGACTCTTATAGTAATGATATCATTGACTAATGAGTAAATTCTGAACAAGAAACTATAATAATACTATTACAATAAACCTTAATCATACCAATAAAAGTGTGTGTGTGTGGTATATATATTAATATATATATATACTGAGTAACATCAGTTAAACAAAATTATCAATCTTAACGATACCAATATAGTATATGATACTATTTAGTATCAGTTAAACGAAAATCATCAACCTTAATGAAGGGGGTATGGGTTGTAATTATTTATGAGAGAATGGGTATTTATTGAATTAGTTTGAATTTGAGTATGAACATGTAATTATGTTAGGTTTTATGGCTTAGTTATGTAGTTTTTACTAGTCAATAGTCTAATAAATTAGTTTTAAATCAATACATAAATTATTCTAATAACAATGATAATTTATATACTTTGAAATATTTGTATATTAAATAATAATTTTTTTTAAAAAAAAAACTTAAGTGTGACGGGGCGGTTGAGAGTAGGAAAAATATGGTATCCAGAACGAGGGCTCTTCCATTGTCATCACTACACAGTCGACGTATGTTGTGTGTATATGTGTTAGCTAGGGGTGTACATTCAAATCATAAAGTCAAATTGCACTGATGCACCAAATATAACTGAAAAGACGAAAAAAAACGATTTGTGATTTGGTTTGGTTGTTTGGCATTGGAAAAAAAAGGACCACTCTTGGTTGATTTGGTATTAAAAGAAAAAAAATCAAATTAAACTCAAACCAAACTGACATTTTAAATTTTGGCTTGTAAAATTTTGTAAATATTTTATTTTGTATTAATATTGGAAGTTATAATTATATTGTTATAGTTTTCAAATTCGAAGTTCCCAATTTATTTTATAAATATTTTGTTTTATATTTAGTTTGGTTGTAGCCTTTAATCTTATTAATTTAACCTAATGAATGTTGATATTTCAATAAAATTATTTTGTACTTGTGTGAATTTTACCCTCTTTTCGAATATTTCTATTCATTTAACATTGAGAAATTACATAAAGACGCCATCAAAGTTGTCCCGTATTTGAAAAAAGATACCTTAACTTTCAAAGTGTTCTTTCACCTCACTTAACTATTTAATATCTTTATAAATGGGTCATTTTGACTCATTCCCTCGTCTATGTAGTCACGCATGTTGCTCACTCCCTATGATAGAATTCAACATGACCCGATCCTATTTTTTGAAGAAAAGTCATCTTCTCCTTTTTTGTCTCTGTTTGGCATGCGATTATCATCATTCTCTCCTGAAAAAGAATTTTTCATTAATTTTATTCAGCTATGGAGTTAAATGAAAATAAAATTTTGAATGTCAAAATTTCTTTTAGTTGCAACCCTTTTAGTAGCAAATGGTTACTTTTAGGTAAGTGTCAGACCTGTGAACTACTTGATCTAACTACGTGCAGACATGTCAAGAACTTGGGCATTGGTCTTGACATGAATGGGGGCAAAACAGTGCAACACAGGTTCAAGGTGCTTGGGTGTTGGCAAGGCAGCTTGAACATGCAAGGCTTACGTGCGGGCTACAGTCATTGGCAAGGCAGCGTGTTGGCTTGACAAGGCAAAGCTGTGAAGACTTGGCAATGGCAAGAACAAAGGCAGTTCATGTGAATTGCTGAAATAAAACTAAGTGTTAGAGGACAGCTAAAATATTCTAAGTGTTGGAAGCTGGCTGAAATATTCTAAGTGTTGGAATGTAGCCTGAAATATTCTAAGTGTTAGAATATTAGTATTTCGTGTGGATAAGGATGTAATTTGAATTAGATTCTATCTGTTACAAATATAGCTGTTGGAAACTTAGTTTGAATCCTGTGATGACAAGTGTCGGACAGGCGTCATTTGTAACTGCCGCATGTAACTGCCATGTGCAGAAATTTTATGAAGGGTGGAAATTTCGTCTAAGGCTTAGAGAGAGTGTTTTCTGGCCTTAGAAAAATCCGTGAAGCCTTCCCTTTGTATTAATTATCAGATTAATGAAGGTTGGGACGAGTTCCTGTAAATTTTGTTTGTTGTTTAACTTTGTTGTTTAAGTATCTTTATACTTAGTCAAACTTGTGGATGTAAGATAGGCTAAGTGTTGCAGGCGTTTGCAAGACCGTCTAGGGTGGTTTTCGGTAAAAATAAATCGACCCTTTTTCAATTGGTATCAGAGCAAGGTTGAACGATGGTGAAAAATGCAGAACTGTGGAAACTAGCATGAAATATTGAAGCATTCGTTGGGTTTACAGATGATATATTGGGAGACCCTTCGTTTGTGGATTTGTTTACACAAGTCATTGATTTGAGACTTAACACTGAGAAAGTTCAAGGGGAGATTGGTGTATATCGACAAAATGTTGACAAACACATCACTGAAATCTTGAATTTTCATACCACAACTACACAACAACATGAGTGACTGCAGAAGGAAAATGAGAACTTTCGTACAGAGATCGTTGTATTGTGTCGGGCTGTGGCTACGTTGAGTTCAAATCGTGTTGAATCATCTAAGGTTAAAATTCCAGAACCTAAGGCCTTTAGTGGTGCAAGAAGTGCTAAAGAACTGGAAAACTTCATTTGGGACATGGAACAGTATTTTACTGCTGCAAGGGTGTCTGACACTGACAAGTTAAACATTACCACAATGTACTTGACGGGTGATGCTAAACTTTGGTGGAGAACTCGAAATGCAGATGATGCAAGTGCTGGTCGTCCTAGAATTGATACGTGGGATAAGTTTATAAATGAAATGCGTGATCAATTTCTTCCTAGCAATGCCTCTTGGCTTGTAAGGGATAAGTTGAAAAGGCTAAGGCAGACAGGTTCGGTGAGGGAATACATTAAAGAATTCACCTCTGTGATGTTATACATTCAAAACATGTCTGATGAAGATAAATTACACAACTTCATTTCGGGTATGCAAGGCTGGGCTCAAAACGAACTTCGGAGGCAGAATGTTAAAGATCTGCCTGGCGCAATTGCTGCTACAGATTCGTTGGTTGATTTCCGGACGACTCGTCCTTTGACGGATGTTCCCTCTACTTCATAAACTAAGAAAAAAAACGATAAGAAAGGGGAATGGAAAAAGGATAGTCGTAAGGACTGTACAAATGACAAAGGAAAGGCGCAAATGAAGGATGGAAAAGACAAACCAAAGAACAAAGATGGTAATTCTAAGGGTTGTTGGACTTGTGACTGTCCTCATTTGGCCAAGTCTTGTCCAAATCGGGAAAAAGTAAATGTTTTCCTTGCTGGAAATATGAATCAAAGGGAGAAAGATGAGGAAATCGAGGATGCGATGGCAAACCTATTGGGATTGTCCTTCAACCATATTACGGGGATTAATAATGTTGGAGCAATGTCTAGTACTTAGAATCCTCATTCTTCCCTAATTCATATAGAAATGACAGTGAAAGAACGTGTGATGGCAATGGTTTATACAGGAGCCACTCATACGTTTGTAGATGTGAGAATTGCTACAAAATTGGGGCTGAAGTTGTCTAAAAGCCCTTCCTAAGTCAAAACAGTCAATGCTAAGGCACATGCCATTGTGGGTATGGCTTATGGTGTATCTATGTCGACTGGAAATTGGGTGGGAAAACATAATTTGATGGTGATGCCGCTTGGTGAATTTGAGATCATACTTGGGATTGATTTTCTAAGAAAATTTCAGTTTGTTCCGTTTCCTCACTTAGATGGAGTGATGGTCATGAATGGAAGCAATGCTGGATTTCTTAAAGGAGTTCATCCATTTAGGAACATTCATAAAGTTGCAAAGAAGAAAGACAAGGGAATGTTCTTATCTGCTATGTCAATCGACAAAGGGTTGAAAAAAGGTGATGACACTATACTTGCTGCCTTGGTTGAAGTGAAACCTGATGTTAAGATGGAAGTGCCTGATTGTGTTGCTGAATTGCTTAAACAGTATGTTGATGTTATGCTGCCTGAATTACCAAAGAAATTACCACCAAGGAGGGATATCGATCATAAAATTGAGTTGTTGCCTGGTACGGTTGCTCCTGCACAGGCTCCTAAGGAATTGGCTGAATTGCGCAAACAATTGAACGAGTTGCTGGATGTTGGATTTATTCATCCATCTAAAGCTCCATATGGTGCCCCTGTTTTATTTCAAAAGAAACGGGATAGGACGATGCGAATGTGTGTAGACTACAGGGCGAGGCAACTGTAAAGAACAAGTATCTGGTGCCATTGGTGCAGGATTTGATGGACAGGTTGAGTAAGGCATGCTGGTTCACAAAACTTGATCTCAGGGCAGGCTATTGGCAGGTTAGGATAGCAGAAGGTGATGAACCAAAAACAACATGCATAACTAGATATGGTTCATATGAATTCCTTGTAATGCCATTTGGGCTGACTAATGCTCCAGCAACATTTTGCAACTTAATGAATAATGTATTGTTTGACTATCTTGAGACTTTGTTGTTGTCTATCTAGATGATATCGTCATTTATAGTCGAACATTGGAGGAACATGTTAATCACTTAAGTTTGGTTCTGTCTCAGTTGAGAAAATACACACTTTATGTTAAGATGGAAAAGTGTGAGTTTGCTCAACAGGAGATAAAAATTTTGGGGCATCTTGTTAGTAAAAACCAAGTTCAAATGGATCCTAAGAAAGTGCAAGCCATTGTTGATTGGCAGGCATCTCGTCATATGAAAATATTTAAGGTCGTTTCTTGGCTTGGCTAACTATTACAGAAAATTCATTGCTGGTTACTCAAAAAGGGCAGCGGCTTTAACAGACTTGTTGAAGAAGGATACGAAGTGGGTTTGGTCTGAATGATGTGATGAAGTATTTCAGAATTTGAAGAATGATTGCATCTGAACCTATACTCAAATTACCTGATTTTGAGTTACCATTTGAAGTGCACACTGATGCGTCAGACAAAGCAATTGGTGGAGTATTAGTGCAGGAAGGTCATCCAGTGGCCTTTGAAAGTAGAAAATTGAATGATGTTGAACAGCGATACTCAACACATGAAAAAGAGATGGTTGTGGTGGTACACTGTTTGCAGGTTTGGAGAGTTTATCTCCTGGGTACTCGATTTATAGTAAGAACTGATAATGTAGCAAATACATTTTTCAAGACACAAAAAAAGTTGAGTCCTAAACAAGCACGGTGGCAAGAATTCTTGGCAGAATATGATTTCGTGTCGGAACATAAACAAGGAAAACACAACCAGGTTGCTAAAGCGCTGAGTAGAAAAGAAGTATTTGTTGCAGTATATTCAATTTCAAAACTTGAAACTGATTTCTATGATAGAATCAGGTTGTGTGCTGCAAATGATTCATTGTATGTTAAATGGATGGGTCAGCTGCAAGATGGTACAATGAGACGGTATTGGATCGAGGACAATCTGCTCTATTTTAAAGGGGGGAGAATCGTTATACCGAATCAGGGTGGACTGCACAAAGACTTAATGAAAGAGGCGCATGATTCTGCTTGGGCTGGACATCCAGGTGTTGAAATGATGTTAGCCTTATTGTCTCGTGTTTATTTTTGGCCAAAGATGGAAGAAGATATAGAGGCATACGTCAAGACTTGTCATGTTTGTCAAGTTGACAAGACCGAACGTAAAAAGGAAGCAGGTTTGTTGCAACCTTTGCCTGTTCCTAAAAGGTTGTGGCTATCAGTAAGCATGGATTTCATTTCTGGATTCCCTAAAGTAAATGGCAAAGCATCTATCATGGTGGTAGTTGACAAGTTTTCAAAATATTCTATTTTTGTTGCTGCACCTGAACTATGTTCATCTGAAGTTGCTGCTGATTTATTCTACAAATATGTGGCTAAGTATTTTGGTGTTCCGGCTGGCATCGTGAGTGATAGAGATACAAGGTTCACTGGTAGATTTTGGACAGCTTTGTTCAATATGATGGGAACTGAGTTAAAATTTTCTACTACGAATCATCCACAAACAGATGGACAGACGGAAAGAATTAATCACTTGTTGGAAGAATAATTGAGGCACTATGTGACAGCAAGTCAACGGAATTGGGTGACATTGTTAGACACTGCGCAGTTCTGTTATAATCTGCACAAGTCGTCTGCAACAGAAATGAGCCCTTTTGAAATCGTTTTAGGCAAACAGCCTATGACACCACTAGATGTTGCCAAATCTAAAAATCAGGAAAAGTGTCCAGCAGCATACAGGGTTGCAAGGGACAGACTTGAAATGTTACCTGAGGCACAAGATAGCTTGTGCAAGTCTCAGCGGCGCATGAAGAAGTACGCTGATCAACATCGTCGATCAGTTGAGTTCAATGTGGGTGATAAAGTGTTACTGAAACTTACTCCACAAATCTGGAAACAGATTGTAAGTAAGAATAGACATCGGGGTTTGATTCCTAAGTATGATGGTCCATTCGAAGTGGTGAAACGAGTAGGCGAAGTTGTTTATAGATTAAAGTTGCCAGAAAGGTTGAAAATTCATCCCACTTTCCATGTGAGTTTCTTGAAACCTTATTTTGCAGATGCAGATGATCCGGACAGAAACAGGTCAAAGAGGGCTCCTCCATCAGCACCTACACAGTATGATGCTGAAATTGAGAAGATCCTTGATCACCGGATTTTGGGCACAAGTAAGAAGAATACTAAGACAGAATTCTTGGTTCACTGGAAAGGCAAGAGTGCAGCTGATGCAGTTTGGGAGAAGGCGAAAGACTTATGGCAGTTTGATGCTCAAATGGAGGACTATCTTAAAACAGTCTCGATGAGGACATCGAGTTCAAGTGGTGCGGGTGGTTTGTTAGACCCGTAAACTACTTAATCTAACTACCTGCAGACATGTCAAGGACTTGGGCATTGGTTTTGACATGAATGGGGGCAAAATAGTGCAACACAGGTTCAAGGTGCTTGGGTGTTGGCAAGGCAGCTTGAACATGCAAGGCTTACGTGCGGGCTACAATCATTGGCAAGGCAGCGTGTTGGCTTGACAAGGCAAAGTTGTGAAAACTTGACAATGACAAGAACAAAGGCAGTTCACGTGAATCGCTGAAATAAAACTAAGTGTTGGAGGACAGCTAAAATATTCTAAGTGTTGGAAGCTGGCTGAAATATTCTAAGTGTTGGAATGTAGCCTGAAATATTCTAAGTGTTAGAATATTAGTATTTCGTGTGGATAAGGATGTAATTTGAATTAGATTCTATCTGTTACAAATATAGCTGTTGGAAACTTAGTTTGAATCCTGTGATGACAAGTGTCGGACAGGCGTCATTTGTAACTGCCGCATGTAATGCCATGTGCAGAAATTTTATGAAGGGTGGAAATTTCGTCTAAGGCTTAGAGAGAGTGTTTTCTGGCCTTAGACAAATTCGTGAAGCCTTCCCTTTGTATTAATTATCAGATTAATAAAGGTTGGGACGAGTTCCTGTAAATTCTGTTTGTTGTTTAACTTTGCTGTTTAAGTATTTTTATACTTAGTCAAACTTGTGGATGTAAGATAGGCTGAGTGTTGCAGACGTTTGCAAGACTGCCCAGGGTGGTGTTCGGTAAAAATAAATCGACCCTCTTTTTAGTAAAGGTGTCAATGGGATGATACAGTTGGTTATTTTTAAAATTATAACATTCCAAATTTTTGGGTATTTATAATTTATAACCAAAATTAAATTTTCCAAAAGCATTTCAATCATATCAGTTTTTCTTCGGTATTGATATGTTCGATTAATATTTTATTCTTTTTACTTTTAAATATCACCTCAAAATATATTATTCGCAAATATATTCTTGAAGAAGCACTTCAATTCTTCACCAAGAAATCAAGAATGTAAAACTTTGTTGCGTATTATTTGATCTTAAACATTTAAGAGGTGTTTGCACATGTTTTGTCGTGTTGTTTGATTAAGTACTATTATAAGTATCTTTTAATTTTAAACCCAATTAATTAAAAACTAATTAAAGAAGGCCTAAAGTCGTCGTCCAATCACCATAAGTCTAGAACTTATATTTATATTGAAAATGTTATAAAATATATCAAGTGAGAGGAAAAACGTTACCACAAACTCTTCTTTAAAAGGTAAATCAACAGTTTGCCCACAGTTTAAAGTTCACTGATCTCTCTGCTCTTAATAATGTGTACATAAATTCATGATGTTTAAAGAGGAAGCTACCAACAGTCGTTCATTTTCAATAAATAATTTTTTTGTAACAAGAGAATGGCATACTCAATGAGCATAAACATTTTTATAAAAAAACAATATTTCATGTCAAAATGTCAGTGAAATATTAAGCAAGAAACGATGAGCAACATAGGTTAACAAACGGCAGTCAAGAAACAAATTATGAAGACAGTAACGGAGAGATTTAGATATATAAATAAGGTAGGTTGAATTAGCATCTGGGAAACGAAAAGTATGTATATCTGTCATCTATACGATGTACAATATTACAAGGACGAATTGTCAACTACATATGACATCATCCTACTGTTCCATCAGAGTATTCAACACAGCGACCATGAAGTAGACATACATTTACCTGTCTTGGTGCTAGCAGTTCATTAACATCAGCATATATTGCATATATATCAACATTAAGAAGAATTAAGGTCACATCCAAACTTAAGCTTGTCCAATGTTGGAAACTTCACAAACCCTGCAAGGCGAAGAGAATAAAACAGCCACTTAATATTCACTAAATTGCAAAAGTAGGCAGTCCTTCAGCAATATATTTCATCATCACATCATTTCCAACATAATACACATGGAAAAACCAAATGAGTATGAATAGACAAAGGTTCAATACATGAGCTTACTTTGAAAATGGCAGGCTAGGATATAACATACTATCAGTTAGCAGCTTCATGAATCACTTAGTATTGAACTATGGTAAACAAGCTTTCTAAAATATCACTATGCAGTTCCATGATTAATTAATTATATAAAGGTAGAGGTGCAAGTTGGTTTTAACAAAGACATTTCACTTATTTTCGAGTTAATGGAAGAGACTTCAATTAGGGGGATCTAAATCCATGGCAAAATTGCAAGTGTATCGAGATTTGACTCCTGTTGCACTAACTTTCCAGAAGTAGGAATAAAACCAGTTGCTCAAACAGACACTATCTGACAATTGTCGATTGAGGTTATTAAGTGATCACAGAAGATCACGGACGTTTTTGTCCAATTATACAATGTTTCCAGCATTTTCTTTCCTTTCCTAATCTTTCACTTATATGACACATAACTTAAAAGAAGGAAGTTCTCAGACAGAATGCAATTCTGATTATCCTCGTTTTTTCTAGTTATCCGCGATCAAATCCCAACTTCAGAGTACTATTTAATGAGATCTCTTGCTGATTTTCATAGAGAAATGCTGTACAATTCTTTTTAGGTGAGGCTCCTAAAATGCACAGTAAAGGATGGTATTTGCTTCATTCTTCAAGACCTCAGTCCTATAAGATTTATATTATTGGGAAAGGGACCAAATTTGTTCTCTACTTTCCAAAATGGTTTACATTTAACCTCCATTATACTTTGGGAACAAAAACATTCTTTTCATTAGCAAAGTTGTTAAATGCCCCTTCTCCTCATGGAACTCCAGCTGGAACGGAAAAAAAAAAAGCTTAAAGTTTTTTTATTTTTGCTGACGACATGGTTACTTATTTGGGCATATATCTCTTTTCTAATTAATATATCAGTCTTCTTCCCCAAATAAGTCTTCCTCCATGGCTGCACCTTAAGTTTCTTTCCAAACAATTTCAGAGAAAAGAAAATTATTTTCAAGCAACCACAGACCGAATTTTTGGGGTTTCTTTCCTGTTTCATTTTGGGTTCTGGGCATGGTTTTGTTTGATTTAAGTGCATGTATAAAAACAAGGTAGAATCAATTGCAATAGTTAAGCCATAATCTCGACATGATAAGCAAAAACTAAATTTCACTGTTGATACCTCTGTAGGGGATGAAATGAGCAGGTCCCTCTCGGAATTCATATGACCACTCAATCGCCTGCATTCATAATGCACATCAGATAAAAGATTCAAAAGTTAGCTATTCAAAGGCTCTTGGCATTATGCAGGGAAATGTAGTTGTTTCCTCTTGTTCCTCTTTTTCACATTTTTTTACTGCATGGAGATTTGTCACAATATGGCTGTACCTTGGCTTCTCAGACTTCGTAAGATGTTTGGACATAATCGACGCCTGCAAATTCAATGTAAAATTCTTCCGAAGATCAGTGAATTTTCAAATAAAACAGGCTCAAAAGCTTGTCAATTGAATAAACTAGTCAATTTCTGGTCACTACGAAGTGAACATCCTTTAATTGCAAAAAGTCCCAATTTAAGGAAATAGACCTTCTTTTCATAGCAATAGCCTGTTAATTTTCAGGAATTTTACAATTTTCTTTAAACCACCCAAGGAATGTGGTGGAATGGATGGGATCCCTCCATTTCCAACAAATGGTGAAGGGTTCGAGCCCTTGGAATGAAGAAATCCTAGTAGTGTGCACTTCCTGTCCTTACAAGGCATGAATATCAATTATATTTTGCATCTTTTTTTTAAACAACTTAACCCATCATCTCAGGCTTTCAAAGTTAATTTTTCAATATTTCACCCCAAACAACAACTTCATGAATTGTACCACTCAAGTATATCAATGGAATGTTGCATGCTAAATTAAAATGACCTAACAATTATAGGTTATTCCACAGACATTCTCCTTTTCCCCATTTTACTTCGATACAAATAATATCTGGAACAGAAGCTTCAAAGAAACTTTTTTTGGTTTAACCATCTGGTAAATCAAGTGATTGTTACATGCTAAATTTAAATGCCCTAACAATTATATGTTAGGCCTTAAATGAATTTTCTTTTTGTCCATTTTCCTTCCTAATTATTTTTCTTTATTATCCCGTTGGTCATCCACCGAGGCTAAAGAATAATAACTAAACGTGAAGAATTTGAATAGAGTCAACAGAGCTGTGAAGATAGAAAATTATGTTGATCGATGAAAAGACAAGAAAAGGTAAAGGACTTCGAAAAAAGTGAATAAATAAAGTCAACTGAGAGCTAAATCCACCATTTCTTGAACTTAATTAGGTTAGCAGTTAAAATTTTCATCCAAAAAATGATACTGAAAAAGAGCATTTCCATCTCAATATTTATGGCTAGATTAGCATATGATAATACTGTTTCAGATAGCAAGAGCACTGATAATCCCATTTAAAGATGAAATATAGGGAAGAATTTTAAAATTGCTACGCCTGTAATAAGAGCATAGCCATCAATCTGACTCCATTGTAAACTATAGGCATTTGGACATGAACTTAAAAACATGATTGAAATTATTGATTTCAGTGAAGGTTGATTTGAAGTTGAAATTGTGTTTCGTTATAAGTTTTAACCCCACAATATGCAAAAACTATGAAAACATACCCCCCAACTCTTATATAATTTTACAGAACGAGCTAATATATCTAAATTATAATTAACAAAGGATTCCTCACAGTAGCACCAACTGATCTTTGGGTGTGTTTTATGGAAAGGGAAAAGTGGGTTGACAAAGTAAGAGTTGGATAGTCACTTTTGGAAATTGAAATAAAGCTGGGCTTTTTTTGTGTGTGTGGGCGTCTTTTTTTCTTCTTTTTTTTTTTTTTGCAAAATTTAAAATAACGGGACAAGTTTAAAATTTCAGAAAAAATTAAATCACAAATTTGAAGTTGAAATTATACTGTTGGGATGAATTTGGTATTGGAAATCAAAATTTCAAGTTCAAGTTTGTATTCAAAATGTGATAAACAAACACAGATTTGAAGTTGAAATTTGAAATCATGACATGAAATCGCATGTCTAAACAACACCTAAAAAGCTCAAATCAGAACTTAGCACACAAATTGTCTCCTTCATAGCACCATTTCAGATAACTAGAGCACTGACAGATAATCCAGTGCCACCTCCATCATATATTTAAAGATGAATTTCAGCACCATAAAGTATTTTAAGATTGTTAGGTTTGTAATAAGAGCATAAACATCAATCTGAATCCACTACAATCTAAAAAGGTCTCAAATCAAAACAAAGCACACAACTAGCCTTTATTGACAACACACGATTCAACAGTATGGTGGCAAAACAAAATATTTGCAAGTGTTAGCCGTGATGTTCGTGCAACTAGTGTATAGAAGAGCTTCCAAATTTAATGGAACTCCTACTCATAATGCTATAAAAAGAGTACCTGCTCTTGGATTATGCTCCTGGCTTCGACAAGCTGAGCTTCTAGCTCAAGCTCTCTCTCTGTTGCTTCTGAGGTAACTTCTGCACCCTTCTGTGCATCTTGCAGTTGACCCATCCGTTCCTTCATATTTCAGCAAAGATATACAGGTTATTTTGTGTACATACAACACATGATCTTTGTCATCTAAACATAGATAGGAGTACAAAGCAAAGTATATCAATGCATAATCATCTACTTCATTACCTTGATAGAAGCCATCTTGTTACGAAGACTTTCTTCAATTTGATCCCTAGCCATGTGGAGAGGCAGATCAAAAACATCCTGAAGGGTTGCAAACACTTGAGTTTCTTCATATCATTAAAAGGTAAGACATCTATAAGAATAACCAATCCTATTTATGTCTTTAGAAAATAAGCTATACCGTTCTACCACCCAATGGGGACTGCAAGTGATCTGTGTCTAGCCTCTCACTGGTTGAAGATGATTGCCTCGAAGACCCATTTGGGGCATTTAAGAACTCACGCATGTCAGCCTACAATAGGAAGTTCAGTCACACTCTCAACAAAAGATTGCTTCAAAAATTTGTATTACACATGAAGAAAATTTGTATAGTCATCACTGATCAATATACACAAGGTTGTGTCTTGATTGCAGCTGACTTCCCTGGAAGACCCCATTTGGGACATTTTAGGGCATTTCCAACCCTACCCTCTAATTTACTCTCTATATAGAGTTCTCTATTTTTTGACAATCAACTCCAACCCAATTCTCTATTTTACTCTCTAAAAATGATCTTCTCCTCCCTCCTCAATATTATATAATTATTTTTTTCTCATTTTTTTTCTGATTTCATAATATATATCCTTCGTTTCTTTTTTCCAAATAATCACCTTATATGAAAATTCATGTAATATAAAATTTTGTTTTTTTTTTAATTCTTTATTTAATATAACATTATATTTTATTCTAAATTTCTATATGGCATAAATTGCAACAAATATCATATAATATCCATATTAATGGACAATTCAAATATAAGTGAAAACTCATTAATAAAATACAATTATATAAACATTACATAACTACTCAACTTTCAAAATTATTATCTTAATCCCATAAATGCTCTATTAATGCATAACGAATTCAAAATTAGCATTTTCGTCGTTTATTTTTTTAGCAACAAGAACTGTCAATAATTGGAAAAAAAATCCACAATCACAACCACAACAATTCTCTAGATCATACACTAATTTTTTCTACAAGATTACTAATTTATTGTTGTGATTTTAAATTATTATGTTATGTATTGTATCGTTATCTTATATTTAAATTATTATGTTATGTATAGTATTTTCAAATTGAAGTTTTCATCTTATCATTTAAATTTTGTGTCATTCTTTATAGTGAAAATCAACAATAATATTAAATCACTTAAAATAACAAAAATTTAAAAGAAAAAAATTGAAATATTATTAATTCGAATGAAAGTAGTATATATTAAATCATATTATTTTTTAAAATGTTATATTACGTTTGAAAAGAATTACGAATATTAGAGATTTAATTAATATTCTTATATGAAAAATAATATGTAAATTACAAAAAAAAAATTATAATAATATAATATTCAAAAAGAGAAATGGAGAGTATGAATAGTAGTTCTCCAAATTTGGAGAACCACTATTCAACTCACTACAATTAGAAATAGAGAGTCATGGAGAAGGTATTCTCTGTTATACTCTCCAAATATAGAGAGTGAATAGTAAAATAAAAAGGGGTTGGAGATAGTCTTACAGGTTACTCATGTAAGCCAATAGCCAATAAGGTCAGTCACATTCTAAACAGAACTGCTTTTTTAAAAGTATGCATTACACATGAAGAAAATTAGTATGGTCAATACACAAGGTCATGTGGCAAACATATTTTTTCTGTGCTTACCATGCTCTTACAGTCTCCCTTTTGTGTTCTTTTTTTCCCAAAAATTATTAACAGAATGAATCAACTAGGAGTAAGACGAGAAGAATCAGAAGGAAAAGGAATCCACTTTTAAGTAAACAAATAGAAAGTACTAACTATAAGTATGCAGTATATAGACTGAAAACAACTTCAAAAACACGCACTCGTATAAAAACAGGAGGAGTTCCATACTCCCTTTCTTATCATTATCTATTAATCTAATTATTTTTTCAATTCTTTGGGATGAGCTACAGGAAATATATCCAATAATAATAAGAAAAGAAAGAAGCACTAGAATCCATTGACGTGAAATCAACTCTGTGGAAGACAGGTAAAAGTTTAACTATGACGTTGAACTCTTAAAATCATTGCTTGCAAAAAGCCACATAAGTCAGACAGAATGCTAACTCCAGTAGAAGCTCAATGCATAGTGGGTTTATCTGAATAGTTGGTTTCATGATACTGATAGTGTGAAGTTGTAAGAAAAAACACTAGCAGATTTTATGATCAATTCACCAGCTCCGAGTGTTGGCCGATGTTGAACAAACTGTACTCAACTTCCTTAAGCAGTGTTTATTTGTGAATGGATTCATAGGATCATGCAAAGAAATTGTGTTTATTTAATGTTACTCAAGAAGTTAAAGAAAAAAGTCTTTTTGGGGAAACGTTTCTTAAAGAAGTGGTTTTATGGTGTTTCAATGAAAGTTCTTCCACTCACAAAACAACTATAATTATCCAAACACGTTTTATTTTTGCAGAAATCCTTTTCTCCAGAAAAAAATCCCAAAGTTACCCAAACAGCTCCTAAAACATCTTTCACTGGACATTTCTTATCGGGATAAGACTATGTTTTATCTATCTTCCACAACTCTAAAGTTCCATCATTATCAAATTTTAACACAAAAAAATAACCATAAATCTCACAACACTAATTGCAGTTATCTAAGACATTTAGGATTTGTGATGCAAACAAGCCTTCCCTCCCTCACATCTGATCTCAGATAGATAGGTACATGCACCCTTATTCCATCAATACTCATGAGGTTATCTGACAAATAATTATATTTCACATATGGACAACTCCATAACCAACTAAGCGCCTGTATTATGTTCTATCTAACTTTTGAGCACAACATGCTCACAAAATTAATATTAGTTTGAGTGTGCTATATCAACAAACTCCTAACTAAGGGAGACTATACTTGCTTGATATTGTCTGTCTACTCTACTCTTGAACAAATATAGAGGTATTTAGAAGTGATATATTCATAGAAGTCACAGATAATTTTGAAAAAACAATCTTGGATCGAAGTTTTTTCCAACAAAATTTTCAAACCTTTTTTTGGGTGGGAAGTGCCCAGAGGCACTTGTAACTGAAATATCTTCTTCCATTCACTAAACACTCAAAATTAGGAGGAAAAACTATGAACTTACAATTAACATATTTATTCTTTTAGACAAGCTTACTCTCAAAATGTTTTCCTAAAACTTCGTTCCGAAGATTGTCCAAACGGCATTAATTGCTGAAAACAAGATGCTAAATCAAAACGCTGAATCACTGCTATGACTATTGAATGTACCTGCATTGATCGCAGTAATGCCCTCAAATCAGCATTTTCTGCAGCTAGTTCTTGATTTTTAGCTTCGTAGGCATCTACCTAATGGATTAGACAAAATGATAAGCTTATATAGGATACTGAAAGAGTTTAAGCAGGCTCATCGAGCACTTACAATCTTCTTGTAGAAGTCATTGTCAGTCTTCTTCCCATTCCATGTCCCACGTTGACGCCCTTCTTTCTATATACATTTTAATGGAACTGTTAAACTCCAGAATACTAATGTGTACATATAGCACACCAGAAAAGAGTTGATGTAACCTGGAGCAAATTCATTATTTCCATGCCTGATCTGGATTCCTTCTTTTTCTCCATCATCACTTGATTTAGCCTCTCCTGGAAATAGCAGACCCATCCATAAATTGTGATGCTTAATAGGATTGGAGATGGAATAAGCATAGTTCTGCATATATAATGATAGTAAACAAAGATGAGAGAGATCTTACCTGCAACTTTATGTACTCCTTTTCCTTTTTCTTCATTTCATATATCTGCTGAGTTCTGACTTGCTATTTCAACAATATAATTCAGCATAGATGAGACCAGCTATGAAACACTACTTCATTAAAAGCAGTATAAATAAATAGTAGTCGACCTGATTGCCAAGAACCATCCTCTGAAACTCATCTCTTTCCTTCTGCAACTTGTCAATTTGTGCCTTCAAAGCTGCAGTAGCTTTAGCTTCCTACACATAAATTTTCTCTAAGGTCAGCAGAGCGTAAATCTGGACTCCTTGGCTTTATGAAAAAGTAGGCTTCCAGACCTCTCTAGTAATTGTAGCTATCTCTCTATCTTTGACTTGAAGTTGAGATTCCAGCCTCTCCACTTTGGCCTCTAATCTTGATATGTCTGATAACAGCCTTTCAGAAGAAGAAAATGTAACAATCATTGAAAATCTTGCTCAGTTAAGAGAACATCAATAGAAAACCACCAGTAGACCAAATTGCCAGTAGAATCAAGGCCTGGGAACTTTATTCTTTTTGTACTCAAGATAATCCAAATGAACTGATACACACAGTAAATCACAGGAAAATAATTATGCATACTATTGTACTGTACAGTCAGAAATATTTCTAATAATAGGACGTATCTGGATCCTGTTCAAATTTGTTTATATGCCTACCAATTGAATTGATCTTTTTATACTTCCCTAGTTCTATGAGAAGTCCATAACAACAACAACAAAAACATACGCAGTGGAATCCCACAAATAGGGTTTGGGGAGGATTGAGTGTACGCATACCTTACAACTACCTCATGGAGACAACAACAAACAAACAAAATAATGGAATAATAGAAACATCATGCATAGCGAATATCAGTATTACTAATGTCAGCATTACTAATGCACCCATTCGGCATTATTTCTATTCATCCTACCAAACGACCCCATCCATCAATAATTGGAAACTACTTTAAAACTAATATAATGGCTTTCATTCTAACAATTATTTCAGAGACAACTTCTCCTATCTTTATTCGTACACTAATAAGATCAAAGTTTAGACATGTAATATCCATCCAACCGAAAGAAAACCTAAGCAAATATTACAAAGTTTGTCACTGCAAGATCATTTTCACGAAGCCCAACAGAACTACTCCAGAAGTGTTCAATACCGTTGTCTCTGCTCATTTGTGGACTCCCTGAATTCAATATCCCTCTGCCTCTGCTGTAATAGCGCGTATACACAATTGCAAGTCCTTGCAATTGAAACCTACCAAATGAGAAATCAGTCAGATACTACACACAGTTCAGCTCAATATATATAACATTCTCTATACATCTACCAATGATTAGCATCATTCCACTAATAAACCCAACTTTGAAGAGTTTCTCGCAAAACGCTTGTTTCCACAGAGTAAGCTGGACTGGAATGAAAATAAGTTTCATCCCAACTTTCATTGTTCAATATTATGAAGGGGCAACAATTCAATTGTGATACTTTCTCCAATCAAATTAACTGTCAATTTCAATAATAATAATCTTTTTCCACTTGAACTATCATAACACACAAATTAATATAAGAAAAATATGACGTAATATCAAATCAAATGGGCTAAACAGAGCACAAATTTAAGTTAGAAACTAAAATCATTTGCATAGTTCAGGATCGAGTTATTTCCACCTGCACCCACTCACAACCTTTGCTTAAAAGACAGTACCCCTAGAAAAGGAATATTTTAAAGCAGAAAATGTTCTACTTCTATCCGTCAGCTTTCACTCTCGTGGTTAGATCAGTCACTTTCACCTCTCTCACTCAAATTTCCCATCAACATGTCCAAACCCTAACGCATTGTTAGTAATGTCCAAACCCTAACGCTTAACCACCCCTCCCCGGGCTACCCGCAGTAATACGTTGTGTGAAATACAATGAGAAGAAGAAAATATAAACAAAATAAGAAACGGCATACTGGGTCATGTGCAAAAAGATCGAGAGAAGCAGGAAACCCGAAAGTGACCAATGTTTGGTTGAGATACTTAGCACAGTGCTCCAAATTGTTGATATCTGCAAAGTTACATTCACTAAAAAACAACAAAAATCAGTACATTTTGCTGACTTACATTGAAACAGATCAGTTAAAATCAAAACCCTAAAGATATTACTCTTGTGAATTACCTGATTCCCATACCGCTAGGTGGAGTAGATGCACGCTGCAGAAGAATTACAATTGTTTAACAAAAACGAAACACAAAGTAAGTACAATGAGAGAAAAGGAGAAAGGGAATATAATACTCTGAGATCGTAATCATTGTCTGTAGGAGGCATGTTCGATGGTTGAGAAAAATCCAAAGAAGATAGATCTGAATGAATGTAGGCCAAATTTTGAAATTGAAAATAGTGAGTGTTTTGTACTAGGAAGGAGGGAGGGAGAGAGGGAGGAGTAGTTTATTCTATTTTTTTTCACTTTTCGCAGTAGTGCCACGCCACACTCGAGAAAGTCGAAATTGGGGAAAGTACGGTTGACACGACCGGCGGGTATGACGGGTCTCTAAGCTCAACTTTGTTTTGACTAGCGGATTTTTTTGCAATCATAGAAAATTTTATTTTAGGTAAAAAGTAATATCCGGTCACTTAAATTTGTTTCGATTATTAATTAAGGCATTTTAATTAAACGTACTATCTATTAAACACTTGTATCATTCTAAATTTGAATTATGTGAACATTTTTTTAGAATAAATTAAAAATAGAGGATATGTGAAATATACTCGCGATGACATATCAATTTCACCAATTAAATGACGACATGTGTTATTTTTTAATCCAAAAAATTATTTAAACATTATATTATAAAGTAAAAAAAGAAAGAAAATTATTTTAAAGTAAAAAAAATGAAAAAAAAGAAACTTAAACTTAAATCACCCACTTCCCCTGCCTTCCACTGAAACCGAAAACATATGTTTCCCTCTAATTCCATTAATGGCGACTCTCCCCCTCCCTGTACAGTGCCATCTTCAACCCAACAAATTTTCTTTTCATCAGCTTTTTTATTAATTATAACTTTTTACTTCATCTCGTTTTTTAGGTAGAGAAAGATTAGGAAAAAATCTCTCCGAAAAATTTCTAAGTTTCATTTGTTATTGTCGAAAAAATGGAATTATTTTGATTTTTTTTAAGTTTCATAATCGATTAATTTTTTTGGATGAAGAAATATCCTTACATTAGGCCAATATACATCAATTTAAAGTCAAAACAATACATTTACAACAAATTAAAAACTTCAATAAAAATTTGAGCAAAGTAAATAATTGATAGAAAAATCCTCCAATAAATTCAAATAACTGGACATCAATTTGACACCAAATTATTAAATTAACAGCAAAGATACAAACTTCAAACTTAAAGCCTTTACAAATTAAACATGAAAGAAAATGACGGTAATAATGGTGGAATGGTAATTTCAATGGTGGTGCAACCACTCCTAATATGGATTACAATGGGGCCAAAAATATAACAATAATCGAGCTAAAAAATAGTTAAGTATCAGGATAAAATAAGAGGAAGAAAAAGGGGTGTGTAACGACGGTGATAGTGGTAAAATGTGGTGTGATGGATGAAGGAGTGCCAAAGAAGATGAAGAAGAAATAATAGTTTTTTCCAAAAAAAAAAGGGCCCAATTTAATACGTTCATGCGCACAGGTTACAAACAATGTGTCACATAGACAAAAAATGTTCAAATGATTCATATTAGGAATGGTTGAAGTGTTCAATAGGTAGTACGTCTAGTTGAGGTGTCTAAATGAATAATCGGGACAAGTTTGAGTGGCCGCATATGACTTTGGCCTTTATTTTATATTTATGATATAATGGTAGATATACATATTATGTTTATATGTGATAGGATAAATAATTTCAAATTATACTTTTATGGTTTAAATTATCGATGATCATTTAAAATTGTTCGCATAATTTATTTAGACATTTTAATTTAGACAGATATCTATTGAACACTTTGTTGAAAAAATGATTTAATATTGATATTTGATTGGAATTATAAATTAGTAAATGACTTATCTCAAACACTGTGTCATAGTAGGTCACTACCTTGAAAGGGATTTCGACTCTACTCCGGTGCAAATCATAGTAGTCGGTAGCTCCTCAAGGTTTCACAGTTACTCTCAAACACGTGCACTCGTGGCTAAAGAGTTTGGAGCTTGCTCAAAACCAATTGCCCAAAAATATTCTAAGAATAGGAGAGGGGGGGGGGGGACTTCTCTCTTTTTTTGTTTATGTTGGTAGTGTTGTTGTATTTTTGTTCACAAAATACCATGCATATATAGGATTGCAAAGAGCAGTTTCAAAGTGGAGAGTTAAATTTGAATAACGTATTATAAATGTTAATAGCATTAAAGTCTATTATGTCACATTCTTCTGAAATTCTCCTTTCATTTTTGAAACGGATATGTTTATTCTCTTTGAACATATTTTACAAAGAACGAAAATATTGCTCTTTACACTATTCAAAATGAATAAATGTATAATTAATTTCACACACTTTTGCCCATTTAAAAATTATTTTTATTAGTCATTTTTTAATAATCAGCAAAAAACAATATGAAAAGTGTGTGATACACTTGGCATGGCAAATGACTAATTAAAAAACATGTGTCATTGTGCCCCAAAAATTATTTTTGAAAAACAAATTTTTGTTTAAAATTATTTCAAACACATTTTATATGTACATTAAAATAAATGAAAATTTTGACCTATTCTACCCAATCCTACCCCTACCCAACCAGGAGCGAAACCACATGGGTTCCAGGAGGTTCATTCGAACCCTCTCGATAAAAAATTACACGATATATATAAGAATTTTTTTTGTATTTATGTGAATATATACAATTTGAACCCCCTAAATGACAAACTAAAATGGATAGCCCAACGACAGTTTCTTGGAAATTGAACTCCGCGTGAGAGTCCAAATCATTGCGTTAGCATTTTATTTTATTTTTATTGTTCAATATTTTTTTTAGTTTCAGTTTCATTTTTCACATTTTTTAAGTTTTTTATTTTATAAAAGGAGAAATTACTTGGAATGATGCATTTTAATAAATAATTATTGATTTTAGCAATACTTTTTATTTATTACCATTTATAGAAACACTATGTTAAATCTGCAATATGTACTAAAAGTAAATTATGTATGCACTATGCAATAAATATGTATTAATTGTTTTTAAAAATATATTATGCTTGTTTTGTAAGAAATTGACACATTGTATTAGAAGTGTATTAAAATGTGTGATAGATGTATTAATCATCAATAAAACTTGTATTATAATGCATAATAAATTGTTCTTTGTAATATGTATTAAAATTGTATTATAAATGTATTAAAAGTGATCAAGTGAAAAAGAAAATGTTATTGCTATAAATGGTAAATATTTTCTTAATATAGTATATTTATGTAAGTTTACCTTTATAAAACATGCTAAAAACGTGGTTTTAAACCCCAAAAAAATCAAGGGTCCCCCAGTAAAATTATATACTACTACTTCCTTGAAATTTCAAGAACATAAAATGACATCTAAGAAGTTTGATTCCAACTCAATTGTAGGTAAGACCGCTAATTCCAAATTTTCCTCCAAGGTGGAGAACATATTGAATACTACTATAAAAATTTTAAGACCCATCAATCATCACTAAACAAAGAAAACATGTTAGGACAACAAGCACTTCAACTATCTTTCGCATCAGTTCCTACTTTTTATGATTCATTCTGAATGAATTAGAAGAAAGAAAGAATATAACTGAGATTGTTGAAAAGACGTTTGTCCAACTCAGTCCATTTAGTACCAAGGATCACACTATTCAAGATGAAGATGATGTCTTGACAACTAGATCTTCTCCAGACACTCCACGTAACTTATTTAAATCAAATTTTAGTTTGAGGGAAAATTTGTTCTTTACTGTGTCATCCATAATGGCCATAAGTAATGGTGACTAACACCTCAATTGTTGAAGAACAACTAGCAATTTGGCAAACACAATTGAACATCTAATGAAGTATGTGTAAGACCAAGATAGTCGAAATGTCAAGTTGATAAACATAGTTGAAAATGTTATGGAGGAAGGCTGAAGTCATCCACCTGAAAAACGTCCCAAGGTACGAGAAGAAAGAGATTCGTCTACAAAATAAATACATATTTGTGATGAACTACAAATATCCTCTATTGGAGAAATTCTCATTTATCAATTCAACGACTTTATAATAGAAACTATCAAAGATAAATATGATATCTCTTCAAAGTCATCATTTAAATATGGTCATATACTTCAAGAATCGATGTTTTGAAGATGCCATCTGATTATAAGCCTACAAAATTTCAACAATTTGATGAAAAGGGAAATCATCAGCAATACATTGCACATTTTGTTTAAACTTCCAATAATGTTAAAACATATGGAGACTATCTGGTTAAATATTTTGTGTGCTTCTTTCTAAGAAATGCTTTCGACTAATATACGGATCTTAAGGCTGATTTCACTGAAAGTTAAAATAACTTGAACATGATTTTTTTTCAATCGTTTTTATAGCACGAGGGAACTTGTAACACTCCAAAAAATGATAGGTGGAACTAGAGCCTAAACGTAAGGACGAACATCTTAAATATGAGTTATAGGGGTCAAAGTCATGAGGCAAGTGCTATGGCCAAGAGGCAAAGCCAAAGCCAAAAGGACAATGATGCCCCTATCCATTAGCTACTGCCCCAACTTTAACGCGAAGGACCACGAGTCGTGGTCCTCTCCATGACTCGTGAAGGTGGGTGTGGTCTTGCCTTGGCCATGAAAGTTTGGCTACCGAATTTCTTAGCTACTACCTCAAACTTCGCGGCAATCACCACAGTTTGTGGTCTTGAACATGACCAAGAGAGGCTATCGTGAAATTGACTTAGGCAAATAGCCAAATGGTCCCAAATGGCAAAGCCACTGCCCCAACTCCATGGGCAGTACCACGTGTCATGGTCCACTTCACGAGCTGTGAAGGGGCCAGTGGAGGTGACTGAGCCTCAAATGACAAATGCCACCCAACCCTAGTCTCTACCCTAATCTTCACGAGAGGGACCATGAGTCGTGGTCCTCACCAAGGCTCGTGAAGATGGATGTGGCAACTGGACTAGGTCTTTTAGTGAGGGTCATTTAAGTCATTTTATTTTTATGTCCAATTAATATGGGGGTGTTTTGGGTATTTTAGGGGTAAAACATATATTGTTTTTTATAAGTCATAATCCACAAGACTTGGCCATTAGTTCACGACACCCAAATATTTGCTCCCAAAACACAATTCTCTAAAAAATTCTCTCTCTAGAAGTTCCTCCATTGAAGAGTCCAAGAAGCTCAAGATTAGGGTTAAAGCTCCAAGGTTTTCATTCCAATTTTGTGGGCAAACAACAACTAAGTGTGAGAACTTTCATTTATGGAAATTCTTCCTTCATGAAGCCCTTCAAAGCTACTTTCTAAATTTGGGATAATATTCAAAACCTAGGATTTGTATTTTATCCACGGGTTCTTCATGAAATCAATTTCACTATTTAAATTATCCTATCTTATGATGAATGTAATTTTTAAAGAAAGGTTTTATTGTGAAAATCCACATGAACCTATGTACTTCCCATGTCCCCAATTCCATGAAAATTATGATGGGTTTCTTGATGATTTATGAATATGTGGGATTGTATGTATGTTGATTTAGTTAATTAATCTTGTATATCCATGCTTAAAGTAGAAATTCCAAGTGTGATTTTCAAGATACGATTTATGATCCTAAAAAGGGTATATGGCTAGGGTTTATATATGCTGATGAAGGTTAAGTATGAACTTATGTTTCACTTAAAAGGTGAAGATCTTATGACTAATGTGTAAACTATGGTATTGTTGAAACACTAGTTTCCCTTACCACTACACATGATTATGTATGAATTGTCTTGGATGGTTATATCTAGGGGTGTCAAAATGAACCCAAACATAGGTAACTCGCCCAACCCGTTCAGAATTTTAAGGGTTGGGCTCAAGATAATTTGAATTGGGTTAAATCTCAACCCATTCAAACTTAATCCATTTGAAGATAATTATCAATTGAGCCCATTCAATCTCCATTTCAACCCGTTTTAAGACTTTTCATTAAGATATGTTTTGATATTGAAAGTATGAATTATTATCTATTTAACATCTTTAGGATTTATCTACCAATTTATTACTTTTTTAACAAAAAATTCTTGAGAAGAAATTCCAATTATGATTATAAAAATTAAATACAAATGTGTTAAATTATTGAGATTAATCGGGTCAAATTGTGGGTCAAGACCCAACCCATTCTTTATCGCATTTGAGCCCAAAGTAAACTTGGGCGGGTCAAGACCTAGTCCGATTTTTATTCAACCCATTTTAATAATTTTAATTTCAACCCAACCCACACATTTGACACCCCTAGTTATATTGATATTATGTTGATTGAAAGGTAATTCTCATGAAATTACTATAGATGCAATGTGAAAGGATTTCTTACATGAATATGATGAATCTAATAAGGGTGAAAGGTAGTTCTTACTTTAATGAATCTATATGCTAATATGATGTTGGTTGGTGTGAGTATCTAAGTGCATTCTCCTATGAATATGAACTCAAGTAAAGACTTCAAGTAACTTTAAAGGGAATTATGCTTAGCACCGAGTGGATATATTTTTTAGATGGGTTCCTTTATTTTAGTATTTGGGTTCCCACTGCGGTGTCTCATGAGACGAAAACCCGCACATTCGTAGTATAAGATTTCTAGAAGAAATATCCATATCCCATAACTATGTCCCTCCTTTGGTATTAGCTAGTGGATCCACCATATAGCTATGTATATCAAGTTCTACGTTAGGAAAGTAGGACACCTTCTTTCAATGTGAGGTTATATGACACCGAATTCTATGTAGCTCACATGGTCTATGTTAGTTAATGTCATTTTCCCTATGTAATAAGATAATGAATATGACTTGAACTATGCCTATGATTTCTTGATGAGTGTACTAAGTAGGAGTGGGGGTAAGAGACTTCACTTTTACATTGCACAAGTAGTCTTTGAAAGGGATTGTGGATTGGTTCTTTATGATATGATAAGACATGAAAATATGAGTTATGATGAGAAGATTGTTGTTAAGGTATGAATTTCCTTATGCTTAAGTAATGAATATGATTATCTCTTTATGCATGATTAATGATTATAATATGGTCTAAAGTTGATATGTTTTGCTAAGGCAGTCTTAAAGGGTTATTTAGTGTAGTTCGTATTATGGGATGCCAGCTACACCTTGCATAAGTATACTTTTAGGCTATGGTAATGGTTCTATTATTATTATGAAAGGTTATGTGAAATGTGATGGTATGAGTTATATGATGTTGTTATACGCATAAATGGTTTCCAAACTTGATAAATGCATGTTTTTTTTACTAAAATGTCCCTTTAAAAATATTTAATGATTTTTATGCATGTTTTTATACTTAGTACTTATGTGCTAACCCATTTCTTCAACATCTACTATGAGTGTGGGTTTGTCACGCCTCGAGACTACCCCCGAGACATGGACACAAGACCTAGGACCACAAGTGATCCCAAGCTAACCCCACTGGCATGATCATGAGCATACTAAAGAATATGAACTATTGTGGAAGCTAAATCACACATAAAATGGAAAGATGGGGAAATACCTATATGGTAAATCCGAGATATATGAAAACTGATAAGTTTAATACAAAGGAAATATTAACTCAATACTAAGCTGAAACTAACTATGTCTGAAAATAGCCTCTAAATTGACTAGAAATGTTGGGACAGGGCCCAGCTAAGTCTATACAAAACCAAAACTAAAGGACTAAAATACTAAAAAGAAACTCATGACTATCGTCCTTGGAGAATAAAGACTCACCACTGAATTTGCTGAACTTGAGATCGGGAATCGATCTATGCGTGATCTGGATGTTGAGAACCAAAACCTACATCACGAGAAGATGTAGCGCACAAATGTGTTAGTACTTGAAGGTACTGAGCATGTAGGATAGAGAAAAGTTGAAATATAACATAACTGAACAAGTACAAAAGCAAGTATAATAATCTGAACATGATATACTAAATTCTAAGCTAACTGGATGCAATGACTAAATTTATAACATGCTGAGACCGAATAATAATTGTACTGTAAATATGGTCAATGCATTAGAGTCTAATTGAACTGTGGGAGCTACTAATAATCGATAATAAAACCACATGAGCTAAATGTGGAGTCAGATGTATACGCCTCATTGGGACGACCCAATATACCCTGCAAGAGTATAAAGAAATGCTGGCGTGATCACTAAACTGATGCCCACAGAGGGGACTTAGAACCTACTAGGTTAGAAGTTTTGGGACTATTGGGTACACTGAACCCTAGTCCAACTTAGTATTATGCTACTCCCATTAATTTATGTAGTTAACTCATTGATTCATGTAGTTAACTGATTATGTCTGAAATTTCTGTAAATACTGGATAGCTTAAAACTAAACATGCAAACTGAGAATGCAACATTTAATCTGATAATGATGCATTAATAACTGAGACATGTATATCTGAGTAACTGAAATATCTAACCTAGCATGTGTAATTCAAGAACTAAAGAAATACATAGCTAAGGTTCTGATATTCATGCAATAATCTGAGTAATAACATGAGAATCTGATTTGGAACATATAACTGATAAATTCATGAAATTCTGCTGAGGTTCAACAAACCCTAGGTCTAATCATGATATGATAATCAAGAATCTGACTGAAAACTAAGGACCCGATGGGTGAAAGGAACCCACTATGGAAATCCCACATACCTAGTGATGAAATTCACGGAGAAATATTCAGATTTTGGGGCTGGAACTGTCGGAACCTTGCTACGTGCTTGAACTAGGGTTCTTGACCTTTTTTACCTCTCTTGCTTCTAATTTTTTAAGTTTTGATTAATGATTTGACTTAGGTAAGTTTTAGTTATGTTTTAGGCTTAAACTGACTAAAATCTGATGATATAAGGTCAAAACGACATATCTTAGGGTTTAAACAAAGTGAGAAAAGACCAAAAGACCCCTGAGTTAATTGCTGTCGAACCAAACGGCGATTTGGACTGACAGTTCGTCGTTCAATCGACGGTCCATCGTTAGGGTCTATTCAACAAACCTTTACTAAAACAAGCATAAATTTTTACTTGGAGATCTGATTTTAGCAAGGTCGGTGGCTGTGGAAATCTAATTAAATCATCTATCTCTAGGTATGTCATGAAAAAACTAATTCATTTTGTTCTAAGATTTATGATCAATTGAAGTTGACCCAAATGCATTTCCTTTCTAACTGTCTGTTCATTTCCATCTACGGTCATACCTATGGATCGTAGATCGAACAACGGTCCATGCTAGTCAACCATGGTTCGTATCAGAGAGTGGGTGAATGGAGTGTCAATCGACAAACACAAACTACTAATTGTAGGTCCGTCCATCGATTAGGACTTAGCCAAAATTTCTGAGCTGAGTTTTTGGGGGTTGATTCGATCGAAGGATGTGCAAGACGGACCGTGGGTCAGGCTACGGTCCATCGATGGCCACCGTCGATTCACTTACAAATTTTTTGAAAATTGGTTTTTGATTTGTTTTGGATATGGGGTGTTACAGGGTTGTTGAGGTGCTATTAGGTTACTTTTGAAGAAGACTTGGATTACTATCACCAAGTTGTTGGTGAGTCCTTAAGTTTGAGAACTGAATATGTCATTCTTATTTTCTATTTGTTTTGTATGTTGAGACTATTTCTGTTGGTGTAAAGGCTATGCCCCAAATTTTGTATTCCTATGTATAGACGGTTTAATGAGACAAGTCTAGATTTCCTATTTTCATATATGGAGAGAAGTTTGAACTTTTATTGTAGAAGTTTTAAATTTTTCCGCATTATCCAATGTTTTATGTGATGATGATACGTTAAGGGCTTGTATGAGACCCATTCGGGGTTAAGTACGCCATGTCACGTCTAGGGGATAGTCTTGGGTTGTGACAGCACTACGAGCTTGATTAAACTCACGAATATACGTTAATGAAAGGATGCACATGTCATTGAGTTCATCAATTGATGGAGGAATTCGAGCCTCAATTGCAAGGATAGGCTTAGTGAGACGTTTGGAATAGAAATGTGCATTGAAGGAGTATATTGGGGACTTCATTACATCTTACAGGTTATCAATCCCAAGCTATTTCAGGAACTAGACACACATGCTCATGATATGGAGTTAAGTATGATAAGGAGCACATATTTATGAGCCTCGTAGGGGAAAATAAAAAATGAAGGTGATGAAAAAGGGAAAGTTTTGACTCAAGTATGAATGTTAATGTCGCATATTTGGAAGTCGCCACAAATCTAAGAAACAATCAAAGCTTAAAGAGAATAACTTTTCATAATGACATCAACATAAAGTTGACTTTGATGGAAATTCAAGCAAAAGTGTATTCATTCTTGTACATTAAACTCATGCTTTACATCTTAAGAAAATTAGAAAATTGAAAAGTCTAATACACACATCTGCTCCTTCCCACGTGCCGAGCAGACGATTATGCCTGGTCTAGACAAAAGCAGGCAAAACTTCAAATCAAGTCTCAGTCAAATCATCCTCTACTCCTTGATAAAACTCTTAAACTTACATTTTGCATTTACCAAAAATAAAGCACCCATACTGAGAAGCTCTTTGACTAGTGTTAAGCTCATAAGTGTTGTGAGAAGGAAATCTCTCATGATGAAGTGTTTTGAGCCTTAGGTGTGGTAATATGAGTTTTGAATTTAACTTGTTGAAGTGACATGATTTATGTTAAATGGATATTGTTGATTGGTTGGTCTTCTAGTCTTGGGTCTATTCCTTCCTTCAAAAGAATTTTAGTGTCATTCAGAATCGAATGTTCCTAGTGGGGGGGGGGGATCATGTAACACCTTAAAAACACCAAGACTCATTGTAAAGCCTAAAATAGGTGTCATAAAGTCTACACACTGTTTTTAAGTCCATTTTTAATGAATATAGGTCATTTAGGAGGCTTAAGAACCAAAATGTCCAAAAACGTTTGAGAAGTAGGTTTAAAGGGTTGTTAGTGTGCCTTAGCCATTTGACTAACTTTTAGGAATTGGAAATGTACGAAATGGGTGGAAAGGTAACTAATGGGTGTTTAAGTTGTTTCATGATTGAAACGTATCGTTACGACTCCCGAAGGACAACCCAAGGGCCCTTGAGGAGGACCCCCGCAGTTTGATGCAGCACTGCCTAGCAGTGTGCATCGACTGGACAGATGACGATACGTGTGTTTCTCGATGGGGCATTGAGGCCACATTCATACCACACTTAGATAGATTCGTGAAGGCTCTTGCTTACCTAGCTACTATTACCGACAACAAAAGGGGGTTGACGGGGTGTCGAGCCCACCGTCATTACACACTTAGAAAAAATTGGAGGAAGACCTCTCTTGGAAAGTCTCTGACCGAGATGATGGAGTTCCAGGCGGGAACGGGGGGGGGGGGTTGTCAGCGACTCACTGACGGACCGTCGATCGGGGTCTCGTCGATGAGGGTCAAGTTTCACTATTAAATTTTACATGATTTCATTTAATTAATTAAGTGGTTTAGGGGTTAGTTAGGGATTAAAGGGAGACTAATTAAGTTAATTAAGTCCCACTTTAAATACCCTTAACTCTCATTAACCTAAAGTCATCTCTCAAAATGAACTCGCTTATTTCTTTCTCTACATGAACTCACCATTGAAGGCTAGCAAGAACTAGGGTTTTGGGGCTGGAAAAAAGGGTGGATTCTTCATCAAATTGTTGAGAAACTTTAAGGTATGGGTTTTATTCACCTTTGAGATTCTTTCCTCAAAGGGTTCCTTCAAAATAGATTTCAAAAAGTTGAGTTTTCTTTTGGGTTTCACTCAATTACGAAATTGAAGTTATGGATTGAGTTGTTAATGAATTATTAGTGTTATATTGAGTAGATTAAAATGTAATTCAACTTGTTTATGGTAATTGTTGATGGTTTGGTCTAAATTGAAGAATATGATCCTCTATCTCTAACCCTAGGTAGTGATCTTGACCTATATTGTATGGTGATCATTCAATTGAGTTGGTTGTTGATTTGATTAATATCCTATGGTGATATTATGATTAAATTAAGATGAGTTATATGCCTATCATGCTAGTTCTTTAGATGTGATTTAGGTTATGAATTATAATGTGAAATTAGCCTATGTACCTTGTCTCAAGTTGTGATCTAAAGATGAATTGTGTTATAGAGATGCAATTGGCTTTGTTATTCTATTGGTTATCATTGTGCGATGATGTTACTCCCCGAGTTGGGTTGAGTTATGGGTTGATGGTAAGACCTTTATGATAGACTATGAGAAGACTTGGTAAGTCTTAGAATCGCTCTTTTACTTCTAATTGTGATTGATTGTTGTTAAGTCATGATATTACATTAGAGTATGCCTTATACTAGGATTATAGGGTGGTATGATGTTGAATTTAATTGTCTTGAATATGTTGTGAGGTTGATTAAGGTGTATGTGCTATAAGGATGGTGAAAACTATCAATGTGCCTTAATATGTTATAAAATGCTAAAGTGTTAACCTCACTTGTATGAATTGTCATTAAAGTACTTATACTCATACAATTCTTATTGAGCTATTGATGATGATGATTATACAAGGGGTAGACCCTATGGCCTAAATTAAGTTATGATTGATAATTAACGACTTCAAGAAAATTTAATAAAGGGACTTAGCTTAGAACCGAGTGAACTTGACAATGGGAGGTGATGAATTTCCATAAAAGAAGTGTTACCCTATAGGTCTATAAGTAATATTGACTCCCCTTTGAGGGATACTCATCCAATGATTCCCATGAGGTGAGGCCCCAATTACTAAATGGTATGTAGAGGGAATACCTATCTCTTAGTTCCTTAAACTATGTTTCCACCATAGGATACTAGTTGTGGATCCACCTAGAAAGCTATGTTTATATTAGGTCTTACCTTGTCCAGTAGACCACTTTCCATCGGTTTAAGGTTTATGGCACCGGATTCCACATTTAGCTCATGTGGTCTATGTCGCTTAAAGGGAGTGTTCCCTAAACCAAAATAAAAGAATGATGTAAAGACTAACTAAAGTTACTTGAGGGGATTTACTTAACTTAGGTAGGGGTATGGTACTCTACCTATGCCTTGCACTAGATTGCCTCGATGGGAGCTTTGGGAAGTTAATACTATGTATATGGTTGGTGCTAAATGTAAATGTTTTTGTATGATGATTTTGATGCTTATGAACATGCAAATGTTCTTAATAACTAAAGATATGAATTTATGAATACATGAGGTCTGTGGGAATTTTTGATTTGTTGCCTTACTTTGCTATTTATGTTATAACCCTTATTCATGCTTGGGATGATATTACTTGGTGATAAAGTTATGAGATTTTGAGTTCAAGCATGATGATGTACATTTGACTTCCTTAACTATTGGTTGTGCATAAGTCTTTGAAGTGGTAAAATGGCTTGATTTAACTAAATGTCCCTTTTTGACATGTTTTGGCGTTATATGTGCATATGGTCTCATACTTAGTACATGTGGAGTACTAACCCCATTTTCTTCCCTTGTCTCAAACATTTTAGGTTCCGGCCGTTGAAGAGTTTGGAAGGCGATCTTGTTGAAGGCTTGGCTTCTCTCTTTCATCCAAGTGGTGTAGGTCCTCAACTTTTAAGGGCAATGCCATCTTCTAGCTTTGAATTTTGTTATGAGCTTATCTTCTCTATCATTAGCTTTGAATTTTGTTATGAGCTTATTTTCTCTATCATTCCTTTCCTTGTTATTTGAATATTGTACTTTTGTACGACCTATATATGGTCTTGTTGCATTGATATAAGGGCTATGTTCACATTCTTAAATTCGTATAAATGGTATGAGATGAGGCAGTCATTGAGTCTTTATTCCATATTCTTATATATGTATGTGCAATAAAAGTAGAAGGCTATGTAACCTTCCTATATGAAGGGTCTATGTTTACTCGATATGAATATATATTATGTGTATGTTTAGGTCTATGTAAACCTTTAAGTAGAGAAAATAAAAGTTTTAAATTTTTCCGCATTTTTCAACCTATGAATGTATTGACATGAAACTAAGAGGCTAGTCTTAGTACTTTAAAAGGATGACAACGCCGATACGTCTACGGGGTAAAACCGGATGGGACATTATTCCTGTACGGAATACTAGATGTGTAAAGAGAACACTTAAAGAGTGTTTCATTCTTTTGACCTCTAAGAAACCACGATCCAGTTGAGACTATTAACATTCCTGATGATCCGTCTAAGTTTGAGAAACCTAAAAGGGTTAAAAAGAAAATGTCATCTCCTCATCATAATAAACAAATTTGTCGGGGCACGTCAAAATTGAGTTTTGTTGGATGAAAATACTTAATGTACTAGGGTTGCTAGCAGGGCAATTTCATATAAATCTGTAGGGAAACATGACTTTAGGGATGAGAGCAGTCAAGAAAATGTGGAAGAAGGAGATCTTTCTAAGAATATTGAAGATAATCCTGGTAGTCATACCAGAAGAATGTTGAACTTCACTCAAAGGAGTGTGATAAGGAACATGGTAATTACTGGTTTAGTAGGGATAAAATAGGGGAATTACTGAGTATCTTAAATGCACAAGGGTTATTTGACTTGTTCTTTAGGGTAACACCAAAAGGAAGATGGGTAAAAAAGAAACCAAACAATTTTATATCAACTATATATAATCACCTTGCTCATTTTCCTGTGTGGTCAAGGGGAAGCACATCACTATTACACCTACAATTATTGCACAAATTTTAGGGATTTTAAATTCAGGGTGGTGTTACTATGTCAAACGAGAGACGCCTCCTTTGAAAAACTTTTCAAAATTTATAACTCAAAATAGGTTTCATGCTAAATTATATACATGAGCAAATTAACTCAAGAATCTCTATAAAAATATAGAAACTCAATACCTAGGAATAGAATTTAAAAGAATTAGGATTTCAAGAAATCATAATCAACGTATCTCAAGAATACTCAAATAGAGGGGTAGAATCGTGGATTTCTCTTTTAATGATTTGAAAGTAGATGTAAGGCATGAGGACGAACTAGTAAAAAACTATGATAGCCTTACATACCTTTAAAAACATGGTTCTTGAAACTATCTTGACGAAAAACATAAACAAAATTCTTGAACCCTAACTTGAAGGAGAACAATCAAGAAAACCTTTCTTGAGATTCTTGAATTAGTTTCTTGAAATATTTATGACTAAAAATTATGATTTTCATTAGTGATTTATGATTGTATGGTGGAATTCCTGGATAAAGACTTACCTTGAAGAAGAATCTTGAATGAAGTTCCTTATGATTTTGACCTAGGGTTTGAGAGAGAAAAGAATGATGGATTATATTAGTCAAGAAATTTATTAGGGGTTTTCTTGGAGGTAAAAAGGCAAAATGACCTTTTTTAAAAAATGTTTTTCCGTTGGGTAATTCGTCACTGCACTATATCAGTTACTAAAATGGCCATAACATCTTACTCAAAAATTAAAGTGACGCGAAATTGGTGACATTGGAAAGAATACTCAAATACCTTTAATTTAATAGGTTATGGAATACGACTTGTTATATTCTAAGAGATATTATCGTTTGAACTTCACCCAATTAGAAACTTACATCAAAACTTGATCGATAAGGAAGCTTTCAAATCTACTTTGTGCTTGGAGTTTTTAATAACCTTAATTGATATCCAAAATTATTCTCACACTAAAAAATTAAACTTTACACATATTGGCAATTCAAGAATCACCTGATAAAGAATGATTCGAGTCTTAACTTAGAAACTTTTTGGGTGTTAAATATACGAATAAGGAGAACTAAAACGTAGAAGTTTCGAATTCAATTAGAAGAAGAAAAAATTAATCTTGATAATTTCAAATGTATAAATAGAGCGAGGTTTTCTTGATGGACATTGCGCACTTACCTAGAGAAAATAATCAAAACACTGTTAAGTATTGAGAAAATTTTGTATTTACTTGAGAGTGTTGCGAAGCTGTGAGTTTTGTTTGAGATTTTAGTTAATTACTTTGGATTACAATTATGTTTTTAGTATAGGACTGTTCTAACAAGTTAGGGCAACTTGTAAACTTTAAAAGACTTGAACTTGATGGTTTTTATATTGGGAAGTAATGGATTAGAGTTTATAATTCCTTAGATTACATTAGGTGTAAAATCAATGTTTGTTTGAAGTTGTGATCAGTAAAAGTGAAGTTGTGAACTAATTGTTATTAAGATTGCATAATTGTTTACTTCAAAAAATTAGCGTTAAGGAACAGATAGTTAATACGTGTTCCTTAACAGAATTAAGGTTGTAATAATTCCAACAGACCCTTACTTAAGGTGTCTAACATGAATAAAGCCTACTTGAGAGTTCCAAGTGAAATTGATGTCAATTTTAGGTGGATACGATGGGTTCAGTCTAAAAAATTTACAATGAATCATACACATATATTGTACTTTATGTAAAATGTTTTTTTTTGAAAAATTACTTAAATACACAAATTATTTAATTATTTTATCTAAAATTTTCTACCATTTGAAAAAATACAAACAAAAAAAAATCTACTTTCTCCTATTACCGGAAACATCACTTTAAGCGATATATCAATCGCATACATCAGATGTACGATGTATCAAAACATTGAATGATGTATCCGAAATTGTTACGTGATGTATTAAAACATTGAGGGATGTAACCGAAACCAGGACAAGATGTATCGGGACATTTTGAATGTATTCGGATTCTATTAAATTAAGGAATTTTTCTAATTTCAAAAAGAGTAGGGATATGATGTAATTATCTCTTAACACTACAAGATTTCTATAATTTTTTTTGTGAATTCAATGAATATGATAATTATTACATTCAATAAATAGGTTTTGAGGATTTCTTTGGGTGAATTCTATAACACCCCATATCCAAAACAGACCAACAACCAGCTTTTCAAAAAAACTACAAGTGCAACAGACGGTGGCCATCGACGGACCGTTGCATGAATCATGGTCCGTCCTGAATATCCGTTAATGGAGTCAAAAACCCCAAAAATTTCAATCCAAGAAAAAATTGACTAAGTATCGAACGACGGATGGACCAACGGTACGCAGGTCAAACTACAATCCCTAGTCTGAGTCAGAAGTACAATTGACCAGCACGGTCCATAGATGGATCTACAGTCCGTAGGTGAGAAATAGTAGACAGTTAGGGGGGAAAATGCAGTTGGGTCAATTTCAAATGATCATAACTCTTAGAACAAAATGAATTATGCGTCATATAACCTACCAAAAGATAGATAATTGAATTAGCTTTCTTTAGCCACCAACCTTGCTAAAATCAGACCTTCGAGTAAACAGTTATGCCCGTTTAAGTAAAAGGCCTGTCGAACAGGCCCAACCTACGGACCCAAACGACGGACCGTCTGTTCAGGTCATCATTTGGTCCGACATCAATTAATCCAAGGGTCTTTTGGTCTTTTTCCACTTAATTTAAACCCTAAGAAACGTCGTTTTGCCCCTAAATAATTAGATTTTAGTCAATTTAAGCCTAGAAACATAACTAAAACTTACTCTAAGTCAAATCATTAATCAAAACTTAGAAAATTAGAAGCAAGAAAGGATGAAAGGTCAATAACCCTAGTTCAAGAACGCAACAAGGTTCCAAAAGTTTAAACCCCGAAATCTAAGTGTTCCTTTGTGAATTTCATCACCAGGTAAGCGAGATTTCACTAGTGGGTTCCTTTCACCCATTGGGTCCCTAGTTTTCGGTCAGTTCTTGATACTCTTATCATGATTAAACCTAGGGTTTCTAGAATTTTGATAGAACTTCGTGAATTTAATAAATATATGTTCCAAGTCAGATTGTAAAGTTATTATTTAATTTATCACATGAATTCCAGAACCCTAGCTTTGTATTTCTTTAGTTCTTGAATTACATATGCTAAGTCAGATATTTCAGCTATTCAGTTATACATGCCTTAGTCATTGATGCATCATTATCAGATTAAATGTTGCATTCTTAGTTTACATGTTCAGTTTTGAACTATCCAGTAATTACAGAAAATTCAGACATAATCAATTAACTACATAAATCAATGGGAGTAGAATAAAACCAAGTTGACTAGGGTTCAGCGTACCCAGTTAGTCCCAGAACTACTAGCCAAGTAGGTTATAAGTCCCTCTTTGGGCAATCAGTTTAGTGATCACGCTAGCATCCCTTTGTACCTTTGGCAGGGTATATTGGGTCCTCTCGATAGGGCTTATCTATCAGACTCCACATTTAGCTCATGTGATTTTATTATCGATTATTAGTAGCTCCCATAGTTCAGTAAGACTCCCTTGCATCGACCATTAATAAGTATACTTAGTATTCAGTTTTAGCATGTTATAAATTGGTCAACGCATTTAGTTAGCTCATGATTCTCTATATCATGTTCAATTTTTTATACATTCTTTTGTGCTTGATCAGTTATGTTTTATTTCTACTTTATGATATCTTACATGCTTAGTACCTTTCAAGTACTGACACATACGTACGCTACATCTTTTCGTGATGTAAGTTCAGTTTCTCAGCATCTAGATCACGCATTCTTCGATTTTGATCTTCAGTTCAGCAGATTCAGTGGTGAGTCCTCATTCTTCGAGGACAATAGTCATGAGTTTCTTTTTCAGTTTTTAGTCTTTTAGTTTTAGTTTTTTCTAGATTAAGTTGGAGTTTGTCCAAGTATTTCTAGTCCAGTTTAGAGGCTATTTTCAAACATAATTAGTTTCAGCTTAGTATTGAGTTAATATTTCCTTTGTATTAAACTCATTGTTCTCAAATATCTCAATTATAGAATATGGGTATTCCCCATCTTTTGAGTTTAAATTATGATTTAGCTTCTGCAAAAGTTTATATTCTTTAGTATGCTCATGATTATGCCAGCATAATTAGCTTGGGATTACTTGTGGTCCTAGGTTCCGTATCCGCGTCTAGGGGGTAGCTCGGGGCGTGACAAAACTTTATGTCAGAGCACTAGGTTTAAGATCCTAGGATGTTTGAAAAGCCTCACTAAGTAGAGTTTTTTTCATGGGTGTGAAGTGCAACACCTCTAATGAGAGGGAAAATACAAAGTATTTAGGAAAAACTTCACTTTTTTGTTACTTTTATCGTGCTTAAGGTATGATATTATTGCACTCTAACTTGACGTTCTACGTTCAGATCATGCCTCCTCGTAGAGCTAACGCTACAAATTCCAGGAGTGTTAACGCAACTCCTACAGTCCCAGATCAAGAAGTCTCTAATGCTGAGTTCAGAAATGTCATACAGATGTTGAGTTTGACAAACCAGAACAATTGGATTCATGTTCATGTGAATGAAAATGGTGGATCAGTAGCAGCAAAGGTCCGTGACTTTGTTAGGATGAATCCGCCTGACTTCTTAGGATCGCAAACTAATGAGGATCCTCAGAATTTCTTGGATGAGATCAAAAAAATCCTTCATGTAATGCAAGTCACTGGAATGATCGGGTTGAATTGGCATCATATTAGTTGAAAGATGTTGCTCATATTTGGTACACTAAGTGGAAGGAGAATAGGGGTGCAAATGCGGCTCCTATCACTTGGGATTGCTTTAGTAAGACTTTTCTCGACAGGTTTTTCCCAATAGAATTGAGGGAGGCAAAGGCTCTGGAATTCATGAACTTGAGGCAGGGTAACATGACAATCCAAGAGTATGGGCTGAAGTTTAACCAACTCTCCAGGTATGCTCCTCACATGGTTGCTGACTCCAATGCTCAGATGAATAAGTTTTTGTATGTAATGTCAGATTTGGTGAAAACTGAGTGCAAAAGTGCTATGTTACTTGGAGATATGAACATCTTTAGGCTTATGACTCATGCTCAGCAGGTTGAGGGTGATAAGCTTAGGGACCAGGCTAAGGAGAATAATAAGGCTAGGACTGGGAACTATGAATATTCCCAACAGAAATCAGGTGGTGGAAATCACTCGCAAAGTCAACAGAAGTTTTCAACTGCCGCTTGTTCATCATCTAGTGTTCCATTCTCCAAGTACAAGTATGACCAGAAGTGTAGTGCACCAGTCTCTAAATATCAGGGAAGTGTTTCAGGCACCAAGACTTACCCCACTTGCCCTAAGTGTGGTAAGAACCACTGGGAGAGTGTCTTATAGGAAAAGAGTGGTGTTTTAGGTGCGGTCAGTCTGGTCACAGGTTGAGGGATTGTCCTTCTATACAGGGTTAAGGAGGCGTTAATGGTATAACTCAGTCTACAACTTCAGCAACACCAACAAGTCTCCCAACTCAGCAGGGTAACTCATCGTGTAATGGTGGTGGTCAGAGCCAAAAAAATTGTATGCTCTCTAGGCTTTCCAGGATCAGGAAGGTTCTCCTGATGTAGTCACTAGTACGTTACGAGTCTTTGACCTTGATGTTTATGCATTGTTAGATCCAGGGGCTAATCTTTCTTTTGTAACTCCTTACATAACATTCCAATTCAATCTAAGTCCAAAAACTCTCTTAGAAGCTTTCTCAGTCTCTACTCCAGTCGGTGACCCAGTTATAGCTAAACGGGTATACAGAAATTACCCTGTCACAGTCTCTCAAAAAATCACATCAGCAGATCTTGTAGAGTTAGAAATGGTAGACTCTGATGTCATTCTAGGCATGGATTGGTTATATTCCTGTTATGCCTCAGTCAATTATAGAATTAGGATTGTTCATTTTTAGTTTCTAGACGAACCAATCCTAGAATAGGAGGGTAGTAGCTTAGCTCCTATGGGTCAATTCATTTCTTACCTTAAGGACAGAAAGATGATCTGTAAGGGTAGTTCGGGTTAAGGATTCTAGCTCTAAAACCCTAACTCTTGAGTCAGTTTCAGTAGTCTTCGAGTTTTCAAAAGTATTTCCAGAAGATCTTCTTGGAGTCCCTCTCGAAAGAGAAATTGACTTTGGAATTGATCTCCTTACAAGTACCCAGCCTATTTCTATCCCTCCTTACATAATAGATCCAGCAGAGCTTAAGGAATTGAAAGAGCCATTGAAAGACCTTTTATATAAGGGCTTCATGAGACATAGTATTTTACCATGGGGTGCACCAGTGTTGTTCATTAGGAAGAAAGATGGTTCTCTCAAAATGTGCATTGACTATTAAAAGTTGAACAATGTCACAATCAAGAATAAGGATCCCATCCCTAGGATTGATGACTTGTTTGACCAACTTCAGGGTCCCAGTCACTTCTCAAAGATAGACCGCCGATCGGGTTATCATCAGCTTAGACTCAAAGATAGTGACATTCCGAAAACAACCTTCTGAACTCGGTATAGTCATTACGAATTTGTAGTTATGTCTTTCGGACTAACCAATGCTCTTGCAACTTTCATGGATTGGATGAATAGAGTGTTTAAACAGTACTTATACTTGTTCGTTATCGTCTTCATTGATGATATCCTCATTTACTCTAGGAATGAGGAAGAACATGCGAGTCATTTGAGAAATGTTTACAGACTCTCAAGGATTTCCAATTATTCACTATGTTCAGCAAATGTTAGTTCTGGTTGCAATCCGTTACTTTCCTTGGTCACATTGTATCTAGCAAAGGAATCCAAAGGGATTCACGAAAGATAGAAGCAGTGAAACAATGGCCCAGACCTACCTATGCTGCACATATCAGAAGTTTCTTAAGTCTAGCGGGTTATTATAGAAGGTTCGTGGAAGGATTCTCCTCCATAGCCTCACCATTGACTAGGTTGACTCAGAAGATGGTCAAGTTTCAATGGTTAGATGATTGTAAGAAAAACTTTGCAGAATTTAAAACACGATTGACTACATCTCCTGTCTTGACTCTACCAGAGGGTTCAGATGTTTATGTGATATATTGTTATGCATCTAGAGTTAGCCTAGGTTGTTTGTTGATGCAGCGAGATAAGGTTATAGCATATTCTTCTAGACAGCTTAAGGTGCATGAGAAGAACTATCGAACTCATGACCTCGAGCTTACAGTGGTGGTGTTTTCACTAAAGATATGGAGACACTACTTGTATGGTGTTCATATAGATGTGTTCACTGACCATAAGAGCTTTCAGTATGTGTTCACCCAGAAATAGTTGAATCTTCGCCAGAGTAGATGGCTTGAGTTCCTTAAGGATTATGATATGAGTGTGCATTATCATCCTGGTAAGGCAAATGTAGTAGCAAATGCTCTTAGCAGATTATGTATGGGTAGTGTAGCCCATTTGAGAAAGAAAGGAAGAAGCTAGTGAAGGATGTTCACAGGCTTGCTCTCTTAGGAGTTCGCCTTATGAGCATATCAGACAATGGTGTAACCGTTCAGAATGGGGAAGAATCTTCTTTGGTAAAGGAGTTTAAATTAAGGCAAGACAGTGATCCAATGTTGCTTGAAATTTAAAAATGCAATCCACAATCAGAGAGTGGATCTTCTCTCTCAAGGGAGACATGGTGTACTTCGCTACCAGGGTAGATTGTGTGTTCTGATGTGGGTGAGTTGAGAAACCATATCCTTGCGGAAGCCCATAACTCCAGATATTCTATTCACCCATGTGCCACTAAGATATACCGTGATCTGTGGGAATTCTACTGGTGGAATGACATCAAGAGGAACATAGCAGATTTTGTGAGTAAGTGCCCAATTGCTAGCAAGTCAAGGTAGAACATCAGAAACTAGGAGGTATCACTCAAGAGATCGATATTACTACTTGGAAGTGGGAATTGATCAATACGGATTTCATCACAGGGTTACCTTGTACTCGCAGACAACATGACTCAATTTGGGTGATAATTGATAGGATGACTAAGTCTTCTCGCTTTTTAGCGTTCAAGACCACGGATTCAGCAGAGGATTATGCCAAGCTTTACACTAATTAAATTGTGAGTTTACATTGATTTCCTTTGTCTATCATCTCATACAGAGGACCTCAATTACCTCTCATTTCTGAAATTCATTTTAGAAGGGTCTTGTTACTCAAGTTAACCTTAGCACAACATTTCATCCATAGAGGGATAGGCAGGCAAAGTGTACCATTCAGACCTTAGAGGATATGTTTAGAGCTTATGTTATCAATTTTAAGGGTTTTTGGGATGATCACCTTTCTCTTATTGAGTTTGCCTACAACAATAGCTACCATTCCAGCATTCAGATGGCCCCTTATGAGGCTTTGTATGGGCGTAGGTGTAGATCTCATGTTGGTTTGTTTGAAGTAGGTGAAACAGCTTTGATAGGGCGAGATTCAGTCCTTATGCTAAGGATAAAGTTCAACTCATTAGAGATAGACTTTAGACATCCCAAAGTCGTCAGAAATCTTATGCAGATGTGAGAAGGGAACTAGAGTTCCAAGTGGATGATTGGGTTTTCCTGAAATCATCACCTATGAAAGGGGTGATGAGATTTGGCAAGAAAGGGAAGATTAGTCCTAGATATGTAGGGACTTAAAGATCTTGAAAAGGGTTGGCAAGGTGGAATATGAGTTAGAGTTACCAACTGAGTTAGAAACAGTGGATACGGTCTTCCACATCTCACTCTTGAAGAAGTGTGTGGGCGATCCAGCCTCTATAGTGTCATTAGAGAGTGTTGGCGGTGAAAGATAGTCTTTCTTAAGAGGATGTACCGGTTGAGATTCTTGATTGTTAGGTTAGAAGTTTGAGAAATAAGGAAGTCGCTTTAGTCAAGGTTTTGTGGAGGAGTCAGTCCGTAGAGGGAGGCAAAAGCAACCATGAAAGTCAAGTATCCTCACCTCTTTACTTCCGATTACACTCCAGTTGAGGTAGTAGATCCTCTTCAGTTTTCCAGTCATTCATGTGTGAATTCAGTCTTAGAATAATGTCCCCTTAGTTTCTACTTGCATTTTCAGCGTATTTGCATGTTCTCGAAACTCAATTCAGTCAGAAGGTCAATTCTCAGTGTTTAGTAGTAGGGTTCCAGCTCTCCCCCTTTATTCCAGCTAGTTTAGTCTTCATTCGAGGATGAATATTCCCAAGGGGGGAGATAATGTAACACCAGTATCCAAAACAGACCAAAAACCAGTTTTTAAGAAAATCTACAGGTGCAACAGACGGTGGTCATCGACGGATCGTAGCCTGGCCCACGGTCCGTCCTGCACATCCGTTGGTGGAGTCAGAACCCCCAAAAATCTCAGCCTAGGAAAAATTTGACTAAGTGTCAACGCCGGACGGACCGACGGTCCGTAGGTCACACTACAGTTCGTAGTTTGAGTCCGTCGATAAACACCCTATTCATCCACTCATTAATAATAACCACGATTGACCAGCACGGTCCGTAGATGGACCTACGATCCATAGGTGAGAAATAACAGACAGTTATGGGGAAAATGCAGTTGGGTAAACTTCAAATGATCATAACTCTTTGCACAAAATGAATTACGTGTCTCATGACCTATCAAAAGATAGATAATTGAATTGGATTTCATAGCCACCGACCTTGCTGAAATTAGACCTCCGAGTAAAAAGTTATGTCCGTTTTAGTAAAGGTCTGTCGAACAGGCTCAACCTACGGATCCAAACGACGGACCATCGATGGAACGACGATGCGTCTGTCCAGGTGGTCGTTTGGTGCGACGGCAATTAACCTAGGGGACTTTTGGTTTTGTCCCGCTTTGTTTAAATCCTAAGATACGTCATTTTGACCCTAAATCATCATATTTTAGTCAATTTAAGCCTAGAAACATAACTAAAACTTACCCTAAGTCAAATCATTAATCAAAACTTAGAAAATTAGAAGCAATAAAGAAGAAGAAGGTCAAGAAACCTAGTTCAAGAACGCAGCGAGGTTCCAGCTGTTCTAGCCCCGAAATCTAAGTGTTTCTCCGTAAATTTCATCACCATGTATGTGGGATTTCACTAGTGGGTTCCTTTCACCCATTGGGTCCTTAGTTTTTAGTCAGTTCTTGATACTCTTATCATGATTAAACCTAGGGTTTCTAGAACTTTGATAGAACTTCATGAATTTACTAAATATATGTTCTAAATCAGATTGTAAAGTTATTATTCAGTTTATCACATGAATTCCAAAACCCTAGATTTGTATTTCTTTAGTTCTTGAATTACATGCTAGTTCAGATATTTCAGTTATTCAGTTTACATGTCTTAGTCTTTAATGCATCATTATCAGATTAAATGTTGCATTCTCAGTTTTGCATGTTCAGTTTTGAGCTATCCAATAATTACAGAAAATTCAGACATAATCAGTTAACTACATAAATCAATGAAGTAGCATAATACCGAGTTGGACTAGGGTTCAACGTACCCAATTAGTCCCAGAATTACTAGCCAAGTAGGTTGTAAGTCCCCTCTGTGGGCAATCAGCTTAGTGATCACGCCAGCATGCCTTTGTACCTTTGGCAGGGTATATTGGGTCCTCTCAATGAGGCGTATACATTGGACTCCATATATAGCTCATGTGGTTTTATTATTGGTTATTAGTAGCTCCCATAGTTCAGTCAGACTCTCTTACATTGACCATTTATCAGTATACTCAGTATTCAATTTTAGCATGTTATAAATTGGTCATTGCATTCAGTTAGCTCAGGATTCTCTATATCATGTTCAGATTATTATACTTGCTTTTTTGCTTGTTCAGATATGTTTTATTTCAGCTTTATTCTATCCTACATGCTCAGTACCTTTCAAGTACTGACACATACTTGTGCTACATCTTCCCGTGATGTAGGTTCAGGTTCTTAGAATCCAGATCACGCATAGATCGATTTCCAATCTTCAGTTCAGTAGATTCAGTGGTGAGTCCTCATTCTTAGAGGGAAGTAGTCATGAGTTTCTTTTCAGTATTTAGTCTTTTAGTTTCAGTTTTTGCTAGATTTAGCTGAGGCTTGTCCAGTATTTCTAGTCTAGTTTAAAGGCTATTTTCAGACATAGTTAGTTTCAGTTTAGTATTGAGTTAACATTTCCTTTGTATTAAACTCACCGTTCTCAAATATCTCAGTTATTGATTATGAGTATTCCCCATCTTTTGAGTTTAAATTATGGTTTATCTTCCGCAACAGTTTATATTTAGTATGCTCATGATCATGCCAACAAGGTTAGTTTGGGATCACTTATGCTCCTAAGTACCGTGTTCGCATCTCGGGGGTAGCTCGGAGCGTGAAAAATTCAATAAGTTTTGAGTTCTTTGGGTGATTGAAATTACTAAATGAGATAATTGATTGTTCCATAGAAAGTTATTGTTCGATTCTGTCTAAGTTTAGTTTGAGTCTTTTGTTCATTAATTGTAACCTATTTTATCTCTATACATTTTGTAATAGATGATTATTATACAAGTTGTTTTTAGTTTTAAGACTAAATTATGAAAGAGTTAATTACAATTGAGTTGATTGTAGGGGTGAAAGTTCCTAAGGGGGCGTTTAGTAAAATTAATGCATATATTAACTATGTGTATTACCTTGTTTGGTGCATTTTTCTATATCATGTAAGCATTAATTATACATTCTATTGGATGTTGGAGAATGTGTTACTAATACCATGGATTTAAGAGAGATTTAATGCAAACCACTTTTATATTTTTTCACCATAATTGTGGAGGATATATTGGTAAATAAATATTTTCAAATGATGCATGCTATTTTTAGTACATCAAACTAAACAATGCATAAAAATAGTTTATGTATAACTAATGCAATATATAAACATAACTAATGCAAGCACTACTAATACACTTTATTTACCATTATTTTATACACTCTATTAAATGACACCTAAGCTTATAGTTCCTTTATTAATGGTTTATAACCTAAAATAGCCGGAGCTAGTAAAATTTTGAAGTAAATACTTTCGGGGTAGGTTGTAATTTTGTAATTTGTGGAGAAAAATATTTTTTTAGGAACTTTGCATATAACCACTCAAAAATAGTATAATAACGCTTCATAAATATAATTTGATAATTACAATTCGTAGCTACATGTCATAGGGAGGATAGAGAAGTGCAATATTGAGAGAGAGAGAGAGAGGAGAGAGGCGAGCCAGAGAGGGCAGAGAGTGGGGAGATGTGAATAGTATATGTATATTGTTAGATAATTGTATATTATAAATATGTATTTGTATATATGGCAAACGAGATTTGTACAGGGAGAAGATAGGCGAGCGAGATTGGGAAGGAAGGAGAGAGTCGAGCGATATTGGAGAGGAAGCAGAGAGTCGAGCGAGAGAGGGCATAGAGTGGGAGAGAAGTGAATTGTATATGTATATTGGTTAGATAATTGTATATTATACATATGCATTTGTATATATGACAAGAGAGATTGCGAGAGGGAGGAGAAGGACGAGTGAGATTGGGAGAGGGAGGAGAGAGGTGAGCAAGAGAGGGAAGAGAGTGGGAGAGAGATGAATTGTATATGTATATCAGTTAGATAATTGTATATTATACATATGTAATTATATATTTTGGAGAACTATACATATACAAACGAGGATAATTATACAAACTTGAAGTCAGTTCACGTAACTAATGTATAATGTTAGTCGGAGTGGAAGTTATAGCAAGCTATAGCTATGATGAGTAATTAAATAGTATAAGTTTGCTTAACCACATAATTTTTTCATATTTTTAGATGATGTTGTATGATCTTGAAATTATGGTGAAAAAAAAATGAAAGTTTCCATAAGAAGCAACCGTGGTATAATGAATGATTTAGAAAATAGATTAGATTCACCGAATATTATTTATATTGTATTTCAACATTTTATTTTAAAAAAGCAAAAAGTATCCTATCAAAGATAGAAAATTCCAATTGTAATGAAAACCAATTCAGGTTAAATGATTAGATCGCAAGGGATTATAACAACTAATCACATAAGAATATAGTCAAACTGAGTAATTTCCTTAGATAGTCACCCATGTTTGGGAAATTACATAGGAATATTACTTATGTTTGCTTTTTGATTACAATATCACTTAACTTTGCCTATTTTTCTCAAAATATACTTGACACACAAAAATATATTATTTCTCTCCTACTAGGGTGTCATGTCACATTTTTTAATTTATCATTAATATTTTTCTAATTCTTTTACAGAATCGGAGGAACCCACATATTTTCTTGAAGAATCGGAGGAGCTCATATTACATTTCTGAATGTAATTTTTTTTACTGGATATAATATGTGAGTTTGTCTATTTTTTTTTTAAATCTATCTATATATAAGAGGAGAAGTAAAAAGTATCACATGTCAGCACCACAAATATTCAACAATTTTAATATTTCAAAAAACATTTTAAATTAAAAAACAGGATTTTTTATATAGCTATATTGAATAGAAAATAAAAGTTATTTTGTTAAAAAAACTGTAACTACAAAAAATGAATAATTTAAATGCCTCTAAATTCAATTTAAAGGAAAAAAAATGAAATTGAACAATTTTTTTTATAGAAGCAGCAGTGGCTATTACGGGAAAAAAATGAAAGATCTTTAAATGCTTCAAATTTTAATTTTTCAGGTTAAAAACTCAAAACTCAAAACTGAAAATTGAATTATTTTATAAAAAAATTGTAATGTCTATTTATATTTATCACACTTTCAATGATTTTAGGGAATGATCCAACAAAATGGAATGTAGAAATATCTATCTAAATAGGAGAAGAAAAAGTGTACCATAAAAAAACTATAGTTATTATTTTAAAAATTAATCTAAAAACTTATAGTAAAAAATAATAATTATCATTAAAAATTAAAAAACTTATTTTTTAAAAAATTTAAACGGTCCATTAGTAGTTAGTTGTAGAAAAAGGGGTACTTCTTTTTATTCATTTCAAAAATTTATTTTTATATATCTAAAAAAACAAAAAAAAATTCAAAAAGCATAAATAGAAAACAATATTTTAAAAAAAACATATTGCAATCTAACGTATAAATAGGTTTAAAGCATATTTTTTTAACAATAAAAAAATAAAGAATGTGACATGACACTATTATAGGAGAGAGATAATGTATTTTTTGTGTCAAGTATAGTTTGACGAAAATAGGTAAAGTTGGGTGATATTGTAGTCCTAAAACAAACATAAGTGATATTCCTAGGTAATTTTCCAAACATGGGTGACTATCTAGAAAAATTATATCAGATTATAATAAAATAATATTAATTTCTTGATAGCAGCCGGTAGGACAATTTCTTTAAACCCCTCGACCAACCTTGAAACGTCAGTTTTTCTATTGGGCTTATATTTGTTATTATATATTGGAAAACTTACGTAAATATATTATATTAAAAAAATATTTACATTTTATAACAATAACATTTTTTTTTCACTTGAACATCTTTGATATAATTATAATACAACTTTAATACATTATAAAGAAAAATTTATAATTCACATATAATACAAGTTTTATTGATATATAATACATTTATTACACATTTTAAATACTTATAATACAATGTGTCAATTTTACCGAATAAAAATAATATATTTTTAAAAATAGTTATAACACATATATATTACATACATAATTTATTTTAAACAAATTGCAGATTTAACATAATATTGTTATGTATTGCTATAAATGGTAATAAATAAAAAATATTACTAGAATCAGTAATTATTTATTAAAAGGTATTAATCCAAATTATTTTTCGTTTACATATACATTGTAAAAATCCGCTAATGTACCTAGACTAATTCAACATGCTTGAACTGTAATATTTTAATTCCTTATATTTTTAGTTCAAATGCTTAATTTTGTGATTACTTGTATGCTTCATTTAAGACTTATTTTGAATAATTTTGGATCACAGATGATCACTTAACTATTAATTTTTTTCTCAGAAAGTCATTTAACTATGAATTTTTATCTCAAAAGTCAGTCAACTGTGAGTTTTTCTCTCTGAAAAATCACTCAACTATTAAATTTTTTACTTACAAAGTCATTTAATTTTACTCAATTATTTTAATTTTGCTAGTATGAAATTTCATTAAACTCCAAATTTTAAAAAAAATAAAAAATAACAATTTTAATAACTTGACCAACTAAAAGTATAACATTGATTTATAGTTACTCAATTATGTTGTTATCTCAATTCATAATAATAACTATTATTATTCTAAATTAGACAGTACCCCTCGTTAACACTATTTGGCCAAAGATCCAAATGTCTAGTCAGAATTCATTAGTTTCTATATCCCCTATCTAATTGTTTTTGCCTCTAGGGTAAGTGGATAACTTCGACTCAATTGCCTCGCTTTTACTCCTCCCATCAACTGATATAACAAAAGTAATTACAAATCAATGTAATACTTTATCCCAAGTCATCATATGGTTTAAATAGATATCTTTTACTTTTTAAAATTTTAAGAAAAAAATCAAGTAGATCGAGGGACTTTGTAAGTAAAATTTTCATAGTCGAGTGACTTTCTGAGAGAAAATCACATAGTTGAGTGATTTTTGGGTTAAAATTATAGTTGAGTGACTTTTTGAGATAAAAATCATAGTTGAATGACTTTTAGGGGTGACTCGATAGTGTTAAAAAAAAGATATGTGTCTTAGGCCCCAAATTTAAGGGGCCTCATTTTTAATAATAATAGGTTATAAGTTATTATTCGTTTATAAATATTAAATAGCATTTGTAGAAAAAATAAATATTTCATGAAAAAATGAAGGGATTATTAGAAGAAATTTGACATATTTCGAGTACTATATCTCATGAAAAATAATTTAAAATAAAAATGATTATATGATCACATGAAAACTAGAAGAAATCATTTATATAAAAGTTATCTACAATTTAAGTTTAAGATCCCTTTTAATTTTTTATTTTAAGCCATTAATACGATTGAACCCTCCTAATGACTTTCTGAGACAAAAATTTAAAATTGAGTAACAAAAATCAGATCTAGTTGTGCAATAAATAAATAAATTAGTACAAGCGCAATGCATTAAGCACATGTTTCTACCACTATTGAGGTTTAGCAGCAAGCGATATAGCTTAATTCTAAGAAGTTAGACCCTATTTGGGTTGGCTAATTTTTTAAAGTTATTTTAGTTTTTGAGATAAACTTATAAAACAAGTTCAAATGACTTTAAAAAGTTAAAAATTGAAAGTAGGATCCTCTACTTTTTATTTTATTTGACTTAAAGTCATTTAAAATTTGTTTTTTTTTTTATTTTTCAAATTAAAAATTATTTTTTCGCCTATCAGAGTTTTCATCTATAAAGATCGAATAAGTTAGTTCAATGCTATATTAATTAAGTATAGTAATTATCCATCTGATTTAACAACTAAACTACAGAATTGTGGAGTAGAAACTGAAAGTTTTTGCCTCTAGTACTTTTAAGAGAGTAAAACTTTGATGATTTGGGTGTTGATTCAAAGTCAATTTTGATATCTTGTGATAGATTTGGACTCATAGGGTTATAAGTAATTTGAAAATGTGATTTTTAAATTTTGATCTAGAGCTCGAGTTTGATTTTTATTACTATAACTTTGAATTAGTCTAAGATTGTAATATTACAAGTATTATTTTATTCGTTTAACTTTATAGAGTAATTTTTTGAAACGATTGAAATGGATTTTGTGGTGAAACAATTTGGATGATATTGAAGTGTTTTAGGGATTGAAATAAGCTAAGACTTTGAATGTAAGAGAATTTTTTTTTCAAAGTGATTTGAGTGATATTTTAAAATTAAATTAATAATTTTAGTAATGCGTAATTTTGATTAAATAGCTCATTCTAATAATGTATTACATGGATTTTCCCAATGAATTCACATAACCTCAAAGTAAAGATACGTGGTTTGACTTTATTTACATCCTAAACTTATTTTTCTTTACAAAATTTGATCATGCTTTTTATTATTGGAACTAAAATTAGCTTATGAAAATATAATGCGTTTATTTTATTTTTTTATTTACTAATTCAATTCATTTCGATATATTAACTTTTTTTGAATTATCATTATATAGCAAATTATCATTATATATAGAAAATTTTAATTTGGTGGTTTTAGTATTATATTATTTTATATGGTATATGATTATGCATTTTTTATATTCGCTAGTACGGTATCTGATATTTAAAAATAGCATATCGAAATATTGAATATCATTTCGAAGCATATATATATATACTAAATTAGTTATGGCCCATGCTAACCACAGGGTCAACATGGTTGATTTTGTTGTTTGCTCTTTTTTTTTTTTTTTTTATGGTAATAACAACATAAATTACAGTGTTCAACTGCATACAACCGAATGTCTTTGTACTAACTTGGTAGAACATGATATCTTTTGGAAAAACTTTTCATGTACATATCCAAAAAGGTTAAGCTCATATGCTACCTTTAAACAATATTGATTTATTCTTACATCAAGCCAGATAAAATCAACACTAATACATACTAATGTTTAAACAGAAAATATCCAATTGCCTATGTACATATAAGCTTAATTAATTACTTCTATTATAGTATATTAAGTGCACAAGACAATCTGTAATCAAACATTTTAGACATAAATAATACATAGCCTTATCCATTTTAAGATTGTATCCTCTATTGTCCCTGCAGGACCATGAACATAGAGGTGTCCCAATTTGCTTGCAAAAGGGATATAAAAAAATTTAGTGCATTGGTAATTGTATCTTGGAAAAAAGGAACCAAAGTCCTTACCAGACTATCTTTTACAACGGAGCAGGCTGAAGATAATACTTATTATTCACCTTGTTAGGATTGGATGTAAACCTGAAATGAAAAATTAACATAATCAATTCAATATGTTTTTTGTCCAAATGTTACCAACTTTTATACCTTTTCACAAATTTTCTGAAGCATCAAGGCTAAGTGAGGTTGTTCAAAAGTAGAAAGTAGGAGACCAGGTAAAGAACTTACATTATTATTCATTCTAGTTAAAACTGCGCGAGCATAGTCTTCTCCTCTTCTGAAAGAGAGAAGAAAACATAAAGAGAAAGGAAACTTCTCCAGTTTAACAGCTAGCCTACTTCTCGTTAACTTTCTTATATAACTTGTGTTGTTGTGCACGAGCATAGTCTTCTCTTCTTCTGAAATAGAGAAGAAAACATAGAGAGGAAGGAAACTTCTTCTATTACCACCTAGCTTACTTCCCGTTAACTTTCTTATATAACCTGTATTGTTTCCATTCCCATAAAGAGATACAATCAAAATTCAGTAGTTGCTCACTATGTAGAGTTTTAAGGCCTTGTTATCGTACTGACACTCTCCTCTTTTTAAAGATTCAACATCAGAGCTGGGAAGTGCTATGAGGAATAACATAGTTACAGAAGAATTTACATGCCTCTTTTTCTTTTCGAGCGCCAATGCTCATCACACACAATAAGAAGCAACCCCAATGCACATACTAGTGAACTGATAAAAGAAATTTCAACAATGAATTCAATATCAATATACTACAGCATCAACCACAGTCACAATCTAAATCACTGACAGTGAAATGCACTATTCATAGCTTTTGGCCTTGTAACATAGAATGTAACACAAATGCATATTGAATTGTGATTGGTTTGCCGAAGACACTACTTAAGCTTAATATTCAAGACAAAACTAACGAAAATTTATCTTAAATGAAACATCAATTCAGAGAAGAAGATAGAAACATTATTCAAGAATATTGTTACGACATAAGTAAAATTAGCCGTTTATGAGAAAATTGAAACACACATGAGCATATGGGACAAAATTCATAACATGCATGAAAATATTCCAATAAAAGTTATCGACGAGGGGGGACAAAGCTAACAACACATACTTGTCAAACTCCTATAATTAAGAAACAATGGAATGTCTTACCCTTAAGAATAGAAGAATAATCACAAGAGTGGAAAAATATAGTACAACCAAGGATATATAACTTGAAACTTAAATAGCTAAGATCAAAGAAAGAAAAGAAGATTTTAGCTTTGGTAAGAAATAATCAATTACTAAATTATTATCCGGACTAGCAGAATCGAGAGTGCACATTAAATACAATACAAGCACAAAATTGTGCCTGTGAAAAGAAATATAAGCACTGAAAAATTACCCAAATAAATTGAAGAACTGTACCACCAAAGGAGGAAAAACTGGACACAGAGATACATGATATAATATTGTGGGTATTTGGGAAAACACAAGTGGTTTGCCAAATTAAAAAGAGTGTAGTACACGTGGTTTACCATGGATGTTCTACAGTTCAATAACAGTAATGCATAAAGAGAGGGGTGGGCATCAGAAGAATGTTTTCAATTTTTTTGCATCATTTCCTTGCATTATATTTCGGAAGTCAATCTTATGTCTACTGATCTGTGTCTACCAGTAGAATTGTTGAGAAATTGTCGAAGTGTATTAATGTCCCTTAAATAAACTTAGTAAGTGTGGTTATGGTTAGTTAGATTTTTAGTTAATTAGTTGATGAGATGTCAGAGTTAGTTACAACAGTCATTATAAATATACATTAACTAGATATTTTAGATTGTAATTCATTCATTACTTGCTTTGTAGAAAACTTCCTTCTTCTCTCTCTCAGTGAACTTTCTTCTTCAATTTTCATTTTCTGTTAATCAATTGGTATTGCTGAAATGGAGATTGAGCAAACTAACAGTGTTTAGATAAAATTTTCATGGTATCAGAGCAAGAAACTTTGAGTAGTTGACTGGATTTAGGGATTTTCTCACATATTGAAGGAGATCGAGAAATATAGCTTTACGTTTATCAATGGTAAACACAACAGCTGAAGTTGTGGTTTCAAATTCATTATTCTCAGGGATGAAGATTACAGATCATAATCATCCACTTCATTTTTCATCTGGAGATGTACCAGGAGCAGTACAGATTGGAATTTAACTTTTAGGCACAAAGAATTATTCATTGTGGAGCAGAGCTATGCGATTAGCTTTATTAACTCGTAACAAACTCGGCTTTATCAATGGCAGTTTCGTGAAAGAAGATTTTGAAGCAAATATGGACATGCAGTGGGAGAGATGCAATGCCTTGGTTGTATCATGGATAACTGGTAATGTTAGTAAATCCTTACTGAATGGAATTTTGTTCAAATCTGATGCATGTTTGATTTGGAAGGATTTGAAAGAGAAACTTCATGAAATTAGTATGTCAAGAATTTTTTAATTGCATAAGGAGATAGTTACTTTGACACAGGGAGTAATGTTTGTTTCTGCCTATTTCTCTAAATTGAAAGATTTGTGGGATGAATATGATTCCATTGTTGGTCCTCCCTTTTCTGACTGTGATAAATCGAAGACATATGTGAGCCAGCAGGAGAAACAAAGGTTATTACAATGTTAAATGGGATTAAATGATGGATATAGTCAGCCTAGAAGTCAGATTTTGATGATGATTCCCACACCAAAACTCAATCAAGTATGCTATGATTATACAAGATGAAAGTTAGAAACACATTGCAAGTGGTAGTCATGGTGGAGGTGAAGTTCTAGAACCCACAGCGTTATTCACTCAAGGAGGAGGTGGAGGTGGACATAGGCCATCTCAAGGATACAGAATACAACCCAATATACTGTGATGCAATATGAAGGGCCATTCTAGAGAACAATTCTTCAAGCTGTTGACATGTGATTACTGCAATATGAAAGGACACATCAAGGAGAAATGTTACAAATTGATAGGATACCCTGCAGATTTCAAAGGAAAGAAGAAATCTATGTTAGTATCAGGGGGAATGGATAGTCAAAATATTCCACCTGCTCCTTATGGTAAACATTCACATCAACATTATTAGGCTTCTTTGAATCAGAATAACACTGGAATTCAACCACCTCAACAGCCATTTTTTACTCCTAAATAATACAATCAGCTCATTGGAATGATTAACAAGACCACTGTAAGTGAATCAAGTGCTAATCTGGCAGGTAATGCTCATGTTTTACACACAACATTAGATAAACCTATATGGATTGTAGATACAGGGGCTACTAATCATATAATTGGTAATCACAATTTATTGAAACATGGTTCATTAGTAGGAAATATTGGGAATGTTCAGCTTCCTAATGGTGATTCAGCTGCAGTGTCACAAGTAGGGGATTGTCAGCTATCAGGAGGTGCTTTAATTAAGAATGTGTTATGTGTTACAGTGTTTAAGTTCAATCTATTGTCAGTTTCCAAAATGACTAGAGAACTAAACTGTTGTGCACTATTCTTTCCTAAATTTTGTTTGTTCATGATCTCCTCACTGGGAAGGTGAAGGAGATTGGTAGAGAGGAAGGAAGATGGATTGTATGTACTTGATTCACATAGAAGAGGTGGTACAGGAGGGGTCAAAAGATGGGGCATGTGCCTTTGAATGTTTTGAAGAAAATAACTAGTATTAGTATTAGTTGTGATTCAACTTTAAATCATTGTAATATTTGTCCTATGGCTAGACAGATAAGACTACCATTTCCAGTTAGTACTAGTAGAGCAACATGTTCATTTGACTTGTTACATATGGATGTATGGGGGCCTTATAAGGTACCTACATATGATGGTATGAAATTTTTTCTTACTTTGGTTGATAATTATACAAGGTGGACTTGGATTTACTTCATGCATTTGAAATCTGATGTCATTACTATATTGGAAGATTTTATTGTGATGGTATCAACTAAGTTTGGAAAGAAGATTAAGAGTGTAAGATCAGACAATGGATCTGAGTTTTTTAATCATAGTTGTAGTGCATTGCTTAAGAATTTTGGGATTGTACATCAAAGTTCTTGTCTTATGCACCACAGCAAAATGGTGTTGTGGAAAGGAGACATAGACACATTTTAGAGACAGCCAGAACAATTAGATTCCAAGGTCATTTGCCAATCAGATTTTGGGGGCATTATGTTGAGACTGTTGTACATATCATTAATAGAGTTCCTTCTGTTGTGCTGAATCAGAAATCTCCCTATGAAATGTTGTATGGGAAGACACCTCTATTGAATTATTTGAGAGTAATAGGGTGCCTATGCTATGCTACAATGCTACATAAAGGAGATAAGTTTTCACCTAGAGCATTGAAAACAATACTTCTTGAATATGCAGTAACACAAAAAGGATACAAGTTATATGATCCTCAAGAGAGAAAGATCATAGGTAGCAGAAATGTGGTCTTCCATGAAAGGATTTTTCCTTTTAAATCACTTGTTTCTACCAAGGAGTCCATTCCTCCCTCTGTTGATATGTTTGTGTTGCAGGATGAAATAACATCTGATCAAGAGGATAGACCTGAGATTGTTGCAGTAGAAGTACCTGTCATAGTAGAAGCATCTGTCTTCGCTGATTGTAATTTTGAGCCAGTTGAATGTTCTCACACATCACCAACTAATACTCCAACACGGTCTGAACCCGAGAATACTGATTTTTCTCTACCGTGTCCTATAGAACCATCAAGAAAATCTAGAATATCAGCAAAACCACCTCTGTTGCACAAAGATTTTGTTCAGCCTCTAAAATCTAAAAATGTTGCTAATTCTTGTTTGTATCCCCTATCAGATGTCATCAGTTATGAACAACTTTCTAAGAGGTATAAAAGCTATCTTAGTCAGTTCTCAGCTGAGATTGAGCCTCAAACATATCATGATATTGCTAAACATCCTAAGTGGGTGGAAGCAATGGAGTTAGAAATTAAAACTTTGGAGGATAATAAGACATGGACTGTGGTGACTTTGCTTCTTGGGAAAAGAGCCATAGGTTGCAGGTGTCTATAAGATCAAGTATGTAGAGAGATTTAAGGCTAGCCTTGTTGCTAAAGGATATAAACAAAAAGCATGGTTAGATTATCAAGAAACATTCTCACCAGTGGTGAAAATGGTTACAGTAAGGTCTGTCATAGCATTAGCTGCTGCAAAAGGCTGGATAATACATCAAATGGATGTGTATAATGCTTTCTTACAAGGTGATCTCAATGAAGAAGTGTATATGACACTTCCACTAGGTTTTGACTAGCATGAGAATTCAACCAAAGTGTGTAAGTTGCTTAAGTCACTCTATGGACTTAAGAAGGCTTCTAGACAATGGAATATTAAGATGTCATATGCTCTTGTGGAGTTTGGTTTTACTCAAAGTCACTTAGACTATTCTTTATTTACTAAGAAGGCTGAGAACAATATGGTGATTGTGTTCGTGTATGTAGATGATTTACTTATCACAGGGACTAATATTCAATTGATTCAAGACACAAAGTTTATGCTTCATTCCAGATTCAAAATAAAGGATCTAGGGGAGCTTAGATTTTCCTTGGAATTGAGTTCGCTAGAAACAAATAGGGTATTGATGCATCAGAGAAAATACTCCTTAAAACTCATTTCAAACTTAGGTCTGCCTGGTTCACAACCCTGTAAATCTCCTGTTGAATTGAATCACAAGCTTACCTCAGTAGAATTTGATGAGCATGTTGGATCAAGTATTGATGTTCTTCTTATTGATCCAGGCATATATCAGAGGTTAGTTGGAATACTATTGTGTTTGACAGTCACACGACCAGATATTTCATTTGCAGTACAAAATTTAAGTCAGTTTATGCATCAGACAAAGCAATCCCATATGCAAGCAACAATAAGAGTGGTTAAATATATTAAACACTCTCCTGGTCTTGGGATTTTTCTTTCAGCAAAAGCATCTTCAAATTTGCAAGCATTTTGTGATGCTGATTGGGCATCATGCCCTACTACTAGGAGATCAGTTACTGGTTATTTGGTGAAGTTTGGTGATTCTTTGATTTCTTGGAAAGCAAAGAAACAACCTACCATTTCCAGAAGTTCTGCAGAAGCAGAGTATATAAGCATAACTTTCATAGTGGTTGAGATTGTTTGGATTGTTGGTCTGTTTACAGGACTGGGGATAACTCTAACACTTCCTGTTGTTGTACACTGTGATAGCAAGTCAGCTATTCAGATTGCAGCAAACCCTGTGTTTCATGAACGTACAAAACACATTGACATTGATTGTCATTTTATTCGCGAAAAAATCTTACAAGGTCTCATTGAAACTGTTTATTTGTCTACAACTAAGCAACATGCAGATATTTTGACTAAAGGGCTTACTAATTTTCAGCACTCATATTTGGTGTCCAAGCTAGGGATGCTTAACTTGTTTGTAGCCCCTAGCTTGCGCGGGGGGGGGGGGGTGTTGAGAAATTGTCAAAGTGTATTAAGTTAGATTTTTTAGTTAATTAGTTGATGACCTGTCAGAGTTAGTTACAGCAGTCATTATAAATACACATTAGCTAGATATTTTAGATTGTAATTCATTACTTACTTACTTTGTAGAAAACTTTCTTCTTCTCTCTCTCAATAAACTTTCTTCTTCAATTTTCATTTTCTGTTAATCAATTGGTATTGCTGAAATGGAAATTGAGCAAACTAACAATGTTTAGATAAAATTTTCAAGAATCAACACATCATCTAACACTACTGTAAATTATATCTCCAGAACCAGATTTTTCCATAAATATAAAATCAACAATATTGAGCATTCAAGTGATAGAGGGTCTTATCGTTTTTATATGAAGTTTCACATTTTCTATTTCATATTGAGTTGATTGGTACCTCTAGTAGAATTATTCCTAATTGATAAATGTATACTTTCTCTGATTCTTTCGTACCTAATTTGAAGTATACGACAGATGGTGCAAGTGAGAATAAGAAGTCAAAAATTAAGCAAATGGTTCAATTTATGTTACCATAGGTAAATGATACTTTGATTCTATTACCACTCATGTAGGAAGTTTCTCTTACGTTAAATCCAGTGAAAAATAAATCAATGAAGCATATCGCAATCCCAAATTAGTTGGTTTCAGCATCAAAATCATCTTTATCCATTCCACTATTCGAGCCAGTCTTTAAATGAAAATTTATTTCTTCTAGTTCGCTTCATATAAATCAAAATTATTAATAAGCACGGTAAAGGCATACTCAAATTTGAAATCTATAACAAGTGTTCCTATTAATTAAATTTAGAGAGACCTGACTAATATAATTAGATAAAAATTATCAAACATGTCAAGCACCAATAGTGCGTTGAAAATCCTGTAGCCATTGATCGGCTTGTATGTGAAAGCCTTTTTGACTATGTTATGTTCAGCTCCAAGAATTTTTTCCCAAAATACTGGTTCTAATTCTGCAGACACGTAAATAAATTTTCAGGTACCCATAAATCGTAATTTGAGTTAGAATTTGTCAAGTGTCGTAAGGTAAAATTTTAGTGTTTATTTCTAAAGAGAGAAGGAGAGAGAAAAAAAAGGGAGATGGAGAGGAAGGGTCAGGAAGACATATAGTAAGATAGCAATGTAACTGTTAAATTATAGGTTAAATGACATTCTTACCATTGGTTGTCCTTCACGTACTTTTCTAGATATGTTTTCTAGCTATTCTCCAATATTTTCACCTTTACTGCTAGAAATTCACCATACTCTTATCTCATTCATCTCGATTACCTTCATATCCTTGCATGAGAAAAAACGATCAGTTAGAGCAGCTAATTCCCTATCTTTTAAAGTACTTTTCTTCTTTAGTTGGCATCCATCTTCAGGGGAGTAACTACGCAATTTAACACCACAATCAAGAGTAAAATCAGTATGCATTAAGATGAAAAAAAAGGTTAAATGACCTCTAAAGAAGTCAAACATATACTCACATACTTTTGAACATCAAGAAGTAACTGGTAAAAACGAAAATAAATCCCTGCAGTATTCTCTTGGATAATTTAACTATAGTAGACATAGTTCAGTATCATCTGTTATAATGTCTGATAAGCTACAAGCATAAAGAAATTTTTAAGTAAATAGAGAACTTTAATCTTGATAATACATTTTCTCTATCTAGTTACAAGAAGAAAATGATATTGATTAGCCGCATGCTTATCTCTCGCCCTCATTCTCAACAAACAAACAAAGATGCTCAAATATTTACTGTTGACACGATAACACTCATCATATTAAGTTAACCAAGGCATGTGTTTTGTCTTAACCAATATGAATCAACTACTTTTCAGTGTTAGGTTTTAAGAAGTTCACTTCAAATATTATTATAGATAACATCTAATAATATGTCTTCTTAATAGAAACAAAAATGCATTAACAAATAGACTCAATATCTATCTAAGTGGGTTTTTATTTGATCATCATATGGGTAATACACATTGCTTCAGGTTTTCTTTATAGCAATTGAAGCAACCCTCATGATAGGAAGAAATTAGACATCTCTAGGCATTACAATCTCAACGTATCCTTAATATAATCAAATTAAAATCTTTATCTAATATAATGAGGACAGAAATAATAATCTAACTTAAAAGCAAAAAGTTTTGTACAATTAAAGAAATTTTCATAAATTACATTCACAATGTCTAGCTACATGTACATTGGATGAATCCAAAATCTTTCTCAAACAATCAAAGAAAATCAAAATAGATTACTGAATTGTAAATGAACATTTCGTCAATTGATACAAGAAATAGGTACAGAAAATTTCGAGGAGTGTTGCTTTTTTATTGGTTAAATGGTTTTCGAATAAGAATAATAATTATTTATTATGTCGCAACAATGCAGATAAATAGATTATTGAAACTTACTGTTGAGAGAGTCGAACGCATAATCTAGTTTATGCTTACTTTCACATTACACTTCCAATCAAGAATGGTGCACCTAATATTTCAGAGCAAACATAAATTAGTCTATATCGTATCAAAACAATCTGAATTTAGTAAAGTTTGCATCATAAATAGAAACTCTTTTAGTTACTTCTCAAAACACACAACAATATTAATATTGATTTACCCTGCACTAATAAAAGAGGAGCACCAAATGCTATATTAATAACAGACGTCGCATAGTCCCAATGATTTTGTTATCAGTTCTTTCAGTGATAATAATATGGTAAGTACTCTCTCAATAAACTATGAATTAATTTTACGAAAATATTAATGTATACCTTTAATAGTAATGTGTCCTTAAACAAATTTCAATGCTTTTTGTATTGCATATAAATGGTCTGAATTGGATCATCAAATTAGCAATACAGACTAAGTGAAAACGAAATAAAACACAAAGGCCGTCTACAATAGATGATCAACATAGTACATGAAGTTATGCCAAAAAAGAAAAAAAATGAACCACCATTAATATATTGTTAAAAGTTTGAGAAGTCCACGATATTAGATTAAATACCCAAAGAGAAAAACCATAACAATCTATAGTCAAGGCATGTCAAGTCTGATAAATTTTTTAAGTGTCAAAAAGGCACAACAATAACTATCTAGTAAAATCCCACAAGTGTTGTCAAAAGGCTACAGTGTATACAAACCTTACAATTACCTCATAGAGTAGAGGGATTGTGTCCGAAAAACCCTCAAACTACTGTAACAAATGTATTAAAAAGAAGAAGAAGACAAACCTTACCATTGTCTCATGTGGTAGAGATTATTTCCGAAAAACCCTCAATCTAAATGTACCAAATGTTCTTAAAAAGAAGAAGAAGATAATTTAAAAGAAAATGCAAGGTCTTACCATCTTATTGTTTATCTGTAATTTTTATTTGCTTATAATATTTAAAACTGGAATTCGAAAAATGTTCTATCAAATCCTAGCAAAAGACCACATTTTTCTATTTTAAGAGATTCAATTGTTACCGAAATAATCAATCGCAAAAAAAATAATAAAATAGGGCTAAGCCAAATGAAATTAGTACCATTCCAAGTTTTATCCCATTTGGAGGGAACATGAAAGATAAATATTACTTAAAAGTGTATAAATGCTTATTCATTATTCACAAATACTATAAAGTGTATAAATGTTTCTTCATTATTTACAAATAATTTACAATTTGAAAAGCAAATTATATTGTAACTAAAAATACTACTATATAGAATGTTGTGACGAAAAGATGAAACCAAAAATCTAACAATAAAGAACACCAAGTTTAACGCGGAAAAATCCTTCAAATCGAAGGTAACCATCACGGGATCGACAAGATTCGAATTGCTTCACTATACCAATAAAAGGGTTACAAATATTCTTCTAATGGCTACACAACAAGTGCCAAAAGAGAACAAACAATAGCTACACCAACAAAAGATAAATAGAAAGAAACACCACCCAAACTCAGCTTCTTTCAGGACCTAAAACAGGATCGTTATGATCTCCGAATCCGATATCCACCATTTAAATCAACCACCAAGATGTCAAGAACACCCAGTCCAAATTTCAGTACGATCCAACGATTAGTTAATCGAGAAACACGATCTGAACGTTGATGGTTGAAGAAAAAGACTGCAGCAAAAGAATCTTTTTCTTTCTCTCTTTTCTCTTGTTGAAAGCTCTCTCAAAAAAACTCTCTTATGTTCTAATGTCTTTCAAAGACACTATAAATGAGCAATTAATTATTCTCTCAATACCATTCTCTATTTATAGAGTTGTGCTTTTCCTTACAAAGCCAAAACCAACTACAAATAGGATTACAATTCCAATCCTTTCCTAATATAATTGGAAACCAAATAAAGAGAATAATTTCAATCCTTTTCCTAATATAATTGGAAACCAAATAAAGAGAATAATTCCAATCATTTTTCAAGTAGGATTAGGCCATGGTCCTTTGGATGGAACATAGGCAATAGCCCAACAAATTGTATTTTTTGAATATTACTTTAATGTGTATAAATTCTTATTCATTATTCACAAATACTATAAAGTGTATAAATGTTTCTTCATTATTCACAAATAATTCACAATTTGAAAAGCAAATTATATTGTAACTAAAATTAGTACTATATAGAAGCATGAAGAGGACGACGACCAAGGATACATCAGTCATTTTACTCAAAGTAAAGATAAAATAGATGGAAAATCCGTCATTTTACATAAAACAAAAATAGATAATTATTATAAAGAAAACTCAGAATGTTATAATAATAATAAGAAGAAGACAAGAAATATAAGATAGAGGAGAGAAATATTTCTTAGTCAAGTGTGTCTTCTATATGGTGAGTGATTCTCTATTTATAGTGTTGAGATATCACTCCAAAAGTCATCTAATTAATAGATACATAGTTATCTTGAAAGTTCTTATCACCTTGGAAGCACCTATACATGAATCCATTTAATAATGGATAAATCTAATGGATAATCCACATATACTATACAATGGATTTACAACACTCCCCCTTGGATATCCATAGAATATGTTCCTCGTTAAACCTTACTAGAAAAAACCCAGTGCGAATAAGCCTAGTGAAGGAACATAGTACACGTATCTCATAATACGCTTTGAATGTTGCCTCGTCAAAAACCTTACCATGAAAACCCAACTTGGGACAAAACCATAATTAAGGAAAAGTGTACAACGCGTATTCAACTCCCTCTGATGAAAACTTTACTTGATATCTTGGAGACGGCGCATTCCAATCTTGTTTCTCAACTTCTCAAACGTTGATGTTGGCAATGCCTTAGTGAATAAATCAGCAAGATTATCACTTGAATGAATTTGTTGAACTTCTATCTCACCATTTTGTTGAAGATTATGCGTGAAAAAGAACTTTGGTGAAATATGCTTTGTCCGGTCTCCTTTCATGTATCCTCCTTTCAATTGAGCTATACATGCAGCATTATCTTCGTACATTGTGGTTGGTATATTCTTTTTCAAAGAAAAATCACAAATTTCCTGAATATGATGGATCATTGGTCTCAACCAGACTCACTCTCAACTTGCTTCATGGATGACTATTGTTTCTGCATAATTTGAAGAAGTGGATACCAACGTTTGCTGCACTTATCGCCAAGATATTGCCGTGCCTCCACATGTAAACAAATAGCCTATTTGTGATTGAGATTTATGCGGATCATATAAATATCCTGCATCTAAATAACCAATCAGTTCTGACTTGGATTCATTGAAATAGAATAAACCCATGTCCATGGTCCCCCGAAGATATTGAAGTACGTGTTTAACATCATTCCAATGTCTTCTTGTAGGGGAGGAACTAAATCTTTCCAGTAGACTGACTGCAAAACAGATATCTGGTTGAGTATTGTTAACAAGGTACATTAGTGCCCCGACTGCACTAAGGTAAGGAGTTTCATCACCAAGAAGCTCTTCATTCTTCTCTTGAGGTCGAAATGGATCTGTATTGATGTCAAGAGATCTTACCACCATTGGAGTACTCAATGAATGTGATTTATCCATGTAAAAATGCTTTAACATCTTTTCTGTGTACGTTGATTGATGAACAAGTATTCCATTTGACAAATTCTAATCTGTAGGTTAAGACAAAATTTTGTCTTGCCGAGATCTTTCATTTCAAATTCTCTTTTCAGACACTCAACATCTTCTAAAAGATCTTTAAGAGTGCCAATGATTTTCAAATCATCAACATACATAATTATTATAACGAATTTAGATTCCAAGCGTTTAATAAAAATATAGGGACAAATTGGGTCATTTTTATACCCTTTCGTTAACAAATATTCACTCAGATGATTGTACCACATCCTCACTGTCTGTTTCAATCCATACAATGATTTTTGAAGCTCTATTAAACAAGTTTCTCTTGAATCTTTGTGTGCTTTAGGTATTTTGAATGCTTCAGGAATTTTCATGAAAAAATCGTGGTCCAATAAGCCATACAGGAAGGCTGTGACAACGTCCATTAGACGCATTTCAAGTTTCTCATGAACTGCCAGATTTATGAGATCTCTGAAGGTGATTGCATCTACTACAGGAGAATATGTCTCCATATAATCAATGTCAGGTCTTTGAGAAAAACCTTGAGCAACAAGTCGGATTTTATATCTCACGATTTCACCTTTCTCATTTCTTTTTCGTACAAAAACCCATTTGTACCCCACTGATTTGATACCTTAAGGTGTTCAGATTATTGGTTCGAAAACTTCACATTTTTCTAGTGAATTCAATTCTACTTGAATAACATCCTTCCATTTTGGCCAATCATTACTCTGTCTACATGCGTGAACAGATTTTGGCTCAAAATCTTCAACTTGTTTCATTATGTCAGTAGCAACATTATAGGCAAATATGTTGTCAATCACAACATTATTTCGGTTCCACAACTTTCTCTTCGAGACATAATTCATTGAAATTTCATTGTTTTCAAAAGTTTGAACCTCCTCGGATATTTCATCATGTGTTATGACTTGGGTCTCATCTTGAGAAATTTCTTTCAACTCATTATCATCTTGATCATTTATTCCTTTACTCTTTCGAGGATTTTTATCCTTGGAATCAATTGGTCTACCACGTTTCATATGTGGTCTAGACTCATTTGCCTTAACTATTTGTCCCGCCGGGACATCAACTCGAACTGGAGCATTAGCAACTGGAATATGCAATTTAGTAATCCTTGGAAGATTAGTAAAAGCATCTGGCAGCTGATTCGTAATATTCTGTAAATAAATTATTCTTTGAACTTCTTTCTCACATTTATTTATTTGTGGATCTAGATGAGATAAAGATGATAAATTCCAATCTATCTCTTTTCCCAACTGCTTATGTTCTCCTCCTAATGTTGGGTATACTGATTCATCAAAATGACAATCAACAAATCTTGCCTTGAATAAATTTCCAGTCATAGGCTCCAAATATTTTGTGATTGAAGGAGATTCATACCCAACATATATCTCCAACTTTCTTTTTGGCCCATCTTAGTGCGTTGTGGTGGAGCAATTGGGCCATACATCGTACATCCAAAAATTCTAAGATGAGAAATATTTGGCTCTTGACCAAAATTCAATTGTAATGGGGAGGATTCATGATAATTGGTCGGCCTTATGCGCACGAGTGTTGCTGCATGCAAAATAGCGTGCCCCCACATAGACACATATAACTTTGTTCTCGTTAGTAATGGTCAAGCTATCAATTGCAGAAGTTTAATCAATGATTCTGCTAGACCATTTTGAGTGTGAACATGCACAACTTTATATTCAATTGTTATACCAGTAGACCTACAATAATCATTAAATGCGTGAGATGTAAACTCAGCAGCATTATCTAGACGGATTGTCTTTATTGTATAGTCTGGAAATCTTATTATTTGAGCCAACAATCTCGCAAAAGCCATGTTGGAAGTTGATAATAAACACACATGTGATCATCTTGTAGAAGCATCTATCAAGACCATATAATATTTAAAGGGTACACATGCAGGTTGAATTGTTCCACATATATTCACCCTGTATACGTTCCAGAAATGCATGAGATTCAATTCCAACCTTAATTGTTGATGGTTCAATGATCAACTTTCATTGAGAACAAGCAGCACAAGAGAATTTCCTTGATTGAAGGATATTTTGGCTCTGTAAGGTGTGCCCATGTGAATTCTCAATGATTTTGCGCATCATATTAAATTTGGGGTGGCCCAACCGATCATGTCAAATGATCTTAAAATTACTAAACCTTTTGTTTACTGCGGCATGTGATTCAACTGTACTTATACTTGTATAGTACAACCCAGAAGAAAATGCAGGTAATTTTTCATGCACGATTTTCTACTCTACATTAATAGTAGTAATGTAAAGTTATTCAACGTTTCCTTCATTAGCCGTCTGAACGTGATAGCTATTTTGGCGAATAACTTTGAAACTTAATAAGTTTCTTTGAGACTTACTACAATATAATTCATTATCAATGTCCAATATTGTCCCTCCAGGTAGTAATAAGGTCGCTCTTCCAAAGCCCTCAATTAATTTTGTACTGCCTGATATTGTGTTGACATATGCCATTTTCATAACCAAATTAGAAAAATAATTCTTTTATTTTTATATTGTATGTGTTGTAGCACTATCAAGAAGGCATACATCTCCATTACTCATCTTGAATCCAACTGACAACTGGGGATTTCTATTATTTTCACTAAAATAAAAAAATACATTAAAAGAAGTACGAAACAAAACTAACAACAGAAATGTAAACACTTCAACATGAAGAACATGATACTAAAAAGAAAATAAGTAAAATATTAACAGACTTCATTCTCCAGCTAAAAGATCAAACATCAGTTTCGATCCCCAAAGAAGTCATCAACTTCCACATGAGTAATGTCACCAAGGCCATAAAAACATCATCCTTTAAAGCCAAATTTGCTTCAATATCCTTATCATATTTCTGAGATTTTCCCAGCTTATCATTATTTTTAAGAGTCATATGTGACTCAGCTCGAGATTGGAAGAGGAAGCATCACTTTTATTTCCTTTCCTTTTAAAGAAATTTTGGTAGAGCGTAACAAAATGCTCATGTGTGCAACATTCATTCTTCCAATGACCTTTCATGACACAACGAAGACAATTACTTTTTGAGGGTTATTTTGAGAACTCATGTTGTTCTCCCTTTTATTACGACCACCACCTCGATATTGGTGTATCACCTCTTAACTTTGCCATGTCCCCGTGCATTATTATAGCCCCGATGATCATCTCTCTTTACTTCAGATTGATCACGTGCTTTCACCATATTTGCCTCTGGTAATGGAGCAGCTCCAGTAAGACGAACTTCATGATTTTTCATTAAAAGAGCATTATGTTGCTTAGTCACCAAAAGACATGAGATTAATTCAGAATATTTCTGAAAATCCTTTCACGATATTGACGCTGCAATATCACATTTGAGGCATGAAAAGTAGTAAGTGTCTTTTCCAACATGTACTCATCTTTTATAGTCTTTCCACAAAATTTTAATTGGGAGGTTATCCTGAAAACAACAAAGTTGTATTCAATTACGATCTTAAAATCTTGAAACCGTAAATGCATCCACTCCTTGGTAACACTGTTGCCTTTAGGTGGTCATATCTCCCTTTCAAATCAGTCCACAATTCAAGTGGATCTTTTGTCGTCGGATATTCAATCTTCAGGCCCTCATCAAGATGATGACGAAGGAAAATCATAGCCTTTGCCTTATCTTATCTCTATGCTTCATTTCCATAAGTAATAGTGGCATCAAGATCTTTAGTACCTAAGTGAATCTCAGCATCGAGTACCCATGAAAGATAACTCTTTTAAGAAATATCTAATGCCACAATCTCAAGTTTGGATAAATTCGACATAATGAGATTATGAGAGAATATGTGAATTAAATAAAAATATTTATATAATATCTTTGCAAGTAGCAACTTCGTGTTGATAACGTATTATAAAGAAAACTCAGAATATTATAATAATAATAAGAAGACAAGAAGTATAAGATAGAGGAGAGAAATTTTCTTAGTCAAGTGTGTCTCCCAATGGTGAGTGATTCTCTATTTATAGTGTTGAAATATCACTCCGAAAGTCATCTAATTAATAGATACATAGTTATCTTGGAAGTTCTTATCACCTTGGAAACACCTATACATGAATCCATTTAATAGTGGATAAATCTAATGGATAATCCACATATACTATATAATGAATTTATAACAATAATTAACTTTTTTTCAACATTTTCAGAAGAATCCATTCTTTCATATTTTTGTTCCAACAATGGAGAGACATTCGATCCTTCAATGAAGCCCTTGGACGAATAAGTAATTTCACACTCTATGTCGGTGCTTCTAGAATCATCGGTCTTCAATTTTTCTGATTCCAAAGTCCAAACGTAGTATTTCAATTTTCAACACATACTATGCACAAACACTCAAACATAATTGTAGAAGGTGTGTCTTTCTTTGTTCTCCTTTGTTCTCAAATCTTTGTTGTATGCACCAACAAGCCATCGTTGAAGCATTCAAGATGATGAAGCCCAATCGTTGAAGATGGATGCCACACCTAGGTGTTTAACAGAAAATCAAAAAAGAAAAGGCAGCCGACAGATTCCATCATCATCAATCTACTTGCTTCGTATGCTTAAAATCTTCTTTCATTATATTTTATTTATTAGTTCCGTTTTATTATCATTTTCATCCCTTTGATGAACTGAATTTCGTTATCTAAAAATAAGTGTATTTATTTCTTCTATACTCTATTTTGATTATTGTTTTACTTTTGGTATATGTATGTGTTTGTTAAAAAATATTACTTTCTTCCAGTTATTCTTTTAAAAAAAATTAAGTAGTCATTTTCTTCTGATACAAAAAATGAACACATATTACTTTTGGATGGTTTAGCGGAGTTAAAAAACACCATTAATAATTTCTTTCTATTTGCTTAAGGTTGGTGGGTAGAGTTAACAAATACTTGTGTGAGTCTGCATTGTCGTGGTTAGTGTTAGGTTCTTAGATACTAGCATGAACTCCACTTTTGATAGTAATGTGTCTCATCCTATCTAGGATGGTGTCCCGTAGATAAGATTTTTATGCTAAGGTAGCAATGATGGCTGAAAAAACAATTGGCTCTCGGCATATGTTTAAATTAGTAGGATGCCCATGCTCGGATGATATTAATATTGGGAGTAAAACAATCTTTGTTTCACTTTCTTTTCAGAAAATAATCACGAGTAGACAATTGTATCTTGATTCATCCTCATGCTACATCTTTTTTTGGGGGAGAAGCAAGTTGTGAAAAATTCTTCTAAGCATTTTAAAAGACTAAGCTATTTTCATTTTGCTATTGCGTACTCCAGCTATGCGTTGGCTATATGTATGGTGCAAGGTTAATCTTGGGAAAAGATATGGTGGTCAAGTTCTAAAATGTTTTCGACGTCTAGTAAGCGATTTACTTTTTCAGGTACACTAATTTAACTTCTCAGGAGTTTAAGAGTGATTACACTACATGCACCTAGTGTTCTTATAATAAACTAATTAATAGAATAAGTGAACTAATTTGACGGGGCTTCGTAAAGGTTGTAATTTTGTACTTAACACGTGCATTGGGATAATATACTTAAAAGGGGAAGTGCTGAACCAGCGTAATACTTACAATTTATTCTATTTCTCCTTTTGCTTCGGTCATTCCTGCCCTCTAAGGATATTAAAATAGGGAGAGCTGCAAAGTTAGTGAGAGCATAAAATTAATCATTTTTTTTTGGGATAAAAAATGATTATTTTGGTTAATTCCTGTCCCTCTTTTTAGTTCATCTTTTCAATGTTGTGTTTTATAGAATCTTCCACTTAGTCGTTTATTTCTTGAAATGTATTAGCTTTAAACCATTACTTAAAATTTTATGATAAGTAAATTGTTGTAGGGAGAGTTTCCTGCAAAAATGTGTGATGATGGTGACGAATTGACGATGCACGGGAGAAATGTAAATTCCAAAATCTACTTTTATGAACTATAATATTGATTTCTAAAACAACCCCGTGACTAATCAAGTGCATGTGTTCTTTAATTTTTAATTTGCTTCCATTCAATTGTTATTAGAGTAAGTTCGCTGAATATTTGTCTCTTCAGTTCGATAATGTAGTTTTTAGTTTTTCAGCTTCTCTTTGGAAACAATTTTTATTTTCCAAATTTTTGCCAGATTGCTTTGTTGGATGAATAAGAAAGTTCTTGATCTATCAAGTCGAAACCAAATGAACTTTCTGTTTATAAAACTTTTACTGCAGGATGTAGAACTCTCAAATATTGGAAAAATGTAAGAGCAATCGGGTAGTTAGGTTTGTTTCCAATTTGTAGCTGAATTGCCAGAAAGCAATACCGCAAACATGATCTATGCCTATTCCTATTTTTGATGTAAGTATTTAAAAGTTGAAACTGAAGAAGGTAAGAGAACTATAAAACCAATGGTTGGTAATACAGAAGATTCTCATTGGAGTATTTAATAGTGACTTATATATTTGAACATTTGGAGAAGAAAGCTTGAAAGTGACATGCAATAAGGAAGAAATAAAATTAAACTGGAAATAAACTTGTGTTGTCTCTTTCGGTTTGATGACGGGATTTCATTACTTTGTACCATAGTACTATGTTTGTTGTTTTTTTAGATGAGAACACACAAAGGTATATAGCACTTTTCCTAAATCAACACCACTTTTTTAAGGGACACCAATTAGTTTGCTCTATGATTTTTGTTTTTCTCTATAAACATATGTTGACTTCAAGGAATTTCTATGTTGTGGTTGATTGGTGGGATATCACAATTGATAACTTCTTCTTAATTGGAAAAAGCTTGGTTCATATAGTTGTGTTTCTTATGCAATCAATGTTCTAAGCAAAACTTACAAGATGTCATATTATTTTAATTTACTCTTTTAAAAACGTCATTCTCCAAGTTTGTGTATACTGAAGGACCTGAGAGGGTTAGAAAACTGATTGTTTTGGGTGCTTTGTTTGATCATGGGGAGGATGGCAATCTGCATCTAGCCTGGGAAGCTGCCACTCCCATCGCCAAATTGTCCATGCTGCTGATATGAGAGGCATAGAGATAGAAAAGGACCTTATTAGAAGCAATTATTAAGGAACCTAGACCATATGTGTTTCGACCCCATTTTTATGTAGATCTGTTGACCACTCAAGTAAGGGTAGTTGTTTTAATCTAATTAAACTTGGCATTATTATTTTGCTTGTCATAGTTGATTCAAATGAAATGCATTCAAACAATTTTTGTGTTAGTAATCTTTGATTCTTTCATCATTAACTTTATCGTTCTATGGGTTTAAAGATATTAATGTATTATGATGTATGAGTTTGTGTAGGTGCACTGATCATTATTCTGAAGATGTATAAATGGCATTTAACAAATTTGTAACCTAACTACATAGCTACTGATGTATGATACTGGTGTATGATACTTGACTTCATATACATATCTGAAAATATTAGATCTCAAACCTGTAGAAGTGTTCCCAAAGTCTCTACTAATTGACACTATTACTTATTATTTTGTGTCTCATAAATAAGTTCTCAACAAAATAAGGATTCAACGAGTTGTTAAACTTCATAAACTTTTTGAACCGACAACTTATGTTTATTTTGGATTTTCCTTCTCTCAATTGCCAAAAAATGTTGAACAAACTTGAAAACAATCACGAAATGGGTAGTCGATGAAGAGAACAGAGAATAATAATGAATCTTTTTGTATTTAGAATATAGATGAAATATATCATTGAAGAAAAATAAAAACATGTGAAATGAAAAAATAAATAATAAAAAGAATAACAATCATGAAATTGGAAAATTTGAAGAGAACTGAAACTATATTAGGAAAAATTGAAAGGAAACACTAACCTCGAATGGCAACGAAATGGCAAAAACTCAAAGAAAACTTGAAAGAATGAAGAACGGTGAAGGATTTCATGTTCTTTTTATACTTATGGATCCCGTGAAAATAAGAAGATGTTTCCAGAAATATCTTGAGGGTTTAGATAGGGGACATAATATTGAAGTGGATAGGCTGCAGGTACGTTTTATCAATATTTACTATTTACCTTTGCATGTCACAATAATTGCAAATATGTCATTGGTCATCCTAATTTACACTCTTTTATGTAGTAGTAGTAGTAGCAGTAGTGTATATATATATATATATATATATATATATATATATATATATATATATATATATATATATATATATATATATATATATATCACTCCTAAATACTAACAAATTCAACCTAGTGTTTATATAAAGAAAATATTTAGAAGTTCAAACTTCGACTACTCTATTTTGACTGAAATGTAATTAATTAACAAAATAATGTTTATATTTTATTTTTTATATATATTTTTACATGTGTAATGTGTCAGTATAATACAATTGAGACATTTCTTAATTTTCGAATTAATAATACTCTATTATAATATTAATCGAAGTCATACAAATTATATATAATTACCGATTTATCATACCATAAAATATTAAAATCGAACTTTAATATACCAAATCATAGAAAATTAAATTAATATAATAATAATAATTGTTGACACCCAATTTTGACCGACCTTTGACCCTTTTTAGGATTACTATTCGATTAAATACGTATTTTAAAATCTATTTAAAGTTTAGAATTTTAATCAATTTTTGCTTGAAAATTATATATTCTAGTATGTTCACTTAATAAAATTATTGTAAATATTATTAAATATTTTAAAATCATTAATGAATTTCAAATGTTTTAAAAATTTAAATGATTTTCAATTACATAAAAAAAATATTTTAATGTAGTATTTTAATTAAATAGTAATTCCTACACTTTCCTTAAAACTATTTAAATTCTAGCCTATTCTATTATAATTTCTTTCAATTCTAGCTACTCCAATTAAATTTTGTTTCAATCATAGCCTCTTTTTCATTTCAATTCTAGCCAATTTAATTGCATTTTTAGCCATTCCATATCTTGTCCCATCTAATATTAAGACTTCATCTCATCCATACATCTTAAAAATAAATCCTAGATCGAATCCTAACCCTCCATCTCTATCTAATCTAACGGTTGCGATTAAATCTCCTATTCTCTCAACACCAAAAGGACCCGAAACCTAAAATCTATTCCCTTTCCTCTCCCTCTCTTCTCCAAAAAGAGAGTTGTCACCCCTCTCTCTCTCTCTCTCTCTCTCTGTCCCATTCTTTCCGGCGAGAGCCTCCGTCACCGGCGAAGCCAGCAGCCGCTGGCAGCCATCCTCCTCCCCTCCTCTTCCTCTCCAGCCGCCATCTCCCTATCCTCTTCTCTCCTACTTGGCCGCCCAGCCTGCTCCTCTCCCTCTCTCTCCATCGAGAGGCAGCGGCGACCTCTCTCCCTTCCCGTCTTTCCTGCCTTCTCCCCGCTCCTCTCCTCCCTTCTTCTTTTCCTCCTTTCCTCCTCGACTGACCACCAGCAGCAGCAGCCACGATGACCAACGATGGACTCTAGTAACCATCCAGCAGCCGCACCCCTCTCCCTCTTTTCCCTCTCATCATTCTTCCCTCCCCCTTTCCCTCTCCCCCGCTCTCTCTGTTGTTATTTATCTCTTTTCCTCTCTCCACCTCCTGCTCTTCCCTCCCCCCTTCTTCTTCTCTTTACTCTTCTTATTTTTTTTTGCAGGGAAGCAGTTGCAACACCAGCAACCATGACGAACAACAACTCCGTCTATCATGAACAAGCAACCTGGCATTCACATGCGAAACCATCAGTAGCTCCAAATAGGCAGCAACCAGCGAGCTCCAACAACTGCGGCAATAAACTCTGGCGTAGTTCAAAGTTTTGGGGGTCATTTGTAGACAGATCTCAACAGATCCGTCGCGATATATCCTTCATTCTATTACTATTCCGTTTGTTCATCTTATGCTTTATATATTCTTGTCAATAATTTAACTTTGTTCATTATACTTGTTATAATTTTGTTGATAAAGTGTTACAAATTACAACTAAATTGCTGGTTTGTTCTGCTGATCTAGTGAATTATTCCTTGATGTTTTTTTTGTGTTAAAAAAGCATGTGCTATGATATTCTGATATGATTCTAGTTTGTCGTAATAGTTATGAATAATTATGACTCGTTTGCATACACTGTATCGAAACTGGTTTGGAAAGAAAAGGCATAAATGGGTTGTTTGCTGGCTATTGATTATTCCACTGTTAAGTACGAGCAATCCACTAGCTCGTGCTCCTATCTGTTTAGTGATCCTGCTACTTTGTAAATTCTCTTTATCTATGGTAGCAAAATAAAAGTTTCTTGCTTGTCTGATTTGCATAATATTGGTTAATCAATACTAAGGTGATTTTATGGTGTTGTGCTAATTTAGAATGATTTTGTGTCTCTTTGTAAGGCAAGTTTTCCTCATTATTTGTTGGCTATTGTTAATTGATCATAATTGGCTTAATTCAAGTTGAATTGATTTTACTTGTTATATTTTAGGAAAAGCTATATTTGATTAAACTGAAATAAATTAAGATATTTTTTGATTTTAAAGTCTTCTTTATTTAAGGAAAAAAATATTACTCTCTTAATTTATTCTCTTCTTTATTTAAGGAAAAAAATATTACTCTCTTAATTTATTCTTACTTGTTTATATTTGGTAATGAAATATTTTAAAACTTTTTGATTTGGTCCTCTTTATAATAAGGAAAATAGAATATTAATTGATTCCTTAAAAAATATTTGTTTACCTTATTTGTTTCCCCCTCTTCTATTATATAAGACACCCCCTTTGCATTCTTTTAACACACTCATTCACTCTCAATCATAAGTTCTCTCATCAACTCATTCATTCTCTCTCAACACAAGAACTAGACTTCTTAACTCTCTCATTGCTCTCTTGCTACTCTTGAACGAAATAAGTTTTCGGTAACTTTCAAGTGCTACTTTGCTTTTGTTCGAGTAAAGGTTTGATCACCTTGTTTTCATTGCTACCATTTCTAATGTGCTTAACCGGTTAGTATTCTTAATTAGAATTTACATTTTTTTTTTGTATTCGTACATTTGTGTAAGCTCATTGTTCTATTCATTTTGTTATGTACAAGTTGTTAAATAATTGCATATGTGTCTCATCTTGTGTAAAATAAATTTGGTTATTTAAGTAGTTATTTGATTGTTTTGACAGGTTTCAAACTTGAAGTTAAAGTTGAAGAAGAGAGATCATTTGTCTAATTCATATTTGAATATATTTCTTATTTATTTATTTAATTTTTTTTGTAATATTCGTATAACACTGAAACTCTCATATATGATATAAGATTTAGGGGATTGGCTATAAGGGGAGGGGGATATATATACATGCTAATTGTTTCTTTGCTTATTACGTTTTTTTATCTATGTGATTGATATAAATTTTCCGTCTATTACTAACGTCATTAGAATAGGCAACATATTGGAATCACCCAAATAGTCTATTTAAAATCAATTATTTGTTTGCCTTGTTTAATTAGTTTGAACCAATGGGAGCTTGTAACATTAATAAAGTTAGTAACCTAGATCTTAGCTTTTATATGTTAATAATTTTTTTAGCATGCTAATGAACTTAACAAGAGAAAGTCAACCTTGTAAAAGTATCGATGTCATAATTGTTAATGTAAAACTTACTAATTTCTACATGTTCACCTAGAAATCATGTTTGTAGGTCTGTAAATAAATTTATAGCATACCCACTCCAATAAAATTTGTTGTGCATATCCCCCCCTTTTTTAAATTAGCTAATACTATTAATTAGGAATCTTATTTGTCCTCTTGAAGATTTCCGCATTTATGATGCAATATGTTATTTTTTTAAAATAATAATGATAATAAATTAAAATCTTTTCTTGCATTTAACAAATTACTTGACTTTTGAATATATTTCATAGTAAAATCTTTGCATTTAATAAATTTACTACATCAATGTTCTACTAGTTTTTTCTTTTTTTTTTTTACAAAGTTTTGCAACATGTTTTTTTTTTTTAAAAGTGATTGTTCAATTCTCCTTTTAAAGATTTGGATTGATTATGACATTCGTTTTTGTAAAAATAAATTATAAGCATTATCTCCTAACCTATCGTTAGTGGGAAAGTCAAAGGAATTATGAGGTCTAGTTCCAATTTTCAAATTAAACCGACACGTCCCCGGAAGTACCACCTGCCCATGATTATCAAAAGGAATTGTGTATTTATATGTAAATATTTATGTGCCTATATGCAAACTGAATCTCTTCAATCATTTTCAAAAATATAAACTATTGTTTTTTTTTTAAGACCGACCTCAAATAAAAATTGTTTCTATGGTGGAGGAGCGCGATTAACAATATCGTGGCATCACCCCTATAAAGAAATAATTTTTTTTTAAATAAAATTTTCTATGCAAAACTTGCTCAATTTTTCAATACTTTACTTTTGCACATATTATTCTTGTTTGATGTAGCATAACAAAATCGAGCTATCTTCTATATCTTTTGTGCATATTATGTCTTTTGTTTATCTCATTATTAATTGCTTAATATTTGCTCAATATTTTATCACATAGACTCGCATATTAATATTAATTAAAATAATAACATGAGTTATTTGTTCGATTTGTTTATAACATAGTCGTGTATGTCTAAATTAATAAAAAAATGAGTTTGTTTGTTTATTTATTGCTATCACCTAGCCTTGCATGTTTAAATTAACTAAAAAATGAAATAAAAAATTAATTGCTTAATTTTATGTCTATCAATTAGCAAGCATATTATTAAATAATGATGAAGTGACCTTGATTGCTACTTGTAACCCCCACATAGATTGAATGAGCCATGGCCGGGACCCACATTTGTGGACCTCGAGGGATGCCTAACACATTCCCTTCGAGGTAATTTGAACCCTCACTTTGACCTCTGGCTCGTTGACCTTAGCTAGACTTAGTTAGGTTAGATAGGTTCCCTAACGCGCCTTAATTCGTTATGTGGCGACTCCAAATTCAAAGTCATAAAAGAGTTGTTAGGTCGTGCACAAAAAAACCCATTTTTGTGAAAAATGGGGCGCGACAGAATGACGACTCTGCTGGGGATATTCGGTTTTTACCATTACGTGTTTCGTGCTTACTTATGTGGGGTTTACTTCATTTTTGGTCATTTCACTATTTGGTGCTTACCATGTTCTGTTTATTTTGTTTCCTTATTTACAGTCTTCTCTCCATGTTCCACCCCTTTCCATTTTCCTTAATTATTTATTACCATGTTTCACCTCTTCCCTTTTCCCCTATTTGCTTAATTATATATGTTCAATCCCATACCGTCTTTCCTTATTTGCGTAATTTTTAATATCTTGATATGTTTAAATTCCTTTATTTATTCATGCTTATTTATCTATCTATTGTTTATAACTGCATTCTGCTCATACTTCCCCCAATGGGGACCCTCTTCCTTTTTTTATTTTGTTCTCGTGACGTTGTGCCTTTGCACCTCTCACAACTACTCCAATTCTATTCAAATACCCATTATGGAGAGTTGGCATATGTGTGGACGTAACAGATAGTTTTACTACCGCGAAGCCACGAGCCTCTCACATAGAATCCCTTTCAAGTCCGTGTCAAGCCAACTCTTAGAAGTCTTGGTTAGGTCATACATGCTGCATAAGACCTAGGTGATTTGACCTTTGGTGTCAATCCACATAATTAGTAGTCACCCTCTCGTCTAAAGGGCCCCAACACCCTTAGACAAATTGCATATTTATGTGTCAACGTGATCATAATAATTAAATTAAGCCAACGTTGTCAAAATGGAGTTTAGAAGTCGTTTGTTACTTTGTTTGCAGAGTCATGTCTCACCCTCATTTTCCTAACACGCAAATGGTGGTCAAAGTTAATCCCATTTTGAAGACTTGGTGGGAAGATATTCAAAAAAATCGAGAGTTAGAAGTAAATGAACTGTTAGGCGGCCTCACTGCTTTGATCTCCGCAGAGACAGTTTGTCACTTAATCAAGGCATGTTGAAATTCTGGGACAATGAGAGGTTAGTCTTCAAATTCAAGGATTTTGAGCTAACCCAAACAATTGAAGAGGTTGCAGGATTCCTGGGTCTCACATACAAAGAGCGGGAAATGATTGTTCCACACAAGCCAAGTCTAAGATCTTTTCTGAAACAAATGGGCATGTGTCATAATCCAAGTCTACTTTGTTTGAAAGAAGGTTGGATTTCTTTAGAGTTCTTATATTCAAGCTTTGGGGATGAGGAAGGCCATCAAAACTTTCACAGAATATTTGCTTGCTCTTCTGCAAAATGGGAAAAATATCGTCTTAATGCATTCGTCGTCGCCCTATTAGGCTCATTAGTTTTTCTTAGAGAAAGAGGAAAGATCCACACCAGCTTGTGTTATGTGGTTCGTATGTTGGCTCGAGGTGGGAAGACCTTAGTCCCATGATACTTGCAGAAATTCTAAGAGCCTTGACTGCATGCACCAAAGGCAAAAGATACTTTGAGGGGTGCAACTTTCTGCTGCAACTTTGGGCCGTTGAACATTTCTACCAAAGAGATAATAATGTAGACATTGTTAGAGGGACTATGGGGAACAAAATTATCAACCATCGCCTAAGGATGAAATATTTTATCTCCCCTGTGGGAACAGAGGACTGGTTCACATACCTAAAGGAGCGCTCAGCCGTTGAAATCCAATGGAGCTATTATTGGTTGAAGCCACGGCGTGCCATCATAAGAGGAAATGAACTTTACTTCATCGAGCTTATCGGTTTGAATGGTGTGCAACCATACGCACCACTTCGAGTCCTTCGACAATTCGGACAGATCCAATTGATACCTCAGCGATTCTACATGAGCCACTATGGATATGACTTTGGGTCAGAATTACCGCAAGTGAACACTATACTGCGAAGATGGGATAATGTGATAACTATCGATGTTCAAGAGCACCAACCCCTCTGCACACCTGAATATTACGTATGGCTTTTAGAAGACGCAGAGCATAGAGATTTGAGCGAAGGAGGTTTTCCTGGTTTTGGCGATGAAAAGGAGAGAAGATGGCGCAACCTTCTCAACACCAATTATGACATTACCCCAGAAATGAGGAAGCAGATTGTGCCTAACATTGGAAAGAAACATAATTGAAGTTTTTTTTCTCTTTATTCCCCATATGTTATCCCTAGCCCTTTAGTTATCTCTAGATTGATGTAATAAATAGAATTTATTTCAATAATTGAAAGTCGTTTTATTGTCTAACTCTTAACTCCAAATTGGCAATTAAGGCTTGAATTAATTATTATGCATCACTTATGTGTCGCTTAGGCCTACCTCTGGCTCAACGAGGTCCCGCGCATTTAGAGAGTTTATATCAAAACAACATGTTGTTATGATATTATCCTAACCCCCTAAATCTTTTCTATTGATTTTACTATTTTCCCATTTCCCAAGGTTGATCTATCCTTCATCCTGGCACATACACGATCAAAAGGGACCCCCCTTCTCCTTCTCAAAGAGCAAGCTCTAAAGATAAAGGTAAAATGGTTGACGACAACAACATCAATGAAAGGGTAGAAGCTTCTGAGGGAGGACAACTTTAAAATGATCTTGTCCTAAGACTTGAGCGCAAGATTCTAGAATTGGAAGAAGAGGTAGCCCACATGCGCGACATGTTGAAGGAAACAAGAGGTTAGGAGGATTGAGCTATGAGGATCTGTGCATGCACCCTGATGTAAAACTGCCCGAAGGATACAAGCTTCCAAAATTTGAGATGTTCAATGGCATTGGGGATCCCAAAGCCCACCTACGAATGTACTGTGACAAACTTGTAGGGGTGGAAAGAGATGAGAGGATACTCATGAAGTTGTTTATGAGGAGTCTTACTAGGGAGTCCCTAGCATGGTATATTGAGCAAGACTCGCGGAAATGGGTATAGTGGGTTGATATGGCAACCGATTTCATGAATAGGTTTGGTTTTAATATAGAAAATGGACCTGATTGGTTTTACATTCAAAATTTGAAGAAGAAACCGAGCAAATCCTTCAGAGAATATGCCATAAGATTGAGGGCTGAAGCGGCTAGGGACAGACCCCCTATGGAGGAATCTCAGATGAAAGACTACTTCATCCGTGCCGAGGAACCACAATACTATGACCGAATGATGCTGCTAGCTGAAAAGAGTTTCGCTGAAATCATCAAACTAGGCGAAAGAATTGAAGAAGGCATAAAGAATGGGACTATCATCAACTTGGAGGCTTTACAAGCAACCAACAAGGCTCTGCAATCTGGTGAAATGACAGAAAATCAAAAGAAAACAGGTTCTGTAATGATGGCTCATGGAACCAAGACCCCTTTGAGGCACAAGACAACAAACCCACCACAATCCCCATACTCTCACACCCCATACCCTCAACATCCCTCAGCTCTACCCCTATGTCTCCCCAACCCATGCCAATGTATTACCAAAACACTCCCCATCAATATTTGCATGCCTCATATCTGTTTATAATGTTCAACCAACACACTTCAAAACTACACCACCCACTCAGACACCAAATTACCGAAACAGACCTCCCTATGAAAGAAGACCTACAAAAAATTATACCCCTTTGGCTGAACCCATAACACAACTTTATGAAAGACTGAAACAGGCTGGGTACGTCTCCCCAATTCCTGCATTGCCTATGGATGTTCGCGCAAAATGGTACAACCCTAACAAGGTCTGCGCCTACCATTCTTGGATGAAGGGTCACACCACCGAAGTTTGCAGAGCCCTCAAGGATAAGGTTCAAATGTTGATTGATACAAAAACCATCCAACTCAAGAATCCTACACCGAATGTTGTGAATAATCCTCTTCCTAACATCAAGTCAACATGGTGGAAGCTGGTGATGTTTGGGATTGGGAAGAATCTATTTGGACCCTCAAAACAGAAGAAGCCATGTCTACCACAGCCCAAGCACTAATAATAGTGCAAGGACTCGCCCCATTTGAAATAGAATTTGCCGCACCGAGACCACCATTCACTGTCTATTGGGTATCTTCCCCAATACAATGTGATACACATGCTGTACCTTGGGATTACAACAAAAGAGAAACGAAAGTGGAAGATACAGATGTTGCAACAGGGGTCACTAGATCTGGAAGAATTTACACTTCTGAAAATTTGTGTTCAGGGAAGCTCTAGAAAATCCAAAGCACCAGTCGTAGAGCTTGAAGATCAGGGTATTTGGAAAAAGGTTCAAGCTAAAGAATACTCTGTCATTGAGCAGCTGATTAAAACCCCATCCCAAATATCAATTCTGGCGTTACTGCAATCTTCCGAAACTCATCATCCTTGGTGAATCTTATGTCCTATCTAAAATCACTCATGGAGAGGTAGCCCAAATGGTGGGGAAGGTCTTTGAGGCTTTCAAAATATCTTTTCACAAAGATGAGCTTCCACTCGAAGGAACAACCCAGAATAAAGCTCTGTACATTTCGGTTCAGTATCAGGATAAGGTGATAAACAAAGCATTAGTTGATGTAGGCTCAAGTTTTAAAATTTGCCCTCTGAGCACACTGACGAGGCTGGGCGTGGATAGTACAAAAATTCAGACATGGAAAATGAATGTGAGGGAATTTGACGGCTCTCAGAGAGGCAGTATTGGGGAGATAACCTTGGACATGCTCATTGGTCCTGTCACTTTCACCATAGCTTTCCAAATCTTGGACATCCCTTCATCATATAACTTATTGTTGGGTCGTTCATGGATTAATATGGCTGGAGCGTCCCATCTACCCTTCACCAATGCTTGAAGTTTGAATGGGATTACGAAGAGGTTGTAATCCATGGAGAAAAAGGGCATCTTGTATACACGATTGAAGGAAGAGAGCATATGGATGGTGAAATGTACCATACAGTGGAGCTTGTTGGTAATATTGAGTTGCAACCTTGGTTCAGCCAAAAAATCATAAATATGATGGCCTGGTTCGGTTTAGAGCTTGGGAAAGGTTTGGGGGATGAATTGCAAGGGATAGTCGAACCTATACAACCTGTTCGACATTCCACCACTTTTGGCTTGGGATATAAGTACACTACCGAAGAATGGCTCGATTGGCAACCACCTAGAGAAGGGTACTACTATCCATTGAAGAAACCCATACCGCCATTGCATCAATCATTTCAATCAGCAGGTTACATGGGAGGCATTATTGATGAGATCTCAGACGACTTGAAGGGGTTGTCGCTAACCAAAGAAGAGGGGAAATTTTGCAACGTCGTGATCAACGAGGAGGAGAAAGGGAGCCCTAGTTGAAGCAAGAAAGCAAAGATCAGCGTCAGCATTTGGACCTCGACTCCATCCAGACCTCGTCGAGCATCTGGCAAAATCCACTATAAAAAAGTTGAATCTGAGACTATGGCATACAAGGAGACTGCTCAACTTAATATTAATGACTTAGAAGAAGTCGAAGACAATGAGGTTCCCGAGAAGTTAATCAAAAGGGTTGAGGAATTCTAGGAAAAACCCAATCCAAACTTGGTAGAGACAGAAGTGGTGAATTTGGTTAATGCAGAGGTGATACAAGAAACCCGAGTGAGCATCCATATGACAAAAGAAGACAAGAAAGAGTATACCGAGTTTCTCATAAAGAATAAGGATATTTTCGTGTGGTCCTATGCAGAAATGACAGGGCTAAGTACTTCAATCGTAGCCCATTGACTGCCCACTGATCCAGCATGTCCTCCGGTAAAACAGAAGCTGAGAAAATACAAGCCCGAGATGAGTCTGAAAATTAAAGAAGAATAATCAAAGTAATTAGATTCTGGGATCCTCCAAGTTATAGAATACCCAACTTGGCTTGCAAATGTCGTTCCAGTGCCAAGAAAGACGGCAAGGTTAGAGTTTGTGTGGATTACCAGGATCTCAATAAAGCTAGCCCTAAAGATAACTTTCCATTACCAAACATACACATACTGATTGACAATTGTGCTAAGCATGAAACTCAGTCATTTGTGGATTTCTTTGTCGGCTATCATCAAATTGAGATGCACAAAGACGACGTTGACAAAATTGCCTTTATCACGCCGTGGGGCGTCTATAACTACAAGGTGATGCCTTTTGGATTAAAGAACGCTGGCGCTACGTACATGAGGGCAAGGACTACTTTGTTTCATGACATGATCCATAAGGAAATTGAAGGTTATGTGGATGAAGTCATCATCAAATCAAAGGAAAGTTCAAATCATCTTGAGTACTTACGGAAATTCTTTGTTAGGCTGCGCAAGTACAATCTGAAACTGAATCCAGCGAAATGTGTCTTTGGTGTACCTGCTGGAAAGGTTTTAGGTTTCATTGTCAGTCGTCAAGATATAGAATTGGACCCATCAAAGATCAAAGCCATTCGTGACCTTCCCCCGCCAAAGAGCAAGAAGGAGGTAATGAGTTTCTTAGGGCGACTTAACATTAGTCGTTTCATAGCTCAGTCTACTGTCATTTGTGAACCTATCTTCAAGTTGTTAAAAAAGTATGGTGCGGTGAAATAGACAAGCGAATGTCAACAGGCATTTGATAAGATCAAAGACTATGTATCCAATCCTCCTGTGTTGGTTCCACCAGAGTCAGGTAGACCATTACTTTTGTATATTTCAGTATTGGATAATGCTTTCAGTTGTATCCTGGGACAACACGATGAAACAGGGAGGAAGGAACAGGCAATATATTAGATGAGCAAGAAGTTCACATCGTGCGAAGCCCGATACTCTTTATTAGAGCGTGCATGTTGTTCTCTAACAGGGGTTGCCCAAAAGTTACGACATTACCTCTCATCGCATACTACTTATCTGATTTCAAGGATGAATCCTTTGAAGTATATCTTTCAAAAGCCCATGCCCACAGGTAAACTGGCAAAATGGCAGATATTGTTGAGCAAGTTCGACATAGTGTATTTCACGCAAAAAGCAGAGAAAACACAGGCATTAGCAGACCACATGGCAAAGAATCCCGTGGACGATGATTACAGGTTGTTGAAGGCCTACTTCCAAGATGAAGAGGTGGCCTTTGTGGGAAAGGACATTTCTGAAGAATATGATGGATGGAGAATGTTCTGTGATGGAGCTAAAAATATGAACGGATCCGGCATTGGGGCTGTTTTGATCTCACCCACCGGGAAACATTATCCGGTATCAGCAAAACTCGGATTCTTTTGCTCAAATAATATGGCCGAATACAAAGCCTGCACACTAGGTCTCAGATGGGCGATTGACTTGGATGTCTAGGAAATGCTAATAATAGGGGATTCAGACCTATTGATCCATCATGTTCGAGGTGATTGGGCAACGAAAATCAAAAGTTGTTACCATATTTGGAGTGCGTGCATAGGCTATGTAAAAGGTTTGTCAAAATAGAATTGAGACATGTACCAAGGGCCCAAAATGACTTCGTAGATGCCTTAGCCACTCTGTCTTCTATGATTTGACACCCTGATCACAATTACATCGATCCTATTCACATTCACATACATGAACAACCAGCTTATTATTTCCATGTTGAGGAAGAGCCTGATGGAAAGCCCTGGTACGATGACATTAGAGGATATTTGAAGAGTGGTGAATACACATAAGATGCAACAAATGTACAAAAGCGTACAATTCGTAGGTTAGCAACCAGATTTTTTTAAGTGGGAAAATCCTCTATAGGAGAACTCCCGATTTGGGGCTGCTAAGATGCGTCAAAGAAGGAGAAGCTCGCAGGCTGGTGGAAGAGATACATGCAGGCACCTGTGGCCCTCACATGAACGGTTTTACATTAGCAAAGAAGATTCTGAGATCAGGATATTATTGGCTAACTATGGAGACAGACTCCATTCGCTACGTCCAAAAATGTCGTCAATGTCAGACTCACGCAGATATGATTCGAGTACCCCCCAATGAACTCCATGTCACTAGTTCACCTTGGCCGTTCGCAGCATGGGGCATGGACATCATTGGTCCAATCGAGCCAACAGCATCTAACGGGCACAGATTCATTCTTGTCGCAATTGACTATTTCACTAAGTGGGTTGAGGCCACCTCTCATAAATCAGTGACAAAAAAAGTTGTGGATGACTTTGTCAAAAATAACATTATTTGTAGGTTCGGAATTCCTGAGTCAATCATCACCGACAACAGCACCAACCTAAACAGTGACCTAATGAGATCAGTGTGTGAGAAGTTCAAGATCAGTCATCGAAACTCTACAACATACAGGCCACAGATGAACGGGGTTGTTGAGGCAGTAAACAAAAACATCAAAAGGATATTGCGCAAGATGATCGATAACCACAAACACTGGCAGGAAAAACTACCTTTCGCACTGCTGGGGTATCGTACCACAATCAGAACTTCCAGTGGGGCCACACCTTACTTATTAGTATACGGCACTGAAGCTGTGATACCCGCCAAAGTAGAGATACCTTCCCTAAGGATCATCCAAGAAGCAAAGCTGAGTGATGCTGATTGGATACAAGGTCGGGTAGAGAATTTGGCATTAATAGATGGAAGAAGAATTAACGCCATTTTTCATGGTCAGCTCTATCAGAATAGAATGCCAGAGCTTTCAACAAGAAGGTTAAACCCAGACATTTCTCACCTGGGCAACTAGTTTTGAAGCGAATTTTCCCAAATCAAGACGAAGCAAAGGGTAGATTTTCACCAAACTGGCAAGGTCCATACATAGTCTCTCGAGTAGTGACAGGCGGGGCCCTTATACTTGCAGAAATGGATGGGGAAGTTTGGCCAAAACCTATCAATTCAGATTCTGTGAAAAAATATTACATCTAGAGATTGATTCATGCTCTTTTATAATTTGGAACTATGTCAGACCTGATTTCCGTTTAAAAGGGGATACGTAGGCGCTCCTATGGGGTTCGGTCTTATTATAAATAAAATTTTCATTTTCCCTTCTATTGATAACTGGGGCAGAATTTTTGAGATCCAGAATTTTTGAGAGGATCTCAAAAATTCCATCAAGATTTCACCTTGCACATCTTCATACTGGGGCAGAATTTTTGAGTAAACTTAAAAATTTCGCAAAAAGTTTCTTCTCAAAAAGCAGTCAGCTTACAACGAAGATCAAATGATAGCTCTACTTTTGAGTCAGACGTTGTAAAGTCTCAACCTATGCCATGGTCAAATATTCGACATCAGCTTTTACTAAATGATAATTTCAAAATCTTTCAAAGTTTCCTCTCCCTTTTTATGAAAAACAGATGCTCGAAGAGGTGTGGATGGCGAGCCAAAGGAGCACGCTGCGCCAAATCATGGATACAGATCAACCTTCCCCCCTTTAAACTAACTATTTTTCTTTGAATGTTGAAAATATAGGTACATATACAAAGGCAACTTCAACAATCAACATACCACATTTGAGCCCGACAAATGACACTCGACCCTTCCAACAAGGCGCATGTCCAAGATACTACATACCCTCCTCATTCAACTATGAAATTGCACTATGTCTGAGATCTAGGCTTGCATGACTACATTATGCCTGAGATCGCATTATGCTCGATGAAATGCATCATTGCATGTGCTCGATATTGCATATTCCCGAAGAAATGCATTATTGCATGTGCTAGATACTACATATGCCCGAAGAAATGCATCATTGCATGTGCTCGATACTGCATGTGCCCAAAGAAATGCATCATTGCATGTGCCCGATATTGCATCTGCCCAAAGAAATCCATTATTGCATGTGCTCGATACAGCATGTGCCCGAAGAAATGCATCATTGCATGTTCTCTATATAGCATGTTCCCGAAGAAATGCATCATTGGATGTGCTCGATATTGCATGTGCCCGAAGAAATGCATCATTGCATGTGCTCGAAGAAATGCATCATCGCATTGGGGTCTAGACTGCAATGTGCCCGAAGTTTGCATAAGCCCAAGATTGCATCGTGCTCGAAGTTTACATGTGCCCGAATCAAATAAAGTCATAAGTATTAAAAGATGCCAAAAATAGATAGGCTCTCTTTACTCATTACTCATATCCCAAAGGCGTCATCCTCTAAAGGCATCATCTTTAATGGCCTGCGGACTTCATGTCATGGCCTGAGGACTTATTTTATGCACATCATGTTCCTAAGGCGTCATAGTCTAAAGGCATCATCCTCATCATGGCCTAAGGGTTTAATTTCTGTCTATCATGATCCGAAGGTGTCCTAGTCGAAAGGCGTCATTTTCATTGCCCGCAGACAACATTTTCATGACCTAAGGATACATTTTGCGTATCATGTCCCTAGACATCATAGCCTAAGACATCATTTTTTCATAGTCTTATGGCAAACATCATGGTCTACATGGGAAAGTGCATCATGTTTATATTTACCGCTTATTCTACTCTAACCATTCTATTTAAGTCAAATTACAGCTATGCAGATTACAGACAAAACCACCAAAAGGCCCCAAAACCTAAAATTTATTCCCTTTTCTCTCCCTCTCTTCTCCAAAAAAAGAGTTGACGCCCCCCTCTCTCTCCCATTCTTTCCGGCGAGAGCCTCCGTCACCAGCGAAGTCAGCAGCCACTGGCAGCCATCCTCCTCCCCTCCTCTTCCTCTCCAGCCGCCATCTCCCTATCTTCTTTTCTCCTTTTTGGCTGTCCAGCCTGCTCCTCTCTCACTCTCCAACGAGAGGCAGCGGCGACCTCTTTCCCTTCCGGTCTTTCCTGCCTTCTCCCCGCTCCTCTCCTCCCTTATTCTTTTCCTCCTTTCCTCCTCGACTGACCGCCAGCAGCAGCAGCCACGACGACCAGCGATGGACTCCAGTTCCAACCAGCAGACGCACCCCTCTCTCTCTTCTCCCTCTCATCGTTCTTTCCTCCCCCTTTCCCTCTCCCCCACTCTCTCTGTCCTTATTTTTCTCTTCTCCTCTCTCTACCTCCCGTCTCTTCCCTCCCTCCTTATTCTTCTCTTTACTCTTCTTATTTTTAGTTTTTTTGCAGGGAAGCAGTTGCAACACCAGCAGCCACGACGAAAAGCAGCTCCGGCTATCATGAACAAGCAACCCGGCATTCACATGCGAAACCATCAGTAGCTCCAAATAGGCAGCAACCGGCGAGCTCCAACAACTGCGACAATAAACTCCAGCGTAGTTCAAAGTTTTGGGGGTAATTTGTAGATGGATCTCAACAGATCCGTCGTGGTATATCCTTCATTCTATTACTATTCCGTTTGTTCATCTTATGATTTATATATTCTTTTCAATAATTTAACTTTGTTCATTATACTTGTTATAATTTTGTTGATAAGTGTTAAAAATTACAACTGAATTGCTGGTTTTTTTCTGCTAATCTAGTGAATTATTCCTTAATTTTTTTCTGTTTAGCATGTGCTATGATATTCTAATCTGATTCTAGTTTGTCATAATAGTTCTGAATAATTATGACTCGTTTGCATACATTGTATCGAAACTGGTTTGGCAAGAAAAGTCATAAATGGGTTGGTTTGTTGGCTATTGATTATTCCTTTGTTAACTACGAGCAATTCACTAGCTCGTGCTCCTATCTGTTTAGTGATCTTACTACTTTTTAAATTGTCTTTATCTGTGGTAGCAAAATAAAAGTTTCTTGCTTGTCTGATTTGCATAATATTGGTTAATCAATACTAAGGTGATTTTATTGTATTGTGCTAATTTGGAACGATTTTGTTTCTCTTTGTAAGACAAGTTTTCCTCATTATTTGTTGGCTATTGTTAATTGATCATAATTGGCTTAATTCAAGTTGAATTGATTCTTACTTGTTATATTTTAGGAAAAGCTATATTTGATTGAACCGAAAATAAATTAAAATATTTTTTGATTTTAAATTCTTCTTTATTTAAGAAAAAAATATTACTCTCTTAATTTTTTCTTACTTGTTTATATTTGGTAATGAAATATTTTAAAACTTTTTGATTTGGTCCTCTTTTATAATAAGGAAAATAGAATATTAATTGATTCCTTAAAAAATATTTGTTTACCTTATTTGTTCCCCCCTCTTCTACTGTATAAGACACCCCTTTGCATTCTTTTAACACGCTCAATCACTCTCAACCATAAGTTCTTTCATCAACTCATTCATTCTCTCTCAATACAAGAACTAGATTTCTTAACTCTCTCATTGCTTTCTTGCTACTCTTGAACGAAATAAGTTTTCGGTAACTTTCAAGTGCTACTTTGCTTTTGTTCGAGTAAAGGTTTGATCAACTTGTTTTCATTGCTACCATTCCTAATCTGTTTAACTGGTTAGTATTCTTAATTAGCATTTACATTATTATTTTTTTGTATTCGTACATTTGTGTAAGCTTGTTGTTCTATTCCTTTTGTTATGTACAAGTTGTTAAATAATTGCATATGTGTCTCATCTTGTCTAAAATAAATTTGATTATTTGTGTAGTTATGTGATTGTTTTGTAAGGTTTCAAACTTGAAGTTAAAGTTGAAGAAGAGAGATCATTTGTCTAATTCATATTTGAATATATTTCTTATTTATTTATTTAACTTTTTTTTGTAATATTCGTATAACACTGAAACTCTCATATATGATATAAGATTTGAGGGATTGGCTATAAGGGGAGGGGGATATATATACATGCTAATTATTTTCTTTGCTTATTACGTTTTTTTATCTATGTGATTGATATAAATTTTCCGTCTATTACTAATGTCATTAGAATAGGCAACATATTGGAATCACCCAAATAGTCTATTTAAAATCAATTATTTGTTTGCCTTGTTTAATTAGTTTGAACCAATGGGAGCTTGTAAAATTAATAAAGTTAGTAACCTAGATCTTAGCTTTTATATGTTAATAATTTTTTTAGCATGCTAATGAACTTAACAAGAGAAAGCGAACCTTGTAAAAGTATCGATGTCATGATTGTTAATGTAAACCTTACTAATTTCTACATGTTCACATAGAAATCATGTTTGTAGGTTTGTAAATAGATTTTTAGCATACCCACTCCAATAAAATTTGTTGTGCATATTCCCCCCCCCCCCTTTTATATTAGCTAATAGTATTAATTAGTAATCTTATTTGCCCTCTTGAAGATTTCCGCATTTATGATGCAATATGTTGTTTTTTTAAAAATAATAATGATAATAAACTAAAATCATTTCATGCATTTAACAAATTACTTGGCTTTTGAATATATTTCATAGTAAAATCTTTGCATTTAATAAATTTACTACATCAATGTTCTACTAGTTTTTTCTTCTTTTTTTTTTTACAAAATTTTGCAACATGTTTTTTTTAAAAGTCATTGTTCAATCCTCCTTTAAAGCTTTGGATTGATTATGACATTCGTTTTTAAAAAATAAATTATAAGCACTATCTCCTAACATATCGTTAGTGGAAAGTCAAAGGAATTACGAGGTCTAGTTCCAATTTTCAAATTAAACCGACGCGTCTCCAGAAGTACCACCTACCCATGATTTTCAAAAGGAATTGTGTATTTATAAGTAAATATTTATGTGCCTATATGCAAACGAATCTCTTAAATCATTTTCAAAAATATAAACTATTGTTATTTTTCTAAGACAGACCTCAAATCAAAATTGTTTCTATGGTGGAGGAGCGCGATTAACAATATCGTGGCATCACCCCCTATAAAGAAACAAACATTTTTTTAAATAAAATTTTCTAGGCAAAACTTGCTCAATTTTTCAAAACTTTACTTTTGCACATATTATTCTTATTTGGTGTAGCATAATAAAATCGAGCTATCTTCTATATCTTTTGTGCATATTATGTCTTTTGTTTATGTCTTTATTAATTGCTTAATATTTGCTCAATATTTTATAACTTAGACTTGCATATTAATATTAATTAAAATAATAACATGAGTTATTTGTTCGATTTGTTTATAACATAGTCGCGTATGTCAAAATAAATAAAAAAAATGAGTTTGTTTGTTTATTTATTGCTATCACCTAGCCTTGCATGTTTAAATTAACTTAAAAAAATGAAATAAAAAATTAATTGCTTAATTTTATGTCATCACTTAGCAAGCATATTATTAAATAATAATGAAGTGACCTTGATTGCTACTTGTAACCCCCACATAGATTGCATGAGCCACGGCCGGGACCCACATTTGTGGACCTCGAGGGATGCCTAACATCTTCCCCCCTCGAGGTAATTTGAACCCTCACCCTGATCTCTGGCTCGTTGACCTTAGCTAGACTTAGTTAGGTTAGATAGGTGCCCTAACGCGCCTTAATTCGTTAGGTGGCGACTCCAAATTCAAAATCCCAAAAGAGTTGTTCGGTCGTGCACAAAACCCATTTTACGAAAAATAAGGCGCGACTGTAATAACATAATATTTTAAAAATCAAATATCAAAATTGCTGATATATTAACACTTTCTAATGTCGTACCCTATGACACCATATTCGCCCCTAATTTTTGGTCAGTTAGCATTATGTGTATACTGGCACTGTCTTAACTAAAGGTGAAAGGTACGTTTTTTATATGTAGTTTAATTATACAACTGGTTGTAGATGGAATGCCTTTAAAACTTTATGATTTTTTAAAGAAAAACTACATGTAATTTCTGGTCTTGGTAGTCAACATGAAACAATCATTTAGATGACAAATTTATTAAAATATTTGGGTGCAGCCAGCCAATACTGTTTACTTATTTTTAAGCTCATATTCAAAATTGTAGACCAGAAGTGCGATAAATAGAGTCAATCTTATACAACGAAATCTGTTTGACAAATTGTAGTCTCTAGATGCATGCATTATTTGAAGTAGGAAGTAATACTTGTTTAATTTATCATGCCTTTATATGCTTAAAAAATCGATATTATATATATATATATATATATATATATATATATATCAACCGAAGCATATAAAGGTATGGATCATTATATGAAACAATCACGTATATATTGAACCACATGGAGTAAGACGTAAGACTTGTTCAATTTATCATGCCTATCGATGGCGTTTCTTTCGATCAATTTTCGTAAAAAGAATACCACATCATGTTTTTCATTATAACTTGTGCTAAATTTAGAAAAATAGATGATATTTAGAGCATTAAATATTAGTTTAGATACTCAAATAAAAGAAAAATATCAAAATAGAGACACCACACAAGTGATTTGACTACTATCAATAAAACACTAGCCAAAATATTAATAGCTTAAATGTTTTTTACTTCCCGTGATACAACCCATAATGCCAAACAACATCCTCTTAATATTTCTAGTAATATAACAAAAAATCAAAAGGGTAAAACACAAGTTTATATACCCTAAAATTTACATAATCAACAATTTTTTTGTTAAAGATGCACAGTAACACTTGTAATTTTTGAGTTATTGGTGTTGACACCCAGTTTTGACCCACTACAATAGAATAATCATCTATCGCTTTAATTACAAATGATTTGAAATAATTGATTTTATAAAATTTGCAATAATTTCAAGTAAGTGAAGTAGCTATGCATCTTTATTGTTAAATTTGGTTTAGTTACTCTTACAGTGCGTAGATAAAAATATTATTTCCTTATCGTGTATCAAAGTAAATTGATTTTGATCATATATGTTTGATTGACATGAAACTTGTACATGTTAAATTAGCGTAGTTCTGTTTTGTGCATGCTAGAACCCCTCATGATTCATATTTTTTGTGTATCATTCATGGCCTTAAGGCTTAATCTTATTGAATATAGCTTGTCCATGCTTAAATACTTATTAAGTCATGTATAATATGCCTTCTTCATTCCAAAAAGTGGTTATAATTCATTTGTGTCCAGGGGGAGTTTTGTGAATCCAATGTTGTTTTCTTTAGCCTACCTTATATAATGTTATAACTTTAGGTAAGGTGCAATCTATGGTAGTTTTTGTTAGTGTGAAATTTTAAGATCATTTGAAATATATCATATGTTACATTATGTGTCATGTAATGTTCATTGGTGGGCATTATATTTGTATCTCATTACTCATGGTCATTAGTTCTTGTAACTCTTTTATTTCCACTAATTATTCTAGCTCTTTATTCTTGTAAACTATACAACTTATATGACATTCACTTATCCAATTTACTATTCATTGTCTTCTCATTTATTGCAAGAAAGAATTCATCACCTATAAATAGTGGTCTTCCTTGGAGTTGCAACGATGAAATATACAAGAAAATATATGTGAAAGTATCTCAAGAAAGATGAGAAGTGCAAAATAATATTATAGTATGTAGTAGCGAAAAAGAGAGTTGAAACAAAGAAAATATTTGAAGTCTTTGACGATATTCACTACACAAAAAGAGAGAAGTTATTTGTTGAAGAAAGGCGTTCTTTTGTGGAGCTTTCGGCTTCTCAACTAGTCCGGAGTTGTATGACATTATATTTTTGGGCATGTTGTATCCTGGAAGGGGAAAATCAATAGTGTTACTACTAGATCGGTAAAGATTATGATGCATTGAGCTTGAGTCTCCTTGAAGAGAGCGTGACAACGCCTCAACCTGAATATATATATTGATTCATTTATATATATAGATATATTTATTCATTTTTATTTTTTTGTTTTCAACTGTAATTTATTGTTTTGTAGTACAATATACTACACCAACAATTTTCGTATTTGGCAAAGTCATGTTCCTAATTTCTTTGCTTAAATTGAAAGTTAGCAAAGTCATGTTCCTAATTTCTTAGCTTAAATTGAAAGTTGTCTTAATTTCTTTAGTTGTTTGGTTATTTGAAATAAGTTTTCTCGGATATAATGTTGTTATCTAAAAGAGGGTTATTTGAAATAAGTTCTCAAAGAGGATGATTAAAGTTTTTGGGAATTTTGAAATAAGCTAAGACTTTGAATGTAAGACTTTTTTTCAAAGTGACTTGAGTATTTCTTTTGAATAATAAAAATTGATGATTTTAGTAATGTGTAATTTTGAATAAATAGCTCATTCTAATAATGTATTTATTAATATGAATTTTCCCCATGAGTTCACATAACCTTAAAGTAAACCTACGTGGTTTGACTTTATTTTCATCCTAAACTTATTTTTCTTTTCAAAATTTGGTCATGCTTTTGACTCTAAATATTAGCTTATAGAAATATAATTAGTTTATTTAATTATTTAACTCATTTTGACATACTCAACTTTATTGTTTTAAAAGTTAGCCTGACATTGCCATAATTGACCATTGAAAAGCTTGAGAAAACTTGTTGAACTCTATTCATATAGATTTTTGTACTTGATATTTTATATATATAAAATAAAAATAAAAATCTTATTCGATACTTAAATAAATGGAAAAATTAGTAAACTAGTCAAAATAAATAACATATTTAGTAAAAATATCCATACTTTATAAATATTAGCAATAATGTCAAAAATGTCATTATTTTAAAAAATTTATGTGTCCCAATTTTCTTTCTATTTTATCTCTCTTTTTCAATTAATTCTATATATCCTTTTTTTTAAAAAAAAATTATTCTCTCTCATATTTATCTTTTCAAATTGTTAATTCTCTTCCCCATTTAATTTTTTCTCTCTCATGGTTATCTTTTCTGATTTTCCTCCAACATTCAAGTTGCAAATATTTTTTTGCCATATATTTTGGTTGTTTTTTTAATCCAAAATTGAATCAACAAGAATCCCTTTGATTAAGGTATCTCTAATCTTTATCCTATTTTCAGATTTCTTTTCTAATTTTATTTGTGTTTAAATATTAAAAAAATGTTGTTTGTATTTTTCAATTTCCGTTATGATTTACTCTCCAATGGCTGAATCCAAGAGGCTTACTAGAGGTATTCATCTTAATCAACCACTGGTGATTTTTCATCCTTTAATTTATTTATTACTTAACAAATAGTGTATAATGTATGATCCGCTGCTAAAATAAGGGAAGAAAGAGGGTAAGAACATTTACAAGACTCATTGGTGTGCAAAACCTTCCTCAAATTTAGAACGCAAATGTAGAATCTTTGTCTACTCGTGAGGATCTTGAAAAAGACGACGAAGATCGCGAACAATTTTCTATTAGTTTGTTTTGTATTTATTGTTCTTTTTTAGAATTTGGTATGCTTTCTTAATTTGTATTCAAATCACTATGTATACTATCAATATTTGTATTTATTAAAAATTTCATGTTGCATGGTTTATGAATCTTGTATTTGTCCCTAATTTGTATTCATCCAAATGTATGTCAACTAGTTATGTATTTTATTTATAAGAAGAACAACTTTCTATTAGTTTATTTGTATTCGAATACAAATACAAATAATAGACATATTGGAATGAATACGACTTAGAAAAGGAAACAAGATCTTGAAAAGAAAAATAAATACACAGTGAAAAATATATATGAATACAAATGTATTTCTTAAATAACTATATTTTATTTGACATACATATTGGAATGAATACAAACTAATAAAGGTATGTCAACTGAATTTGACATTTTTTTCTAATTTGTATTTATTCTAAAGGTATGTCAACTAGTTATGTATTTTATTTAAGAATGAGTACACCAAATATTCAATTATTTCTTTCAATTTTATATTTCATTCACTTTTTCATCATACTAATTTTTTGTATTTTATATATTATTATATAAAATTCTAAATAAAAACTAGAATAAATAGAAATACAAATAAAATACATATTGAAATGAATACATACAGGATTTTTGAAGAAAAAAATAACTATATAGGGAAAAAATATATGAAAATACAAATATATTTTTTAAATGACTATATAGATAAATTCGGCATACCTATTGGAATGAGTACAAACTAATAAAAAACTATAATAAATATAAATAGAATATATTGTGGAATGAATATAATTTTAAAAAGGTAAAAATTCTGTAAAAAAAAACAAAATTTAAATTTTATTTGAAAATGTAACTGATGAGAAAATTAAGGATGCTTGCCTTTTTTTTGAAATATTCCCCCCCTTAATTTTCTCTTATTAAATAATTACATTCTTTAAATAAAAATAAATAATAAAAACATACATAACAAACTAAAATGACATTTTTACTAAATATTGAAGTTGTTGCTAACGAGTCCTCTTAAATGCTAAAATATTGACATTTTGAAAAATTTTACATAAAATTTTACTTTAAGCCCCCAAATTTGTTCAAACGGCTTTGACTGTATCATATTATAGCATGTCAACCCCTACTTCAGTTAGCATTATATGTATACTGGCACTTTCATAGCTATAATTGAATGATACGCTTTTTTATATTTATTTATGATTAATTATACCACTGGTCGTAGATGGAATGCCTTTTCAACTTTATGATTATTTTTTTAAAAAAAACTACAACGTATGTAACCTGAAAGAATCATTTAGATGACAAATTATTTAAAATAATATTGGGTGTTGTCAAAACTATTTACTTATTATTTAAGCTCAAATTCAAAATTGTGGACCGTAAATGCAACAAATTATAGAGTTAATCTAATACAACGAATCTGTGTTCAATATAATATATACCTATATACTTTACATGCTATCCTCATGCGTATAGCAACTCTCTCGAACAATTATTTTGATATCTTTATTTTGTTATAATAAATTTCTGAAGTTACCAAATACAGAACATAATATATATATTATATTTAGAAGTTGTCATGAGATATACAGCTAATAATATAAATTATGATATTATTTATTTGTGTTTAATCTGAATTGTCACCAGAGATCTAGGAGCTAAGTTATATTTATATTTTAGAAGTGTTAGAATATATATATATATATATATATATATATATATATAAAGATATAATTGTTTATAGTTGTTTATAAATATATTGACACACATGTAAGATTGTTCAGTTCGATTTTTTTTTATTTTCTTTTACAAAATGAAAAGGACATCATACTTGTTTGGCACGGTACACACTTAACAATAATCCACAGTTTTATTAAATATTTATTTTGTATATCGATAATATTTATTTAATAAATCTGTTCGATATCATTCTCCTCAATTGGTTCGGTCGATCTTTGAAATTTTTTAACACCCCTGCATACAATCATATATATCACACTTACATATTATTTCCTTTAATACACTTGCAAAATCAAACCCAAGCTTATGTGTCATTGACTCATTACACTATCTACCATCCTACGCTTCATGATTAACAGAAAATATCATTTTTCTACCAGTGTTGGTACTTCGAAGTTTGCACCATAAATCACATAAAGATATTGAAAATGCCAAGATATTTCGTTACTTTGTACTTTTGAAAGAGTTACTTTCTGCTCCTAAAAGAAAAAAAAGATTAAACATTTTGAAATAGAAAGCGCTAAACTAATAAAAATTCATAGCCACATTTAAAAATTACTATGAAGGACATGTGTGAGAGAGAGAAAGCAAGACAACATATTCAATCAAATCAAGGAACAGTGAGAAAAAACTACTTATGAGTACTATTGTGACGTCCCGCCACAATTCTAGCCAAATTTGACGACCGAATGGAGGAGGAGGAGCTAGAGTCTTGAAGAGGTTTGCAAGAAGGCTCTAGAACCTTCTAGTTTTGTGGAGAAGACTAGAGAATTCCCTAGAATTCTCTAGAATACTTTAGAACTTTGTAGAAGACTTTAGCATATTCTAGACAATGTAGAATTCTCTAGAATATGGACTAAAGTGTAGTCAGTAGAAGGACTTGTATAGTAAATTTTATTTACACTAAGGCCCTTAGGATGTAGTATAAATAGGAGGGCCATTCATTTGTAAATCATCCAACAATCCAACCAAGTAAAGTAGTAATACAAGGTTCCTTTTTCTAAAGTTCTCTTTGCCCTTTCTTAGTCTTAATTCATATTCTCTTAGCGTTCCAAGTTAAAGGCTTACTTGAGCTTACGAGATCGTGAAAGAATCGTGAGTAAGTTGTCAAGTGTCGCACGGAGTCTTAGCAAAAACTCTAAGTACGTGACAAAGTGGTATCAGAGCAGGTTGATCGTAAGAGAATGGCCAATGAAGGAGATGTAAACGGCGCCAGCACCAGCAATGTCCGCATGGATGGAGGTAAGAAGAACCGAAAGGTGAAGAAGAATCAGAAGGGTAATGAAGAGATGCTGCCCGAGATCGCACCGAGTGAGGCGCTAAAATCTCATCCACCCTCGACTGTCGGGGCGAGTGACGAAGAAGTAGGCGAGGATGCCGTCGACGTTACTGCCGGAGAAGACTGGGTCATAAGGGTAGAAGTGGCTAGACGAGCCGTGGAGATATTAGGCCGACGCTTAAACGCGAGTGACAGCAAATTTAAGACCCTTGAAGACTTCACTCTCGAGGAGAACGACAACATCCGGCAGGAGTTGGAGGCACGCCAGCGGGGCGAGTTTGAGATGAAGGAGGCCATTACATCCTTGGAGTGTCGGCTTATGGACGCGCTCAGCATGATTGAGGCATTAAAGACCGAAGTGAAAGAACTCAAGGAAGACAGGGAGGTTGGAGGATCAGCATCACTTGACTGGGAAAGGGAGGCCAGAGTCGAGGCTCCCAAGCCACCTATGTTTAAAGGCGTCCGCGACGCGCAAGAGGTGGAGAATTTCCTATGGCATTTGGAGAACTACTTCAAGTGTAGTCGGGTGCGAAGTGATGAGAGCAAGATCAACACGACTGTGTTGTATCTTTCGGAGATGGCCATGCTATGGTGGAGGCGTAAAGAGTCTGACATCAAGAGGGGGACGTGCACCATAAACACGTGGGAGTAATTCCGCGAAGAGTTCAAGAAGGCGTTCTTCCCCAACAACGTCATCTATGAGGAAAAGCGCAAGTTTAGGGAGTTAAAGCAAAAAGGCAGCATACGCGCGTATGTGCAGGAGTTCACCATCCTCACGCTTCAAATTCCTAACCTCACGGATGAAGATATGTTGTTCCACTTCATGGATGGGCTGCAAAGTTAGGCCAGGACGGAGTTGGAGCGGCGACAGGTCAGGACTATTGATGAAACCATCACACAGGACGAAGCTTTGACAGACTTCAGGCAGGAGAAGTCTTACAGTGCCGAGGATGACGACAAAGGAGGTAGTCATGATAATGGTGGGGGAGATTATGGCCAAGGCAAGGAGCAACGACCACAACCCAAGAGGCGAGGCGAGGAGCAACGGACTCACAAGCATGATACCTATAGGTCCAACGACAAGAAGTCCGGAGATCATGGCAACACGGTAAAGAAACAGGTTGCCAAGGGAGATGGTTGCTACATATGCGGTGGGCCGCATGTTTATGCAAAATTCCCTAAACTGAAGAACCTTGGTGCTATCCTACGAGAGAGGAAGGAGAAGGAAGCACAAGAGGAAGATGAAGTTGAGGAGACTAAGCAGTTGGGCTTGACAAGTCTATGCGGAACTGTCACCTAGCAACCACCGAAGCCGCCGAGGCAAGAGAAGCCAAGGCAAGAGAAGCCGAGGCATGAAGAGCAGAAGCATGTGGAACAGGGGCCTGCAAAGTCTAAGGCATGCGTTCAATACGTCGACATCACGATCAATGGAAGACGTGCTCGTGCGTTGGTCGACACAGGTGCAAAGGTCAATCTCATGGCCAAGACGGCAGCAACGAGGTTGGGGTTGCGTTACAGTCCAAGCAACGCCCAAATCAGGACGGTCAATGTACCACCGACTCCCGTAGATGGAGTTGCGCACGGAGTGATCATCACGATAGGCGCAAGGTAAAACCAAATTCACCGTTGCTCCCTTAGATGTTTTTGATATAATTCTTGGGCAGGAGTTCTTCCAGCAGTGCCATGTGGTGATCGATCCGTGCCTCCAACAATTGATGGTCATGGAGAAAGGAGGAACATGTATGGTTCCCATGGTGAAGGCACAGAAGACAGAGGGACAAGTCCGGCGGACGGCCATGAAGCTCGAGAGGGTCGATGAGGGAAAGAAGATGACATCTGCAGCTACCATTGCAAGTTTGGGAGAAGACAATGGTGCTGAGAAGGCCTTGCCACCGCGCACGAAGAAGGTTCCAAGAAGGAACGCTGCCGCGATGAACGAGAAGCCACCGAGGCACTTGCCTCCTATGAAGGAGGATTTTCGAAAGATCGAGTCGAGAGAGATCGGGCAACCGCTGAAGAAGCTGCTCGAAGGGATAGATCGAGTGCGTGAATTGATGATCGCTTGACGAAACTCGGACACCGATACAGCCGCAATGCGACGTGGTCGTTGCATCAATAGGTGGGGGAGAGTGTGACGTCCCGCCACAATTCTAGCCAAATTTGATGACCGAATGGAGGAGGAGGAGCTAGAGTCTTGAAGAGGTTTGCAAGAAGGCTCTAGAACCTTCTAGTTTTGTGGAGAAGACTAGAGAATTCCCTAGAATACTTTAGAACTTTGTAGAAGACTTTAGCATATTCTAGACAATGTAGAATTCTCTAGAATATGGACTAAAGTGTAGTTAGTAGAAGGACTTGTGTAGTAAATTTTATTTACACTAAGGCCCTTAGGATGTAGTATAAATAGGAAGGCCATTCATTTGTAAATCATCCAACAATCCAACCAAGTAAAGTAGTAATACAAGGTTCCTTCTTCTAAAGTTCTCTTTGCCCTTTCTTAGTCTTTCTTCATATTCTCTTAGCGTTCCAAGTTAAACGCTTACTTGAGCTTACGAGATCGTGAGTAAGTTGTCAAGTGCCGCACAGAGTTTTAGCGAATACTCTAAGTCCGTGACAACTATACCCAATAGTCAAGACTTCCAGTTATACTCCTTTAGAGAGGGGTCGAGAAGGGCACAAAGTTAATAAAGACCAAAAAATGTTTCTACAATCCAAGGATACATAAAAAATTTAGTCCTTTCTCAAAAATTCAAAAAATAAAAATTATTTTTGATATTTTCAAATAAACATGATAACTAATAATAATAAATATCATATGTTCCCGTGATTATTTTACCATCATGTCAAACATACATATTGGAATTAAATAATTAATTTAATGATATTCTTTTTCTATTTTATTTGAAAATCATTCAAATGGATTAAAATTATGAGTCTCAATATATCATAAATTTTTTTGTGCTGATCCATCTTTAGATTAATTTTGAGTACCCTTACAAATTTGTTTCATAGGTGTTTAACAAACAAAAACAATGACCTACGTGATAAAAATTAGAATGAATCATCTCATTCTTTACAAAATGATAAAAAAAATTATGACTTTACATTTTGTCTTTATGTTCATGAAATTAGGAGAAAAATTTAGTACAGTAAGGAAATCATTTTTTTAAAAACTAATTTATATACCGGATGGATGAATGTTTTTATCTCAACAATGTGAATTTAAAAATATTAACAAAAGTTAATATCATATATATTGCACTAATTTAACGTAAGGTAGTTAAAATAATAATTTACATAATTTGGTTAAAATGATTTTAACTGATGATTAAATAATAGTAATAAATAAATATATATTTCTCAATTTATTAGATAATGAGATATATGTTTTGGGATTATACATAAAAAGAGAAATCAAATAAATTAGACGCTTCAAAAATTAATTTTACAATCCAAAAACAAAAGTAACGCCATGAAATCTAAAGGTCTAAAGAGAACAAAAGGAAAGATCATAACATGCTCTAAATTTTATGAAAATTTTATTCTTGAAAACCTTGCTTACTGGATGCATTCCTTATTTTGAGAATTGCAATTGTGATTAATAATGGATTTAACATGTTAATTGGTCCATTATCATATTCCTAAGAATGTTTGGAAAATGTGAATCAATTGAATTTTGCTGAAAATTTGGAAAATGGACAATTTTCAAAAATAATGTATTCACACTAAGAAATAATGAATTTTACTTTTGTTTGACAATTGTTTTACAAAAGTAGGGCCATCATGTAGGGAATTAATTAAAAATGAAGTTCTGGATATTGAAAAAAAATGGCATTATTGATCTTCCTGATAAGAGACCTATACCGAAACATGTATTATTTAGGATGCAAATTACAAATAAAGGGTGACAAATTTATTGATATATGACATGAGAGGGGAGAGATTTGAGGAGTGAATGAAATGAAGAATGTGTTGATGTCTATTTACTTGAGTCATGGACTTAGTCTAGAAAAATCTTATAATTTATAGTTTTAAGAATAATGATGTAACTTATGCAAAAATTTATCCACTTGAAAAAATATATTTACAAATTTAAAAATAGAATTTATAGAATTTTAAAATGAATATATATGAAATAACCATATTATCCTTGATTGTCCTCAACTTCATATTTTTTGTATAATAGAAAAATATCAAATTTTGACCCGTCAACTTTAAATTTAAATCAAACTTACGTTAGTTCACTATTTAGGTTAATATGTTTGAAATCAAATAAATGTAAAAATTTAATTATATATTTTCATGAAGAACTACACATTTATAATCTAGTAAACATTTTAGTTTACTTTAAATGCAAATATACAATCCTTTTCGTTTTATCTGTAAAATTACTTTCAAATACATAATTCATATATAATTTCAGAAGTGTAATGTTTTTAGTAGGAAGAACGTAATGGTTACACTCATGAAATTAAAATGTTGGATCTTCCTCTTCAGCTAGAATGCAAGGGTCATTCCTTAATCACATTTTTTTGTGCATATATAACTCAAAAGTGGAGGTTACTCCTTGCTATAGGTGTATACGATTTCGAAAACATCTCATCGTAGATTTTCTTAACTGTTACAAGTCACTGGGCTGACTCTATGTGAGTAAAAAAAGTAAAGTAATAATAAAATGAGTTAATGATGATTATAATAACTAAAAATATTTATAGAAACTATTTGGTTTTCTTGTTATCATTCTTGATGGATTTTAATTTGCGTGAAGTTGTACTTTTACCTTTGATTTTTGTTAGAATGAAATTAATTTTTATTTGTGGTTGTCTTAAATACAAATATGTCATCCTATTCATTTTATTTGTAAAATTATTTATTAATATCTTTTTCTTTATTTCAATCTATTTTATATTATTAATTTTATCATACTTATTTATTTTCAAGTATATTAATTAGTGTCAAAACAAAAGTGAAAATAATAAATTCATAATGTATTTTTATATTAAAGTAGGCATTTTTTATAAGCATTATGTAGAAAAATATTAAGAGTTAAATTAAAGTAATAGTAAAATAGAATAATGAATAGATATTACAAGACTCACAAAAAAAGTGAAGTAATAACAAAATAAATTAATAGTAATAACAATAAATAAAGATTTTCTAAAACTATTTAATTTTCTTGTTATCATTCTTGGTAGATTTTTGTTAGCGTGAAATTATATGTTTACCTTGATCATTATTCACTTCATATATAGAAAAATGTTGCTAGAATTATTTACTATCTTCCTTAATAATTTTTGTTAGAATGAAATTACATCTCTTCTATATATATATATATATATATATATATATATATATATATATATATATATATATATATATATATATATATATATATAGAGAGAGAGAGAGAGAGAGAGAGAGAGAGAGAGAGATGAAGAAAGATGTAACACATTCAATTTATCATGCCTTGCGATAGTATTTCTTTCGATCAATTACGTTTTTCATCAATATCTGCCAAATTCAGAAAAAAAAAGATGATATTTAGTGCATTAAATATTAATCTAGATACTCAAATAGGAGAAAAAAATCAAATAGAAACATCACACAAGTAATTTGATCACAATCAATAAAACACTTGCCAACATAATTAATAGCTTACTTGTGTTCGTACTTCCCTTAATAAACCTCTTTATATTTCTAGTTATATAACAAAAAATCAGAAGGGTAAAATCACAAGTTTATAAACCCTATATGATCAACATCAGTAAACACTTGAAAATTTTGAGTTGTTGGTGTTGACACCCAATTTTGACCATTCACAATGTGTTGGGTTTTGATTCTTTTTCTCCTGCTATATGGATAGTAAAATTCAAAGGTTTTGGATCTCCTTCCTTTCCTTTGTGAATAAATTTAGCTCAAATTTGACTAACCACTTTTGCACATGTAAGACTTTCTTTTGAGAAGAATCAAAAGAGATTGAGAGAATCTATATAGAGAGAAAAGTGAGAAAATGCAGATTTTCGCACAAGCCCTAACAATCAATTTCAAATCGCAATTTTCGCTTCATTTCTTGTCCGCTTGAGCTGATTTATAGACACCTTGTTCTTTCAACTTAATCTTTGATTGAAAACTGAGAGAGGGTGATTTAGAGTCAGGTAGCTTCATGTTTTAGCTGGTGAATAGTAGCTACGAGTTTGTGTTTTTGGCTTCTTTAATTTCTCTAATTTTTGGTGGTATCTTGTAGCTGTGTTGTTCATTGTTTGGCAATTTGTTGGTGGCCATTTTGGAGAAAACTTTTGTAGCTCTTGTTGATTATAGTGGAGCTCTGACCTTGTGATTTTTGCTCTTCACACCAAACATGTTTTCCACGTTAAACTTTGGTGTCTCGTGTGTTTTTTTTTATTTTTCTTGCTTGGTTGATTTGTTTACTGCCCAAATTATTTTATTCTTGCATTATTTTGTCTTTTCTTTGTTCAAATAGAAGGTAAAGTTTTCACTTGGGGTTTTCTTCAGCTATCGCCTATTGTGTACATTTATTTTGTGTTTGTCTTTCTCAACATAATATAAGTTAATCATCGACCTTCTTTAATTGCAAACGATTTCAAATAATTGATTTTACAAAATTCGCAATGTTTTCAAGTAAATATAGTATCTATGCATCTTTGTTGTTATTTTTGGTTTAGTTAATCTTGCAGTGAGTCAATTAAAATATTAGTTCCTTACCATGTATTAAAGCCACTATGTTCATGGTCATCTTGGGTTTAGAGATTGCTGCTTGCTAATAGAGTGTTAATATTTTGCTCTCTTATTTGAATGCCTTGTCCGTTCTTAATTCATATTCACATATAAAAACATTCTCATCAACATGTGCTAATTTACTACCTTTGATGATATATATTTGACATGAAGCTTGTACATATGTTAGATTAGCGTAGTTTCTGTTTAGTACAAGCTAGAACCCCTCATTATTCATATTTTATGTGTACCATTCATGGCTTTGATAGGGTTTAATCTTATTGAATATAGATTATCCATGCGTAAAACTTATTAAGTCATGTATGTAATATGCCCTCTTCATTCCAAAAAGTGGTTAAAATTCATTTGTCTTCAGAATGTGAATTTTGTGAATCCAATGTTGTTTTGTTTTACCTATCTAATATAATGTTATAACTTTAGAAAAGGTGATTCTTCGGTAGTTTTCGTATTTAAAAATCCAGTAAAGGAGCCAAGTGGAAGGTCACAAGCCCATAAATGAGCCATGTCACTCTTCACGGAGCCTTAGACGTTGCCTTCCAGTTTTGGACAAGAGGGGATCCCCTCCCATGAGCCCATATGACTCGTGGTTCCACATGACCTGTAATGGCGGCCGTGAAAGGGAGGCTAAACCACCTCTAGGCTGGCCTCCTCCAACGAGTCCCTAGGCAGCTCGTGAAGGTCGAGACGACCCGTGAAGGTGGGCGTTTGGACGAGGCTGGATTCACCAAGCCACTGGTCTCGGGACAACGACTGCCTAGACAACTCGCGTGGGCAGTTGGGTCTTTTCCAAATTATTTTATCTTAATACTATGTCGTTTAGCCCTTACCTACAACCCATATGTAAGTGACTTTAACCCCAAAAATCACCAATTCAAGTCATTCTCCTAAATTTACCAAAGAAAATCAAGTTCTTCCTCTCCAAAATATTTTTCTCTCTAGAAACCTGAAGAAAAAACGGTTCAACCTAGGGTTCCAAGGTAAGTCTCTAATTCCACCATTGAAGGCAAGCTTTTGGCATTGAGGTATGATAGTTTTCATCCACAAATTCTTTACATTCATTGAGTTCCCTAATTCTCCGATTTTCAACGTTAGAATTCCCCAATTGAGTTAGGGTTTTATTGAATTGCCATGAGTTATGCATGAATTGATGAAATATTATGACTTTATGATGATTTCCCTATGAACCCATGTAAATCCAATGTTTTCCAATTATGATGATATCATGTGGGTTTTGAATTATAAAAGAAGAGATAATGAATTAAGCATGTTCTTATCAGATTTATGTAAATATTTTTAAGGACACTTCTATAGTGAAGTATCAATGATGATGATTGTTGTTGTGTTGTTGAAAGGATTTCTCATCTAAAAATTAAAGTATGTTTTGTAAAAGGATATTCTCACATAACTGATTTTTAGGTTTGAAAGGTTTTCTTAACTAAACTTTAACTAAACTATGAATCAAAGATCTTAGAAGCTATTCTAATAAGAACTAATTTGTATTAGTTAATCATACATTTCCATAGATGATGCATTACCTAGATTGGATTGGTTATTGAATGATACCTTTCATATAACATATGACTTAACTTGGATTGACAAGATGACGTGCCCTTCCATGGATAATAAGAACAAGCTAAGAAAGTGACTACTCTATGAGAATTATGCTTAGCACCCCGAGGATATTGATATGGAGGCTCTCCCGTTAGTAGAGGGTGAGTTTCTAGAAGCAATCTCTTACGCCTTACCTATATTCCCTTATAAGATGATTGTATAGATAGACATTAGCTAGTGTATCCACAATAGCTCGAAGTTCATGGTCCTTCATTAACAAGTTGGATTCCCCGTTTTGGTGTGAGGTAGACACCAGATTCCATATTGATAGTTCACGTGGTCTTATCTATCGGTTAAGGCAACTTCCCACAAATAAGAAAAGTTATGATGAACTAAGGTTACTTCAAGGAAGTATCGTAAGTATGTTTTAAGATGATGTTCATTTGTATTGATCATGGCTTTATGACATGGTTTATAAATCTTAAGATATATGTTTTAGCTTGATCATTGCATACTTATGAAAATGTCCCCTTTTAGCATGATTTAAATTTTTTATGCATAACTATCATACTTGGTACATTACTTTGTACTAATGCATACTCTTGCCTATAATTCCCCAAATGTGCAGCCTGACTGTCAGGGTTCTCAGTTTCATGGCTAGAGTTTGATTGTGTATTTCTATAATGACCCTAAAAACGAACAAGCGAAACTAGAGATAACGTGTGTGCATTTGAGTTTCATGTGAAGTTTGAGGTTGTTTGATTTTGTTGTAGGTAGTAATAAGCCCTGGTTGAGGTCTTAAGGGGATAGGCGTTAAGGTATGACCCCCCAAGGACCATCCTAAGGGTCCCTGAGGAGGACCCTAAGTCTAAACCCCAATATCCCAAGGAAACCACGAAAGTTGCCAAAATATTGTGAACCACGGATCCAATCCACGGCTAGTAGATTGATCTACCACTCGTGGTCTTGCTCCGTGGGTCAAGGCCACCAAAACATGGTTGAAGACCAAAACCACAAACCCACAGTACAGGGCATAGTCCTATCCATGGTCCGTGGATGGGGGGTCTCGTGATTGAGACCTGTAATCTAGTGAGGGTTCGGCCAAGGGGGGGGTGAATTGATAAATTCACTCCAAGTCTTTTAAAGTACATGGACGGTTATTTTATGTATTTAAAGAGTATTAAAAGTGTTAAAAAACTATTTTAGACTTTATTATTTTGAAATCCCCAAAAGTTCGAAACCTCTCTTCTCCTAAACTCTCTCTCAAGGAACCTCCATTGGAGGTGGAAATTTCAAGGTTCCAAGGTCAAATTCTTCAAGTTCAAGAAGAAACCCAAGTTTTACTCAATCTCATGGCTCATTCACCAAACGATTTCAAAGTGTTTTTAATGACATTATATGATTATATTACTATTTTATTTATGATTTATGATGAAAAACTCTATGAGCCCGTGACTTCTCTCAAATTCCTAAATTTTTGCTTTATGAAGTGGGTTATTGATCATGAATGAATGTTGATGAATTATAACTAAATTGATTTAGATTATGAAAATGTATCATAATCTATGCCTAATAATGGTGAATTATTGTTGTATTGATGTATTTGTGTTGGTGAATTGAGATGTAAGTCCTTGAAGGCAAATTATGATCAATCTCTTGTTTAATTAGATTTGTGATTTAGATGTTGATCCAAAGGTGGAGGTGTTTACTTGTTGAGTATAATGTGATATTAAATTGAAGTGATATCATGATGTTGAATATATGAAGGTGATGTGAAGTATGTGTGTGATCTAAATAAATGAATTTGTAATCATGTGTAGAAGCTATTTGTGTTAGAATTGAATGTTATCTCTTTATTAACACTTGTGAATAATGATGATGTAAAAGGCTGCCTCACACACACATATTCACGTATCTATACTAATGTTAATGAATAAGTGTTGATTTAAAGGCTTTTCTCAATTGTTCACTAATGAATGAATGTGGGATTAGAGGTGGATGATCAACCGCGAGTTGAGGCGGAGAGTCCAGTAACAATCTCAATATCTTTTGAGTTTTCCAATGAATGAATAATTTGTTGGGATGGATACTCATACATTAATAAATGCGGGGTATCTAGTAGCAATCCAGATATATTTTTAATGAATGCTGGGTTTGGGATGGGTGCCCATACGTTAGTAGAGGAAGGGTATGTAGTAGTAATATCTTATCCCTTAATGAACGAATATTAATACTCTGTAGGGAATAATTCCAAGCACCGAGATGATAGTGATATGAGATGAAATCCCTCATGTGAGCTGAGGCGGGGTTTCTAGTGTTAATCTCTTGAGATGGATGCCCTCAAGAGAGATGAGGCGGGGTATCTTGTAGAAATCTCTCTATCCCATAACTATGTGCCCATATAGGTCTAGCTAGTGGATCCACTCAAGGTTAAACAAATGACGACCCTACCTTAGGCAATTGGGGATCTCTTATCTGGTGAGGGGCAGTGACACCAAGATTCCATAAATTTCTCATATGGTCTACGTTTGTTAGTTTTACCCCTACAAATAAATGTTAATTAACTATAACTTCCTAAGGATACACTATTTAGTGTAAATAGTGTGGGTGGTGGAGTGGGACACCAATTATGCATTACACAAGTAGGCATTTGAGAGAGGTCATGGTGTGTTCCTTATAATGCTAATAAATGAATGGGATCTTATAATGACCCTTTTGATAATGTTTACCTAATTTCTAATGACTGAAAGTGATGTAAATAAATTGGTTGAGTAATGTTGTCTCTTAAATGCTTAAGAGTAAAGATGCATGCTATACTTGAATCGTATCATGAGTTGTTTCCTTATAATGTCTTATTGTATATGAATGTGCTTGATTATGATTACTTCAAAGGAGTACATAGTGTGAGTAGTATTATGGGATGCTACTTGCATATTGTATAAGTATGACTTAGGGGTTGTCTTAAGTAATGCTCCTAATGTGACAAGTTGAATTATGTAATGTTTATGTCACTTAAATGCTTTATCGTGGAAAGGTGAGAAGGATTGAAACTTGAACTTAATTTTGGTGACCTTAGTGTGGATGGTGGTCTGAGACGCTATTCATGCATTGCACAAGATATAACATGATGGTTACTTGAGGTGAAGGTTAAAAAGGTAAGGGTAATGGATTACATGTTGGTATTGTCTAAATGAGATATTGTGGTTTTTATGATGATTATAGTTGTGTTGTATGTCTCCTATGCCATTGTACAAAGATGTTTCAAAAGTGGTATAACGCATGATTTCCAACCAAGTGTCCTTTTTAAAGCATGTTTTTGCATTATCATCATACTTAGTACATTTTTTTGCTAATATTTCTTCATGTTCTTTTGCTAGAATTTCTATTTCTCCAAGAGTTTGTATGTCCTCATGGATTCGAGGACAAAGAACTCTTATGTTTTATTTTGATGCAATGGGTCGTGTACCTTTTATGTTTTTAGATTGGGTCTAAGATGGCCATGTGAGACTTTAGTATTCCACTTCTTTATAAATGAGTTTTCAATGGTTGGTTTTATTAAGAAAAATTATAATACCACACTATTTTCTATTCCCTATGTGATGAATGAATGCTAAGAATCTTGTAAGATACCCCTTCAGGGTCAAGTACGTCGTGTCACATCTAGGGGGTGCTCTCGAAGCATGATAGTTTTCGAGCTTTGGTGAATCCTCAGGATTTGAGGATAGACTTCCATTATTTTTAGTATCTTTCCTATTTTTAGGTTTGGACATAATGTATGTGGGAGATTCTCTAACCGACAACCACCACTATGAGCCTAAGTGGTGATACAATATCTTGCCTATGCTATCAAAACTATCATATACTTTGCCATCACATAGAACTACTTAACTTAGTGGATCCACTAGCTTAACTTACGTGATCATCTAAAAAGTATGACCCTTTAATACCCATGATGACTACATGAGTTTCATGGAGATTTGAGTTAATATGAAATCTCATCCCCACATCGGTGCTCAATACTACTCCCAAAATATACTTTAGCTCATGCTTTTACAAACAACTTCATTCTTGGGTTGAGATAATTGTTCAACACTTAGCTTTAAAATCTCTCTTGGAATCAATATTCTATTTTCTTGTTCAAATCTCTTTTGGGAAATAATAGTTCTCTTATATCTTTTGAGAAATGAACTCAACTATTTACTCTTTCCTCAACTTGAAAACTTGATTCTTAAATCAACTCTTAGGCAATACTTAGTTCCCTTTTATTTCTTTGAAGGAAAGACTTCAACTTGTCACTCTTTACTTTAACTTGAAACTTGAGCCTTAAAACGAAGTTAAAAAGTTTAGTAAAGACTCCTAAAAACCTTTAATAACTTTGCTTTGACTTACTTCTTAACATTAGACTTGACTTTTAACTTCTTTGACTTTAATCTTAACTTTCCTTGAATTGGATTATGAATTCAAGGTTATGATTTGTGTTCTTTGATAATTTCTAGGTGTTTGGAAATTATTTGAAGTAATTAGAATCATTGGAAGGTGTTAACATACCTTAAAAGGACTTAAAAAGGCTAAACTACGAAAATTGAGTGAAAAATGCCGATTTGGAAGCGTTCGTGGTGCGCCTCAGGAGACCACTTGGTTTGAGGCACCTTTCTGGTGCACTGTAGGTGCGCCGCCGTAGGCTTTTTGGCACAGATGGGGCGCGCCATGCTTGGTTCTACCTAGATGCTCTTGAACGTTGTTCTTCTCTCATTTTCTAATCCTAAATTGCCTAAACCTCCATAGTTCTATTCCCAAACCCTTAGGATCATCAATACCTTCAATACTCAGTAGATCTAACTCGAAAAACAACTTGAAAATTACAAATCAACATCAATGGGAATTCAAACAACTCAACCAAAAGGGATTCAACAAGACTCATCAAGAATTCACTTCTAATCATGTAAACAATTCTAAAACCACTGAATTAAAACTAGTTTGGTGTGTAGATGACTTAATCCTACATGAAGGATCTCACTTACCTTGGTAAGGATCACCTCTGACAAATTTCTCTCGAAATACCTTGGCGTTCTTGGCGAATCCTTGATGTTTCTCCCTTTTCCTTCTTTTCTTCTCTCTTCTCGAAGCCTAAGCGTAAATTTAAACATTCTAATCTGGCTAAAACTGGGTTTTACTCCAAATAAATCCCTAAAACTAAATAGAAAAATAATTGGTGAAAAAACTAAATTTCTCTTCCTTAAATTCGAATTGGGATCTTCCTGTCACATCCTGGAATGCCCCCTAGAGGTAATCGGCATCGTCTTTCTCTTTGAGGACTAAGACTAGCCTCTTAACTTTCATCATTACATTCATAGGTCAAAATTAGCGGAAATTTAAAACGTTTTACTACTTCTACATTGAGATTTACATAGACCTCTACATACACGTAATAGATATATATCGAGTATACAAAGACCCTTCATATAGGAAGATTACTTAATCTTCTACTTTTATTGCACATAAGTATATAGAACATAACATAGTCTCAAATAGTCGTCTCGTCTCATAACGATCTAATAAGAGTATATCAAATTGGGACTAGACCATACATCAATATAATAAGACCATATATAGGTCATACAACGTTTAGTGTCCAAATAAAAAGGAAAGAACATGAGAGTCTTAAAACTAAAGCTACATCATAGGCTTGATAGTGACATTTCCCTTGGAAAGTGAGGACGTAGCCAACTTGGATGATTAAGAACTTCAAGTCTTCTTCAAAGTCTTCTCCAAAAAGTCCTTCAATGACCAAAACCTAAAATGTTGGGGAAAAGGAAGAAATGGGGTTAATACACCACCTATACTAAGTATGAGACCATATGCAACCATATAATATCAAATCATACTTAAAAAGGACATTTCATTAAGTATGCAATTTACTTTGAAAACCTTCATGCACATTCAACAACACCATACCAATCAATAAAACATTTTCATTAAGTCATAGGCACGTACATCACAAAACCAACAACATCAAGTCTAGTCAAGTCAACATGCACATCATATAATTGAATACATAGTCAAGTAACTCTATCATGAAGTCATCATAGCAACAAGTATGAATAACAGTTAATTATAACATAACCAAAGCAAGATAATTACCCATGAACCCCTCTTAAGTAGACAAGTGCAATGACCAAGCAAATCCCCATAACCAACCTCCTACTTCACATAGCATAGAATTTAAGAGTACATATCATTATACTTTAACAATGTAAACCAACACATATTCATAAGTGACTCCAATCCACATATAATAGCAACAATGTGAGTTCATCATATACATATCATGTACCAGTATAAGCATATTCATACATAAGGACATCCTCCTAAGGTTTCCCTCAAGGCAAACTAGTGCAAAACATAAGTAGAGTCCGATACCCCTGCCTAAGCTAAATCAACCTCTCAAGTCATCCTAGTTGGTTTGTACTTCATTACTTCTTTTTAGTTTAGGGAAAACTTGACTTAACCGACATCGACCACAAGATATAAGTGTGGAATCCAGTGTTGTAAAACCTTAAACCGAAGGAAGGTGGTCTACCAGCCAAAGTAAAACCAAACATAAACATAGCTTTCTAGGTGGATTCACTAGCTAGCCTTCCTATGGGGGCAACATAATTCAAGAACTAAGAGATAGGTATAACCCCTCTATATACCACTTGACAATTGGGGATTCCTCTCATGGGGATCCAATGGATGAGTTTCCATAATAGGGAAGTCAACACCTCATGTGGAACTATAGGGTGAATCTTCCTCAATGTAAAGTCAATACCTCCCATTGTCAAGTTCACTCGCTATTATGCCATGTCCCTTTTGAAATATCTTTAATATCCTTATTAATCATCATAAATTAATTTAGGTCATAGGGTCTAAACCTTGTATAATCATCATCATCATATCTCAATAAGAATTGCATGAGTATTGTCCTTTCATTACAATTCATATAGGTGAGGTTAGCACATTAACATTTTCATATCATGATAAGGCACATTGGTAAATCATTCACCATCCTTATAACATTTACATCTTAGCCAACACCTCACAAACCATAGTCAAGACATTTCAATTCAATATCATACCAACCCTATCAATCTTAATACGAGGCATACTCCAATACAACATCATTACTTATTCACAATCAACGATAATTGAAGTAAAGAGTAGGGATCACAAGACTTACCAAGTCTTCTTCGTACTTCATCATCAAGGTCTTACCATCAACCCTTAAATTCAATACAATTAGGGTATATTATCATCATATAACCATAACCAACATGATAACAAGGCTAATTGAATCACTACATCATAATCCAATACTAGTTCATAGCTTAAGGTAAGATACTTAGTCAATTCACAACATACTTCATAACATAGATCAACTTCTCAAAAACTAGAATGATAATACTATAATTTATCCTAATTTAGTCATGATTGATATAACAACATCATAGGATAATAATTCAACCAATAACCAATTCAATTGAACCAATATTACTCAATTCACATCAAGATCACAACCTAGGGTTAAGGGGTAAAGGTAATCTTCTACAAACTAGACCAATTCATCAAGATATATCATAATTGAGTTAAATTACATGTTAATTTACTCATAATATCCAAAAAAATATAAGCAAAGTAATCCATAACATCAATTTCGAGATTGGAAAAGACCCACTTGAAAACCCATCTTTTGAAATCAATTTGATGGAACCCTTTGAGGAAAGAGGCCTAAAAGGTGAAAGAGATCTCAGATATTAATAATTAATGAAGATTGATGGAGGAAATTGACCCTTTGCAGACCTTGAGCACACCTCTAGCTTGGTCTTCAATGGAGTTTCTTTGGGAGAGAGAAAGAAGAGAGAAGGAAGAGAGTTTTGGGTTTGGGAATTATAAGAGCTTAGGTTAGTCTAACTAGGTTAGGGCTTTATATAGGGGGTTAAATAACTTAATTATACCTCTCCTAACAACTAATTAACCTCCTAATAAGCCAAATAATTAATTAACTTAAGTGAAAACATGCAGTGAAAATCAGTCATCACAGGCGCCACTACAACCGACACATCGTGGGTCAATCGACGACCACTGCCCCTTCCGTGCTGCACATTCGTTGGTGATTTCAGATCTATGCAAAATGACCCTTCCAAGATTTTGGCTAAGTGTCCATCGATGGTGGACATCTATGCCCCGTTGATTGACACGCGCCCCGTCGATGTCACTCGTCTGTGCACACTGCCTTGGGCAGTCCTTTGACCCAAAATGCAATGGTCCACCTCAGGGCCCTTGGTTGGTCCTTGGGGAGTCGTGCCCGGATGTTTCGAGTATGAATTAAATCTAATACATGTTATACACCCTTCCACCGACTTTCATCATTTTCTAACTCCTAAAAGCTAGTCAAATAGGTTAAGGCACGCTAGTACCTCATTGAACTAGTTTTCGGACGTCATGGACATTCTTGAATGTTTTGGTTTCTAGACATCCTAAATGACTTATATATTAAAATAGACCTTAAAACAGTGTCTAAACCTTTTGACACTTATGTTAGGCTCTAGAACACGTCTTGGATTTTTGAACTGTTACACTTCCTCAATCTAATAGCCCAACTCCCGATAGGCATATCTCCCTCATACGATATCGAAAATGCACAAACTTGGCGGCGTTGGAAGGATATATTCATGGTCCTTCCAACCATATTATGAACTACCTCTAAGTCATCCTAAGCTAGAAATTATGATCATTTGAAAATGACCTAAACTCCCTTTCTTAACTTAGAAAAATTTCTAGAAATTTTCTTTTCTTTCCAAAAGTGATTATTTTAGTTTCTCAACTTATTCTTAGCTACTTTAGTTTACGAGATGTTACAATATTTCCTTAAGAGTATCAATTGTAGGGATAAAGTGAGAATTTACCTCACTCTTTAATTTTATAAAAAATAACAAAATTTAAAATTTAAAATGAACTAATATTTATTATTTATATATTAATATTTTAAAATTATTTATAGAAAGTTATCACCTTATTTAGTTGAGTACATTATTTTAATATTGTTAGTACAATCTTTTTATCTGATATACATATATATATATATATATATATATATATATATATATATATATATATATATATATATATATACATAAAAACTTATACACAATAAATTACTGTGATTGTTGAAAAAATTTCAATGTCACTAATCTTTTAATTCAAATTTTTGTCATTTTTCTTAATTTTTTTTATTTGTACAATTTATTAGAATCTAAAACTATTTCTTGATATTCATTTAAACAACAAAGGTTGACAGCCATTTTCATGAAATTGTTCCCACGTAACTATGGACATTAAGCACTATTTCCTCTCTTCTTTATTTGTTTTTATTCGTTATTTATTTACTTTATTAAACGTCTTACATTCACAACTCATTTATTTTATTTCACTCTTAATAATATACATAACTCATTCTTTTCCTGAGTAAACGGCTAAAAAATCCCTCAATTATAGCCCAAATTTAAACTACATCTCCTTTTCGTTCTTTGCTTCTTTCCAAATAACATCACACTTATCCCAACAAAACATCATCATCAAGGAAACATAAAATTGTAAGTTTTGAGCATAGAGAGCTCACACATTATCCAATTAAAATTGATTTAGTATTTAATAGAGGACTCACATGTTATTAAAAAAGGAACTATGGACGTAACCGGTAATTCATGTTTAAATTTGAGAAAATAATACTTTTTCAATGATGCCCGCAAGGGTGTCGAGTTGGTTGAGCAAGATAAGTCCAAATTATAGGTACAAAATTCCTTACATGTTTAATCAATTAAGCTCGTTATATAAGACTTGCTTAGTATAGTTACATCTTTATTATTTTTTGCGGGTTATTACATTTAAATAAAGAGTTGTCCTATACACAACTGAGTCATGAAGGATAGTGACTGAGATCTTACTTGTCAATAACAAAAAAACATATTTATTTCAATGACATCACAATTAGATCATTCTATTCCCTCTTATATAACAATTTGGTCAACCTTACATCTTTTTTCTGACCATAAAATTGTTGGCCAAGCAATGTAATTTGTAAGACCCATAATTACATTGGTCCATGGCTGAGGTGAAGTATAGATGCAGCAGTTTTTTGTTGGAGTTGTTAGTTTCTTGACAGACTTTATCAAAGGGATGTAAATTGCAACTTTTGAAGATAATTTAGGGATGTTTTTTTTTGTTCATTATGTAGTACAAGGATGTAGTTTAAGTTTGAGGTTTGAGATATGTTTTTAACCTTTTACTCTTCTTTTCATATCATAACTCCTAAATTTTATGCTCAAGTTATTTGACATTTTTTTTGTCAAAAATTTCTTTGTACCATTTTTCTTATTATAAAATGAAAAATATAACTTCTAATATTTCAAGTTTTTCTAATATTTATAAATAATAACTCGCGTCCTTTAATTTTAGTCATAATAATTTCATAACTTATGAGTATACATTAAATTACTTTCCCTTTTTTGATATAATAATTTTTTTATTTTACATGATGGGAATATAAATATACCATACATAAATTACCATATTAGCAATTGTTATATTTTTTTTGTTTTATATTATTATAATTAAGTAATTTATTTTTAATTGATGAATTGAGTTATTGAATTCATATTTATTTGATAATGAATATTGCAAAAATGATGTTTGTATTGCAGTACTTTCTCCTTTATTTATTGTTTGTTTGTTTGTATGTTTTCTTGAAGATAGACTTAGAAGAATTTTTTTTGAAACATAGTTAGGAATTACTTTTACAAGATTTTTTATTTTTACTTTGACTTGTAATTATAACTTAATTACACATTGACCCTCTATGATCCTACTTTTTATTGTAAAACATAATTAATATGACTATCTTAATTTAATCAAAAGAACTATGAGAATAAGTTATATTTTATGTTGCTCTCAAAGAAAATCAAAGATGAAATAATTTTTTTATATTACATCATTGCTCATCCTTTTGCATATGTAACAATTTGTTTTTGTCTCTATTCTTTTCTTGCTTGAAATATATTTATTACTTTGATCATATAATAATAATAATGTAGATTAATATTTTAAGATATCTTAACTATATAATTATAAAAAGTTATGCCTATATATTAATTAATTATGGTCTTTGATGTGATTATAATATAACACGTCTTTTATGCGGTCAAGTTATTTTTTTTTATATTTTTGTGATTTTTAACCCTTATATTTTTCAGTTATTTATTTATTTTTACAAATAAAATCAATGCACACCGATTAATGTATTTAATGTCAAAATAATATTATATATTTAAGTTTTAATAACTCTTGTCTCTTATCTTCTTTATAACTGCTACTTTTATATAATATTGATAACTCATATTTGTTTCATTGTTATAATTTTCAAAACATTTCTTTAGTATGTAAATACTGAATAAATGCGCTGATAATGACGTAACACGGAAGTTCAAAAAATATTAATATCAAAATTGGTGTTATCATAAATGATCGAGTACATAAAATATACATAAGATTTAAGCAAAAGATATTGTTTTCAACTTAGTACGTAGGTTGTTGTTTCAAAATATGACCTCTTAATTGTTTGTGTTACCATATGCTGAAATCTATTTAGCATATTGAGAAAACATATCATGTTTCATATAAAGGCAAAAATTTACATTGTCATTTATGTCACCATATTGAATATAAATATTTCATACTAGTTCATTATAATTAAAAATTATCAATTCATAGAACAATTTTATATAAATGATAAAATAAATGAATTTATTAATTTTCATTATAATCGTGTAAAGCACAAATAGTTCCACTAGTGTATGTGACAGTTGCCAATGAAATAAAATACGGGGACTCTCCGTCTAGTGGTTAATTCGACTATATATATATATATATATATATATATATTAATATATATATATATATATTGTAACGACCTGTTTAGTCGTTTTGAGCTGTAGAGTTTATTTCTGGTAATAACGGTCTAAGTCGACGGATCCTACGATGGACCGTCATGGGCACGACAGACCGTCGAGGGTGTCTCGTTCCAAAACACTTAGAATTCTGAAAAATTGGATACTGAGAACAACTCTCTGAACTTCGCGACGACATGGCAGGACGAACCGTCGTGGGCACGACGGACCGTCACAGGCCCTTAGTGAAAAGTTAGTCTCTGAATTCTGTGACGACTCAGCGGGACGGACCGTCACAGGCAAGACGGCCCGTCACAGTCTGCATAACCCTGACTGGGTCGGATTTCTGTTAAATGTTTTAAGGGGAGTTTTGGACTATTCCTGCTTATAATTATAAAGTTAGTGGTTAAATGTTAATAATTCAATTACTTGGGGGTTAAAGGAGACAACCTTGGAATAAATAGTGGGTTACTTTTACCATCTTTATACTTAATTATATGACAATTAGGGTAAAAGGCAAAAGGATTTGAATAAGAAAAAGAGAAAGAACAGAGAGTAAAGAGAGAAACGATCGAGAGAAGAGGAGAACGCAAGGAAAGCAAAGGTTTGGGAAAGTAGATTTCTTGATCACGATTCTTCGGTGGAGGTAGGTTATGGTTTATGCTATTTCATAGTAAACTCTTAATAGCGAATGATATGTGTTGGGTAGTATTGTAAAGTCTTCTATATGCTTAATTGTGTGCTTGCATGATGTGATAATATAATTGTGATAAAATAAGCATGGTGAGGCTGTTGAATCTTAAACCTTAAAACCTCTTTGTTAATGATGATGCCTTGGTATAAAAGCAGGCTTGATGAACTAAAAGAATGAGGTTAGTGGATCGGGTGTCACGTTCTGACACCAGGATAGTAATAGAGGATCGGGTGTCACGTTCCGACACCAGGATAGTAATAGAGGATCGGGTGTCACGTTCCGACACCAGGATAGTATTAATGGATCGGGTGTCACATTTCGACACCAGGATAGTATGAATGGGATCGGGTGTCACGTTCTGACACCAGGATAGTAATAGTGGATCGGGTGTCACGTTCTGACACCAAGATAGTATAATGAGGATCGGAGTGTCACGTTCCGACACCAGGATAGTAAAGAGAATGAATCTTGAAATATGTTAATATACTCAATTTAATGAACCTATTTCCCAAATGAGTATGGTATGGAGGCTTGGGTCCTAATGGATGTACTTGGCGTTATTAATCAATGATTCTCGTACTTGTGTAGCTACCTGTTGAGTATTGTAGTTGATTTTATGATATTATCAGATATATACTGTTTTCTATTTTGAGTTGGCCGATGATACCTACTCAGTACCTGTGTTTTGTACTGACCCCAACTTGTATGTTTTCTTTTTATTATTCGTGGAGTGCAGCAAACGTACCGTCGTCTTCAACTCAATCGCAACTCTAGCCAGTCTTCGTCACACCAGATTTTAGGGTGAGCTAAAGCTTCTAGCTTGGACTGGATCTTCTTCTTCATGTCTGGATGCCTTGAAGTTCTGGCATAGACTAGCTGTTATTTATGTTTAGTCTCTTAGATACTCTTAGCTTAGGAATTTGAGGATAGATGTTCTTGTGATGATGACTTCCAGATTTTGGGGATAATGATAAGTTTGAGTTTTAGAAGTTGATTATTGATTTCGTTAATGAGTTTTAAGTCTTCCGCATTATTTTTATGTTATTATGTTTAAAATGTTGGGGTTTAGATTGGTTGGTTCGCTCACATAGTAGGATAAGTGTGGGTGCCACTCGCGGCTCGTTTTGGGTCGTGACAAACTTGGTATCAGAGCATTAGGTTCGTTGGTCTCATCACACAAGAACGAGTCTAGTAGAGTCTTGAGGAACGGTAGGGGTACACCTTTACTTTTCTTTGAGAGGCTATAAGACTTTAGGAAAATTCCATTCTTTTCTTCTTTGGTGCTACTACTTGGATCCAATTGGTATCTAGGTGATACAAATTGGTATCTGACCATCTTCACTCTATTTCAGAGATGGTTAGAACTAGAGCAACAACCGTGCCAACACCAACACCGGCAAGACAAGATGCGTCTGAGCCAGCCACTGGGGCTGTAGCTCGAAGAGGGGCAGTGGCAAGAGGCCGTGGTAGAGGTCGCGGGAGGACGTCCTCTAGAGGAAGAGGACAAACACCTGGCCCATCTAGTACTAGGACGATGACTCCTCCACCGACTGAGGAAGTAGTAAGAGAGGGGGAGGAAGGGGAGAATGAACAAGTGCAGAATGAGGAATTACCACCCCAACCTACCCCAGAGATGATTAATCAGGTTCTTGCTTATCTTAGCGGATTATCTGATCAGGGCCAGACACCTCCAGTGTTTTCTGCACCAGCACCTCAGGTTCCGGGAGTTCAACATGCAACTGCTGGGGCTCTCCGCATAGATGCCTCACTTGAAATAGGCACATTTCCTCGTTTGACTACAGGACCTATAATGACAAGTGATCAGCATGAACTTTTCAGTAAGTTCTTGAAATTGAAACCTCCGGTCTTCAAGGGTGCCGAATTTGAGGATGCCTACGATTTTCTGGTTGACTGTCATGAGTTACTACACAAGATGGGTATAGTAGAATGATTTGGCGTCGAGTTTGTGACCTATCAATTTCAAGGGAACGCCAAAATGTGGTGGCGGTCATATGTGGAGTGTCAACCAACAGAGGCACCACCTATGACTTGGGCATCATTCTCTAGTTTATTTATGGAGAAGTATATACCCCGTACTTTGAGGGATAGGAGGAGAGATGGGTTTCTAAGCCTAGAGCAAGGCAGGATGTCGGTTACTGCTTATGAGGCTAAGTTTCGTGCACTCTCCAGATATGCCACCCATCTTTGCTTCAGTCCACAAGAGCAGATTCGCCGTTTTGTGAAGGTGTTGAGGTCAGATTTGCGGATCTCAGCCTTACAGGTAGCTGCTACAGCAAAATCCTTTCAGGAAGTGGCAGACTTTGTGATAGAGGTGGAAGGAGTGAATCCAGATGATTTCACCATGGCATAAACTAATAAGAAGTTTCGTAAGGGAGGTGAGTTTAGTGGTTCTTACTCCAGAGGGCAGAGTTCTGGAGGTTATACAACCCGACCTATTTAGTCTTCACTGCAGGCTGTAGCTGGGGGTCCACCACAGACCGGTCAACATTTCTCTGAGTTTGGAGGTTATCCCTAGACTCCGTCGTTCTCACAGAGACCTATGCTTGAACCCAGAGAGTGTTATGGATGTGGGGAAATTGGACATATTAAGAGATATTGTCCAAAACAGAGTTACAGACCCCAAATAGTCAGAGGTAGAGGTGGTCATGGAAGAGGCCGCTATTCTGGAGAACATGGTGGCCGAGGTAATGGTGGTCACCAAATCAACCGGGGTGGACGGCAAACTGGAGCCACTACAACACGACATGGTAGGGGCAACGGGCAGACAGGCGATAGGGCCCATTGTTACGCTTTCCCCGGGCGGTCGGAAGCGGAGACATTCGATGCTGTTATCACAGGTAATCTTTTGGTTTGTGATTGCATGACTTCCGTATTATTTGATCCTGGATCCACATTTTCATATGTATCTTCTTCATTTGCTACTGGTCTTAATTTACATTGTGAATTGCTTGACATGCATATTCGTGTTTCTACTCCGGTGGGTGAGTCTGTGATAGTTGAAAAGGTGTATAGGTCTTGTCTTGTAACGTTTGTGGGGAGAAATACTCATGTAGACCTGGTTATCTTAGAAATGGTTGATTTCGATGTAATTCTGGGTATGACTTGGCTTTCTCCAAACTTTGCAATCTTAGATTGTAATGCTAAAACTGTGACGTTAGCCAGGCCTGGGATAGATCCGTTAGTGTGGGAGGGTGACTACACTTCCACTTCAGTTCGTATCATCTCCTTCCTTCGCGCTAAGAGAATGGTTAGCAAGGGTTGTTTAGCTTTCTTGGCACACCTCAGGGATGATACTACCCAAGTACCTTCAATTGAGTCGGTTTCAATAGTCCGTGAGTTTCTGGATGTGTTTCCTACAGACCTTCCTGGTATGCCACCGGATAGGGATATTGACTTTTGCATTGATCTGGAGCCGGGTACTCGCCCCATTTCTATACCCCCTTATAGAATGGATCCCGCTGAGTTAAGAGAGTTCAAGGCCCAACTTCAAGAGTTTTTAAGCAAAGGCTTCATTAGACCAAGTGCATCTCCTTGGGGTGCTCCGGTTTTGTTTGTGAAGAAGAAGGATGGAAGTTTTCGGATGTGCATTGACTACAGACAACTGAATAAGGTAACTGTTAAGAACAAGTACCCTCTTCCTCGCATCGATGATTTGTTTGATCAGTTACAAGGTGCTTGTACCTTCTCAAAAATTGATTTGAGATCTAGTTATCATCAATTGAAAATACGGGCCACGGATGTGCCAAAGACTACTTTTCGGACTAGGTATGGACATTATGAGTTCTTAGTAATGTCTTTTGGGCTTACGAATGCCCCTGCTGCGTTCATGAGCTTGATGAACGGGATTTTTAAGCCATATCTGGATCTCTTTGTCATCGTATTCATTGATGATATACTGATATACTCAAAGAGCAAGGAGGAACATGAGGAACACTTGAGAATTGTATTGGAAATGTTGAGGGAGAAAAAGCTTTATGCCAAATTCTCCAAGTGTGAGTTTTGGCTAGATTCAGTGTCCTTCTTGGGACATGTGGTTTCTAAGGATGGAGTGATGGTGGATCCTTCTAAGATTGAAGCAGTGAAGAGTTGGGCAAGACCTACTAATGTTACAGAGGTAAGGAGCTTCGTTGGTTTAGCTAGCTACTACCGTCGATTTGTCAAGGGATTTTCTTCTGTTGCTTCCCAACTGACAAACTTGACTAAGCAGAGTATTCCATTTGTATGGTCGGACGAGTGTGAAGAAAGCTTTCAGAAGCTCAAGACTTTGTTGACTACTGCACCAATTCTTACCTAGCCAGTGGAAGGTAAGAATTTCATTGTTTATTGCGATGCATCCTATTCTGGTTTGGGTGCAGTGCTAATGCAAGAGAAGAATGTAATTGCTTATGCTTCAAGGCAATTAAAGGTGCATGAATGTAATTATCCGACCCACGACTTGGAGTTGGCTGCGGTAGTGTTTGCATTAAAGTAATGGAGACATTATCTATATGGGGTTAAGTGTGAAGTCTATACAGATCATCGCAGTTTACAGTATGTCTTTACTCAGAAAGACTTGAATTTGAGACAGAGGAGGTGGATGGAACTATTGAAGGACTATGATATCACTATCTTGTATCATCCAGGAAAAGCTAACGTTGTGGCAGATGCGTTAAGTAGAAAAGCAGGGAGCATGGGAAGTCTAGCTCACTTGAAGGTTTCTAGACGCCCATTGGCTAGAGAGGTTCAGACTCTGGCTAATGACTTTATGAGGCTAGAAGTAAATGAGAAGGGAGGGTCTTTGTCCTGGGTGGAGGCAAGATCTTCCTTTCTTGACAAGATTAAGGAGAAGCAGTTTACTGATGAGAAACTGATCCGGATTCGAGATAAGGTGTTGCGAGGAAAGGCTAAAAAGCAAAAATTGATGAGGAAGATGTTTTGAGAATTAAGGGAAGGGTATGTGTACCCCGCGTCGATGATTTGATTCGCCTCATTCTTACGGAGGCCCATAGTTCAAGGTATTCTATACATCCTTGTGCAACCAAGATGTATCGTGACCTAAAGCAACAATTTTGGTGGAGTAGGATTAAGCGTGACATTGTTGATTTCGTTGCTCAATGCCTGAATTGTCAGCAAGTAAAGTATGAACACCAGAGGCCTGGAGGGACACTTCAGAGAATGCCCATTCCTGAATGGAAGTGGGAGAGAATTGCAATGGACTTCGTGGTTGGTCTTCCAAAGACAATGGGTAAGTATGACTCCATTTGGGTAATTGTTGATAGGTTAACTAAGTCTGCTCATTTCATTCCGGTCAAGGTGACTTATAATGCAGAGAAGTTAGCCAAAATTTACATCTCAGAAATTGTTCGATTGCATGGAGTTCCACTCTCCATCATCTCAGATAGAGGTACGCAGTTTACTTCTAAGTTTTGGAAAACATTGCATGCTGAATTAGGTACTAGATTGAATCTTAGCACTGCATTTCACCCTCAGACCGATGGTCAGTCTGAGCGAACGATTCAGGTTTTGGAGGATATTCTTCGTGCATGTGTGATAGAGTTTGGTGGTCATTGGGATAACTTCTTACCCTTAGCAGAGTTCTCATACAACAATAGCTATCACTCAAGTATTGATATGGCCCCATTTGAGGCATTGTATGGGAGAAGATGTAGGTCTCCCATTGGGTGGTTCGATGCATTTGAGGTTAGACCTTGGGGTACTGACCTTCTGAGGGAATCGTTAGATAAAGTGAAATGCATTCAAGAAAAGCTTTTAGCGGCTCAAAGTAGACAGAAGGAATATGCAGACCGAAAGGTTTGGGACTTGGAGTTTATGGAGGGTGAGCAAGTCTTGCTAAAGGTTTCGCCCATGAAAGGGGTGATGCGGTTTGGTAAGCAAGGTAAGCTTAGTCCGAGGTATATTGGTCCATTTTAAGTTCTGAAGCGCGTGGGGGAGGTGGCTTATGAATTAGCCTTTCCCCCAGGGTTGTCAGGAGTGCACCCGGTATTATATGTGTCTATGTTGAAAAGATACCACGGTGATGGAAACTACATTATTCGTTGGGATTCTGTTCTACTTGATTAGAATCTGTCTTATGAGGAGGAGCCTGTTGCTATTTTAGATAGAGAAGTCCGCAAGTTGAGGTCAAGGGAGATTGCATCCATCAAGGTTCAATGGAAGAATCGGCCGGTTGAAGAATCCACTTGGGAGAAGGAGGCTGATATGCAAGAAAGATACCCACACCTGTTTACAGATTTAGGTACTCCTTTTTGCCCTTGTTTTTCTTCTTGCGATCGTTCGAGGACGAACGATGGGTAAATTGGTATCTATTGTAACGACCTGTTTAGTCGTTTTGAGCTGTAGAATTTATTTCTTGTAATAACTGTCTGAGTCGACGGATCCCACGACGGACCGTCATGGGCACGACGGACCGTCGAGGGTGTCTCGTTCCAAAACACTTAGAATTCTGAAAAATTGGGTACTGAGAACAACTCTCTGAACTTCGCGACGACATGGCAGGACGGACCGTCGTGGGCACGACGGACCGTCACAGGTCCTTAGTGAAAAGTTAGTCTCTGAATTTTGTGACGACTCAGCAGGACGGACCGTCACAGGCACGACGGTCCGTCACAGTCTGCGTAACCCTGACTGGGTTGGATTTCTGTTAAATGTTTTAAGGGGCGTTTTGGACTATTCCTGCTTATAATTATAAAGTTAGTGGTTAAATGTTAATAATTCAATTACTTGGGGGTTAAAGGAGACAACCTTGGAATAAATAGTGGGTTACTTTTACCATCTTTATACTTAATTATATGACAATTAGGGTAAAAGACAAAAGGATTTGAATAAGAAAAAGAGAAAGAACAGAGAGTAAAGAGAGAAACGATCGAGAGAAGAGGAGAACTCAAGGAAAGCAAAGGTTTGGGAAAGTAGATTTCTTGATCACGATTCTTCGGTGGAGGTAGGTTATGGTTTATGCTATTTCATGGTAAACTCTTAATAGCGAATGATATGTGTTGGGTAGTATAGTAAAGTCTTCTATATGCTTAATTGTGTGCTTGCATGATCTGATTATATAATTGTGATAAAATAAGCATGATGAGGCTGTTGAATCTTAAACCTTAAAACCTCTTTGTTAATGATGATGCCTTGGTATAAAAGCAGGCTTGATGAACTAAAAGAATGAGATTAGTGGATCGGGTGTCACGTTCCGACACCAGGATAGTAATAGAGGATCGGGTGTCACGTTCCGACACCAGGATAGTAATAGAGAATCGGGTGTCACGTTCCGACACCAGGATAGTATTAATGGATCGGGTGTCACGTTCCGACACCAGGATAGTATGAATGGGATCGGGTGTCACGTTCCGACACCAGGATAGTAATAGTGGATCGGGTGTTACGTTCCGACACCAGGATAGTATGATGAGGATCGGAGTGTCACGTTCCGACACCAGGATAGTAAAGAGAATGAATCTTGAAATATGTTAATATACTCAATTTAATGAACTTATTTCCTATATGAGTATGGTATGGAGGCTTGAGTCCTCATGGGTGTACTTGGTGTTATTTATCAATGATTCTCATACTTGTGTTGCTACCTGTTGAGTATTGTAGTTGATTTTATGATATTATTTGATATATACTGTTTTCTATTTTGAGTTGGCCGATGATACCTACTCAGTACCTGTGTTTTGTACTGACCACTACTTGTATGTTTTCTTTTTATCATTTGTGGAGTGCAGCAAACGTACCGTCGTGATCAACTCAATCGCAACTCTAGCCAGTCTTCGTCACACCGAATTTCAGGGTGAGCTAAAGCTTCTAGCTTGGACTGGATCTTCTTCTTCATGTCTGGCTGCCTTGAAGTTCTGGCGTAGACTAGCTGTTCTTTATATTTAGTTTCTTAGATACTCTTAGCTTAGGAATTTGAAGATAGATGTTCTTGTGATGATGACTTCCAGATTTTGGGGATAATGCTAAGTTTGAGTGTTAGAAGTTGATTATTGATTTCGTTAATGAGTTTTAAGTCTTCCGCATTATTTTTATGTTATTATGTTTAAAATGTTGGGGTTTAGATTGGTTGGTTCGCTCACATAGTAGGATAAGTGTGGCTGCCACTCGCGGCTCGTTTTGGGTCGTGACATATGTGTATATATATATATATGTGTGTATATATATATATATATATATATATATATATATATATATATATATATATATATATATATATATATAATAAAAATTATTTTTTTAAAGAATAATTATTTTTTTGTTTGGTGCGCTGGTAGGTGGTTGGGGGGTAAGTGTGGACTAATAATTATTTTTTCAAAAATATATTTAAATTTTTTTTTATTTTAAGCGGGGATGTTACTGTCACGAGTTGAACGGGTAAAAAAATTGAAAAAAAAATCCAACTTTGAACTATTCTTCAAAAATAAAAGTTTAAGTTGTTAATTTAATTGTTGTTCGGGGGAGGGGATAGTTTGTGTGTAACAACAAAATAATTTGATTTTTTTTCAAAATGAAAATTTTAAAATCTGGGGTACGGAGTGAGGTAAGGAAAAAAATATAATTTGAGGAAAATAAGTTTATTTGTAAAATATTTTCAATAAAATATATACGCCAACCAAACATGAGAAAGTTAGAAATATTTTCTAGAATGAGAGATAAAACAAATTAAGTTAGAGTAAAGTAAATGAAATGAAATAAAATAAAATAAAATGAGTAAATTATTTAAAAAAAAGTCAAAGGTAATTTTCTTTTTTTTGAAAGAAAATTTAGATGATTTTGAATTCAAGAGCCAAAAGGTATTTCTTTTATCTAGATTGTCCTGTCAGGTCATGCCTATAAAATATCGTGCCATTTAATTTTACCCCATCCATAAATGGTATTAATAGAAGTAACTCGGGAAAGTTCAAAGGAGTAAACAAATAAATATATAGCTTAGATAATTATGGTAAATGTAAAGACCCCCCCCCCCCTCCCCCCCAACCAAACCTTCATTTACCAATTAATGCCAACGATTTCTTTTATTTGTTTTATTACTAAGGTATAAAAAAGTATATTATTAAATAAATGAATTAATATTAAATTAATATTAATGAGATGGTTTATAACATTTTTTATTTAGTGTAAAGGATAAAATGTTAACTCAATATTGCATTTTGAAGCTTTTCACTTTTAGTAATATATGACATATATAATTTGACTCGTAAAGATTGTTTTTGTGCTTTTAGAAAAAGATCAGTCACACGCAGTTACTTATGAAAAACACTTTCCAAATAAATTAATCAAATATTATTTATTTTTCAATTTTTTTTTCTGAAAAGTCATTTAGAAAAAAGCGTCTAAAAAAGTGTTATATCTTATATTCAAATTAACAAACCAGAAAAAATAAAAAATAAAAAATAAAAAGAGGAGTTTCACTAACATAGAGTTGAAAATCAATAGGTGAATTCAAGATTAAAAAGAGAAAATAAACAAAGAACATGAGATTAAAACATTTACGAGATACCAATATACAACTACACCATGTTTAGGCAAAAAAAAAAGTTTTTATTGTCGAAATTTTTTGATTGGACAAACTAATTATGTGGTAATGATTCACGAGACAAAAGAGGTAGACCTAAGATTTTGCCCTAATAGATTCAATGAGGAAATAAAATTTACTATTTGGTCATAAACTTTGAATTAAATTTTGAAAATCTCAAGTTTAAGAATTTGGTTTAGATCACTTTTTGAGAGAATTTTTACTTTCACTCACAAAAAAAAATCAATTTACTTCCAGGCAAGATTTATGTCCAAACATAAATTTAAATTTTAAATTTCAAAATATGACAAGTTCGTTAACTCATATTTTCAAGTTTCTACTTTAAAATTTATGCCCAAACGGAAGAAGAAATTTATATTCTTCTTCACCCTCATAAGGAGAAAAAACGACCATAAACTATATACATAATTATAAAGTTATATATAAACAAAGTGGTATGACACCTCTCTATGATCTAGAAAATCATAATTATCTTTTATATTATAATTTTTTTTTTTGAAGTTTTTACTTCATTACTTTCATTATTCAATTCGTTTGATAATCAAACAAAATATTACATCAAATTAACTCTCACAAGTTATATAAAAACCTCAATTCTTTTGTATTTTCACGTAATTAGTTACATGTCTCCTTAATTTTCTTCTATCAAATTCTTGTATGAATCTATAAATAGCAATCATGTATGGAGTTGTTGGATGTTTATTTTCATTGTCATTGTCATTTTATCCTTATTTTTAATTAGTATATTTTTTACTTATTATTTTCACTACTAAAGTATTTATTAATCAAAAGAGAGGCCATAAAAAAGGTGATGTAAAAATATGATCATAACTTTGCAGAGTAGTGAATTTGAAATGAGCATTATAGGCGAACCCAATTTCTCCTTGGTCTAATTATTTCCAAGGGTCAGTGTAACTTTTATACATGGAAAGAAAGGTGAAATTATTGGAATAAGTAAGGTGAAAATTTTCTTAGGGTTTGGAGGCAACAAAATTCGAATTCCACTTTTTGACATATAAAATGTATATGCTGATGAATCAAGGTCCTTGTTGTAGAATAATATGTGGTCACATTTTTCATCCTCTTGTGGTAGTTTCTTATATTTTTTGTTGTTCATCCTTATTAAGGCTTGTGTGCTTCTCATCCACGAGCATAGTTTTTACAATTCTTTTGGACTTTTTAGGTGATTCCATCTTGAAGGGAATAGAAAGATATTAGTATGTTTTGAAAGAATTTTTTCTCTTTTCTGGTCCCTCAATCCTGGCTTAATTCTAATCCTCCTTTATCTGGTGGGGCTAGTGGATTTAGGTCTCGAGAAACAGAACATGATAACTATTTTAAGACGGAGGTGATATTAACGTAAGTGATAAGGTAATTGTTTTTTTTTCTTCCATCGTAACTTTTAATTATTCAGAAAGCTGCAAAATAGTAATTCATTTCCTATAAATAATTAACAATTAAAAAAAGATTTTAACATATATAAGCCCAAACCAGCCAAGAGTAACATTTCATAACGTTTGCAAAATAAAATGCTTAATAGAGCACTTGATGAATGCATATACTTATAATAATATGAATACAATTAATGCAGAAACAAATTAAGTGCAAGTTTATCTGTCTTTTTTAAAGCAAACAAATATAACATTTTCCTAGCATCTTCCTAAGACAAACTTAAATACCCAGAATGCAATCCAAAGAAATTGTAGTTAATTTATTGCAAGTAATGTGGTGTTTGATCTTCTGAATCTGCATAACATTTGCAATATGGCCCCGAATCAATTTGAAGTGACAAGTTTCACCATTAGCTATCTTGTTATCTTTTCGAAATGCAGTCCATCCTTATTTTATAATCACCATACTCCTACTATACTCTATTTCCGCTCTCCATTCTACTCCTTCTTCACTAACCAACGTCATATTCTTCGTGTAGATTATGTCTGTACTTTGGGAGAATCTCAATGGTATAGTCTATTAAACATATTCATCAATCATTAGATTTTCGAAAAAACATAGTTAGTATGTAATAGAATGAAAAATTTAGCAAATCCAAAAATACAATGTATAAGTAAACCTTACTGTAGAATTTTTAGAATGGAGTTGACAATTGTGTACCTTATGTTGCAGCGGAAAATCGACGGAATCTGTTTCTTTGAAGAATTGCTCCAAGCAATATTTGAGTTCAAAGAAACAAGAAATGATCCACAAACTAAGTATCTTTTTGGTTAGTGTCCTTTTCTAAGAAAAATGTTGTGTTAAGAGTTTTCCCCTTTTCTCTGTTTCTATCCATATGGTATTCTGAGCGTAAGATTTCTGTATTAAAAAAAGGTTTCTTTTTATTGGAACAATTATGTAGTAACTGTTTCCACCTTTATTTTAAAATTAAATATTATCTCTAATTTACACATAATATTTTGGATTGGGTCGGGTCGATCCACATTGGAGATTCATGACCACAAACTTACATGTCCCACTTCGCACATGGTGAACGAGACCTAAGACAACACAACATCAATTAGACACACACTTTATACATTAAATAGTTAGTGCGACCTGTGAGTATCAAGAGCTTACCCTTAAGGTTATACAAGCCCCACATAGGAATCCAATCACATATGGAAGGAATTCACTACTTATATAGGAATATTATTACTCACAATACCCCAGACTTCATTCACTACTTCAGTTTTACTTGTTTGATCCCTCATCCACTCAAGGACATTAATCGGTTTATAGTTAAATTTAATACACACAATCACACTTAATATCAATATGGTTAGTGCAATAGCCGACTTGTGTATATAAGTTTATTATCTATTTATTTGTCTTTCCTTTCTACTCGAATCTATCTGCTTTCTTAGGCATTGTAGACACGTAATTTTTGACCGAATTTAAGTTTAACGCCAATATTTAGAGCATAAATAATTTTATCAATCTAAATTAAATATATTTTGACTTTTTATTATTTTCATTAAGTTTATTTAAAAGATATAAAAATAAACAACATAAATATAATTTTTATTAGATAAGTTTATTTTGATTGTTAAATAAAAGGGATATATATATATATATATATATATGTATATATATATGTATATATATATGTATATATATATATATATATATATATATATTACATATATTATTTAAAAAAACTAATATTTCTTAATTATGTTTTTTTTTGTTTTAATTACCCATTTAGCTTTTATTTATTTATTTACTCAAAGCAATTAATAGTTATATAATTATCATTTTATATATAATTTATTAAAAAAAGAAAAAAAAACCCACTTATCCACTCCCCATTCCCCACTTCCCCCACTCACACACACGTACACCCATCTACTAATACTACTACTATATACCTTTTTTCCCAACATTAAAAAAAGAAAAAGACATCAGAAAGGCAAAGAGGGGAACGAGAAGAAGGAAGAAAAAAGAAACGTGAAATGAAAAAAAATACAAACAAAAAAGAAAGAGACTCTCTCACAAACAAAAAAAATCAGTAAATATATATTCACATATTTGTCTTTGACTCACAAACAAAAGTTGAAGTTAAGGTTTACTTTCGCGGTTCCTTATTCGAATTATTTTCTTTTGGTGAAATTTTTGCAATAGGTACCATTTTTTATATATATAATTTAGTATCATGTTTATACAAGCATTGATTACACTATATTGAAGTTGTCAAATTTCATATGCGGTTAAACCATTACGTTTTATATGAAGTTTGTTCAAATATTTCATATCAACTTTGTGTTTAGATCCTTTGTATAGTTATATTCAGTGTGAAATTATTATAACAAACCACGATTAATTTTATATTTAAAAAACTCGTAGTTTATTTTATATTTAAGTAAAATTCTTGTCCAAGTCATTTTAATTTATAATATTTAGTTTATAATGATAACATGTGTAAGCTATTATGTAAACATGTTAATTTTAGTTAGTGGAATTTTCGTTTAATGTTAGTGACGTAAAAATAAAATCGAATAATAATGGAAAAAATAAAAATAAAATAGTATAATAACAATAAAAAAAAAGTTAAAAAAATAAAATATGAGAAAGAATATAATAAAAAGGGGGAAAAGAGGAAACAAAAAAATAAATAATAGAAAAAGAAGTTTAAAAATAATAATAATAAAAAAATGCAATTGAAAAGGAAAGAATTCTTTTTTTTTAAGTTTCTTTCTCCAAACAAAAAAAAATAAGTTTAATAAAAAAATATATAAATAAAACCTTGAAAGTATAAAAATAATAATAACAATAAAATAATATAATAGTAAAAGATGAGAAGGTAAAAAAAAAAGGAGTGTAAAAAAAAGAATAGTAACAAACGAAAAAGTAAAAATAAAGAATATCTTATTTTATTCTGCTTTGTTTGATTTAATTTATATGCGTATATATATTTTAATTAAAGGGCATAGATTGATAAAATAAGGTAGTTTTAATATATTTAAATAAATTAAAGAATGAGGGTAAATACATTTGTTTTAACCATAGAATTTTTAAATAATTAGTTTAAGTCATAAAGGTCCATAAAGCGACCGTGCTAGAACCACGGGACTCGAGCGATGCCTAATACCTTCCCTCGGTCAACAAAATTCTTTACCCGAACTCGTTCGCAGACTAAACAAAGAGTCATTTCCTTTTGATTAGGGGTTAAGCAAAAAAGGTGTCTTGGAACACCATAACTCAATTCCAAGTGGTGACTCTGAAAAAATTAAAATAATCCCTTAATTAATATCGTCACTTAAATTTGAAAAACCCTTACGCCGCCGCGCGAAATAGGGGTGTGACATCTCTGGCGACTCCGCTGGGGACTAGAATTCGAGCTTGTAAACATGGACTTCTACATGACTTTATTATTTATTTACGTACTTATCTACTTGTGAATATTATGTTTAATGGCATAATCTGTTATTTGCTTGCTTATTTACCTTTTTGATTATATGTGAATTATAATATAATTATCTTTCCTCGCGCATCCATGTGAGTCTTCTGAGATACTTTATTCGGAGATGCGATTACTCTCCCGAGCCATGAGATAGCAGAGATGCATCAACACTTCTGGGAAGGATTCTATAGTAATACATGTCTTAGGATGGAAAGGACTAACAGTGAGGCCACAAAGCCCTGCTACTGGTAAGTTGTCCCTTCTCGACTCGAGTAGTCCGCTCGTTTTATGGCCAGTCTAGATACCTTCCCTATTAGATTGTTTACCTAGTAAAACAAGCCTCAAAAAGGACTATCCCTAATAGGATTCGATTTATCTGCGTAATGCATAATGTTGAATTAATGGGGAGCTCGACACAAGGGTCGAGTTTGTTTAGGAGAAGTATCCCTGCTTGAGACTATCATGTACATTATTTGTGTTATTTTTTGCATTATTGGGAAGACTATACAAATGTTGATCGGCTTTAGATGAATGAATTATAATGAAAATTTAATTATAAAGAAAAATACTAAATTAAAGTTTTGACGTAATCCTTTTATTAAACACAGTTTTTTCTATCAAAATTCATATTTATTTTACAAATAGAAAAATCTATTATTACCATCAAAGCTTTTCTATATATTTAAAAAAAAAGATTGAAATTTAATTAACAAAAAATAAAATACACTCGAATTATTAATATTTTTAGTTTTGGAAAAATTGTAAGGGCTATATATATATATATATATATATATATATATATATATATATATTCTCATTCTTCATTTAATAATTATATTTTTTTAAAAAAAATTACTTTTTTATGTGTGTGTGTGTATGTGTATGATTATTTATTAAAAAATAAAAAATAAAAAATAAAAATTTGCTTTTTTTGTGTGTGTATGATTTTTACTTATTCTTATTTAAAAAATATATTTTATTATAAAAAAAATTTGCTTTTTTTTGTGTGTATGATTTTTACTTATACTTATTTAAAAAATACATTTTATTATAAAAAAAATTTACTTTTTTTGTGTGTATTATTTTTCCGTTATTCTTGTTAAAAAATATATATTTTATTAAGCCTAGTTTGTCACTATAATAATATAGGGAAATATGAATCCATATGGAAAGGGAGATAAGAGACAAAGAGAGGACCAATCACCTCGATTAATGATAGTGGATAAGGCCCCGACACTCTTGAAGACATGGTATGAAAATATGACAAACCATGGACGAGGATTGGTGTTCAAACGCTTGGGATTTCTACGAAGCCTTTTGTATGTCGAGCCACGACGGGATTTGATAGAAGCACTAGTGCATTTTTGGGACCCGTTAAGGAATGTATTCCATTTTTCTGGTTGTGAACTCACCCCCACCCTTGAGTAGATAGGGGCATTCATTGGAAAGGGTAAACATCTCCACAAAGAAGAGCCTATGATACCAAAACATATGAATGGGAGGAGATTTCTAGAATTACTGCATATAAATGTGAATGATATAGGTGGTTGTCTCGTTAATGGATGGGTTCCGTTAGAATTTTTGTACAAAAGATATGGAAAAAGTGATGGATTCATAGTGTATGGAAAGATACTCCGTAATAATGGGTGTCGTCTGACCTGGGAAGCACACAGTTATGATGCCTTCGTGGTGGCTTTTTTGGGGATCATGGTATTTCCAAAAAAGGGAGGAAAGATTAGCATGAACTTAGCTGCAGTCATTACAGTTTTTGAGAAAAAGCCTAATATCACCCTCGTACTAATGATTCTAGCAGACATCTATCGTGCTTTAACTATTTGCAAGGATGGAAAAGACTACTTTGAGGGATGCAATATGTTATTACAACTATGGATGATTGAACACATTCGTCATCACTCTTATGCAGTGGACTTTAAAGTAGAATGGAATGATTATATTGGAGGCCACAAAGAAAGAATCAAAGATCATAGTTTTCCGAAGGGTATTGAAGCTTGGAAGCAATACCTCAATAATCTAACTGCTGACAAGATTGTGTGGAATTATCATTGGTTTCCCTCCGCTGAGGTGATATACTTGTCTACTTTTCGATCATTCATTGTCCTAATGGGTCTTTGAGGTGTCCAACCTTACATGCCACTTAGAGTCATGCGACAACTTGGGCGACGCCAGTTTCTACCACCTAATGAAGATATGCGTGAATTCATGTATGAGTTTCATCCCAAGATACCTTTAAGGCAAACAGAGATATTTAAGATTTGGGGGGGATGCATACTCTCAAGTCCCCACGATATGGTGAAGGATCACACAAGAGGTGAGGTGGACCAATCATACTTAGACTGGGTTCTTGATCAGCCCCTTCCTAAGGTTATGCCAGAAGGGTCAGTAAAAGGACCTATAGATCGAGAAGGAGAAATTGAGGTTAAGATTAAGCAAGCTCGCCTCAAAGTCGAAAGAAGCTACAAATCTACTCTGGATATCCTAAGTAATGACTTGAAAAACGCTAAAGAGGAGTTGGCCCAACGTGATGCGATATTTGAAGTTAGAGTTAGAAAACACCGTTCTACCATTCTAACCTTACAAGAAGACTTGGGTATTGCCACAGGCGCTATGGAGTAACAGGAAGAGGAGTATAAGAAAGAAAAGGCCCAGCTTATCTGCGCACAGTCTAGACTCCAAACTCAAGTTAAATCCTGTATGGAACGGGAAAGAGAAATAGCAAGGCATTTTAGTGCTTATCAGGCAGACTGTGAGATTGAGAGAGGTCAAAGAATAGCCGAGCGAGATGCACTCCACCTTAAAATTGAAGAACTCCAAGAACAAAGGGAAAATTTGACGCATGAAGTCAATACTGCTCACCAATGGATACAGAATTGTTATGACAATATGGATGAAGCCAGAGACCGAATACTACAACTCAGGGATGAACTCAACAATGTTTATGCTAGATATTTACACCAGAACGATGAGAGGTTGGGCCAACAGGCCCATGCTTTGGCTCCATAACTACCGAAAGCGTTCGCGAAGATTTATAAGGGCCTTGGAGATGATTGAGATTCGAGGATTCAGTTTCTTTTAGAGTCTATTTTCTTAGTAGTGATTATTTCATTATTATTATTATTTTTAGCCTTTTCTCTTTCTTTTCATTTTGTTATTTTATTTCATTTAGAGTCTATCTAAGTCCTAGGTACTTCTGTTTTTTTGTTTGTTTTATTCAAATCATTGTTTCAAATATTTGAAAATAAATGAAAAAGATTTACTTTCGGTCACCTTATGTGCACATGTCATGCAAAAAAAAAATTATTATTATTAATATTTTTCTCGAACTACGCAAGATCTGATTCATGGGTAAAACATGATACGTAGGCAACCCAGGGGGTTCGATCCAAATTATTATTATTATTATTATTATTATTATTATTTCTTTTTTCTTTTTTCTTTCTTCTTTATCTTAAAAAATGATAATCATAATAATAATAAATAAATAAATAAATAAATAATAATAAAATATTAAAAAACTAATGAAGAGAAGAATGTCTAGGTAAGCCGGGATGAAACATAAGGTCCTCCATATTAGAAGTATGTATGTGAATGCAATGTGCATAATTTCTTAACACTAATCGGTTTGTTACTCCATTCAGAGAGAGAGAGAGAGATAGAGAGAGAAATAACGAGACACATACTAGCTTAAAGGTAGTTGGTTTGTGGTTAAACTGGCATCACATCCTTACAACAGAAGATCGAAAGGAAAAATAGAAAATGGCCCCCAGAGACGGAAATGAATCGGACAATGATGAGGAGATCCAAAACCATATGACTTCACAAGAAATAGGGACAACTAAAGAGATAAGGGCGTTAAAACAACAAATGACAGAGATGTACGAGGCTTGGATGAGTGGACAACCTCCACCGTCTTCAATCCGAGACTATTTTAATACAAATATGTCTCACCCTATCCAGGTGTCGACAAGCGATCCGATATATCCCCCTGGATTCAGCCCCTACGCTAACACATCCAATGTCGCTGGAACTTCTATGGCGCACCCTTCGAATACGCCTGTGATAAGTAATCCACTCTTTGTGTCAACTGCCCCGACTAACAGCATCCCGCAGCCAACTATGGTGCCCAAATCCAACAGCGATCCTCTGCCCAAAGTTCGGCGTGATCAGAGTTACACTCTTGAAGAGGCCATTCAAATTCCAAGATCTCATCCCCACATTCATCAATATAGTTCCCCTGTCGAAATTGAGAAGATGGTCAAGAATGAGGAACATGAAGAAATGACTAAGAAAATGAAGAGTTTGGAACATAGTATAAGAGATATGCAAGGACTAGGAGGCCACAAAGGCGTCTCGTTCAGTGACTTGTGTATGTTTCCTCACGTCCATTTACCTGCTGGTTTTAAAACTCCAAAGTTTGAAAAATATGATGGTCACGGAGACCCCATAGCTCATCTAAAGAGATATTGCAACCAATTGAGGGGTACAGAGGCAAAGAAGAGTTACTTATGGCCTATTTTGGGGAAAACTTAGTAGGGATTGCATCTGAATGGTTCATAGATCAGGATATCACCAACTGGCACACATGGGATGATTTGGCTCGATGTTTTGTACAACAATTCCAATATAATATTGACATTGTTCCAGATCGCTCCTCGTTAGCCAACATGAGGAAAAAGACCACGGAAATTTTTCGTGAATATGCTATCAGATGGAGGGAACAAGCTGCTAGGGTTAAACCACCGATGAAGGAGTCAAAGTTGATTGACGTTTTTCTCCAGGCGCAAGAACCTGATTACTTTCACTATCTGCTTTTTGCCGTAGGGAAGACATTCGCCGAAGTTATTAAGGTAGGGGAAATGGTGGAAAATGGCATAAAGTCTGGAAAGATTGTAAGTCATGCTGCCTTAAAAGCCACAACACAAGTGCTTCAAAATGGTTCTGGAAATATTGGAGGGAAGAAGAGAAGGGAGGATGTGGCCACTATTGTATCAGCGCCTAGGACTCATGTCCAAGGTAATTCCTCACAACACTATTTTCCTTGCCAAGCTCCACAATATTCTGCCCCATACACTCCATATCATGTTTTTAATGCACAACCAATTGCACCCCCTTCTTATCCACAATGGCGTGCACCAACTCCACAAAATCATCCACCACCCCCACAAGTTCATCAAAATACTGCTAGAATTCCTCTCCGCCCTAGACCACAATACAAAAAAGGAAATGGCGTTAAAGATGAGTTCACTCCTATTGGGGAGTCGTATGCTAGCTTGTTCCAAAAATTAAGGACGTTAAATGTTTTGAGTCCTATTGAGAGAAAGATGTCGAATCCTCCCCCGAGATATTTGGATTATTCTCAACATTGCGCATATTGTTCTAATGCCCCAGGGCAGAACATAGAGAGATGTTGGTATTTGAAAAGGTCCATTCAGGATTTGATCGATTCTAATCGAATTATAGTTGAAAGTCCGAGTGGAACCAACATCAATCAAAATCCATTGCCGAGGCATACTGAAACAAACGTGCTAGAAATGATGAAGGGTAATAAAGAGTTTGCATCTCCGTATAAGACAATCCTTAGGGTTGGAACTGGCATTGAGAAGTCAGCAAATGTTGTTGATTTAAAAAAATATGATGCCTTTAGGGGCGAAAAGTGTGTTAGAAAAGTTGAGTCCATTAAACACACCCATCTTAACTGTGAAAGGAGCCCTTGAAGATGTTTGGGCAAGTCCGAGTAAGCCAAAATCGTTTGTTCCAAAAAGGCCAAACAAATCTATCTTGATCGTGCAAGGGGCCCATATTCCTCCTGTGATTATCAGGACAGTATCCCAGCTCCCAATGACTAACCCCAAAGCTGTTCCCTGGAATTATGAACCTACTGTCGTGACATACAAGGGAAAAGAAGTTGCTGAAGAAATAGATGAAGTGGGAGGAATAAACCGTTCAGGAAGATGTTATGTCCCGATGGAATTAAGAAAAACTAAAAATGACCAAATACAAATAAAGAGTCCGGTCACTGACGGAGAGGCAGAGGAATTCCTAAGGAAGATGAAACTATCAGACTACTCAGTGGTGGAACAATTAAGAAAAACTCCAGCCCAAATCTCTTTGTTGTCTTTGCTAATACATTCTGATGAACATCGTAAGGGTGTAATGAAAATTTTAAATGAAGCACATGTTCCTAGTAAAGTTACAGTGAGTTAGTTAGAGAAGATTGCTGGGAGAATATTTGAGGTAAACCGCATCACCTTTTTAGATGATGAACTACACAAAGAAGGTACAGGACATAACCAAGGCCTACATATCACTGTAAAGTGTGAGATTTCATATGTCACTCGAGTTCTAATTGATGAAGGATCTGGAGAAAATATTTGTCCTTTATCAACTCTACAAAAATTGAATGTTAGTGATGAAAGGGTCCGACCCAACAATGTATGTGTTAGAGCTTTTGATGGGTCAAAAACAGATGTTATTGGTGAGATAAATCTCGTACTAACCATAAGGCCTGTGGATTTTGCTATGAATTTTCAAGTGTTGTATATCAACGCGTCCTACAATCTATTGTTGGGGAGGCCATGGGGGCATAGGGCTGGAGCAGTCCCCTCAACGTTGCATCAAATGATTAAGTTTGAACACGACCGACAAGAGGTAATTGTTCATGGTGAGGGGGATTTGTCAATCTACAAAGACTCTTCCTTCCCTTTTATCAATGCGGATAATGAGAATGAGGCACTAGTTTATCAAGCTTCTGAGGTAGTAGTTATTGAGCATGTCCCCGAGGGGAGTGTCATTTCAAAACCAAATATGCCCATCACGTCTTTAATGGTGGTGAATGAATTGCTGAAACATGGGTTTGATCCGGGTAAAGGCTTAGGAATCTGCTTGCAAGGAAGAGCTTATCCTGTGAGTCTATGAAAGAGCATCGATACTTTTAGCTTAGGCTACCAGCCTGGAGTCGGGGACAAAATGAAGGAAAAGAAGCAGAAGAGAGATGTATGGTCACTTACCAAGCCTATACAACCAATCTACAAATCTTTCATCAAAGCCCGCGCAACAGAATATTATCAATCATCTTTTCAAGAACCAGTGATGAAAGTTAGCGAAGAAATGATCAACTATTTTCAAGATTTATTTGTCGAGGTTGATATGGTGGAACTCGGAGAAGGCAATAGCGACAGAGATGTGCAATTCATTGGTCCTGATGTCAATCTAAACAATTGGGAGTCCACCCCTCTCCCCGTTAAAGACGAGTCTTGGTAGTCTGTCTTGTTTTTTCTTTTGTCATCCGATTCATTCAAGGATTGTAATTCAGATTTTATCTTGTCGTTTTATTTCAAACATTCTATTTCCCTTTTCAATAGGATGTAATTGCATCTTCATTTCATTCTAATATATTTGTTTATCTTCTTTTATACAGTTCTTTCTATGCCGATTCTAGTGATATGACATGCATGCAGAATTTTTCGCCAGATCTTAATATCCAATATAATCTTCGGCCTAATATTGAAATAATAAGTCAATAAATAGAACATGATGAAGACAGAGTATTTGAAGAAGTAAGGAGGGATTTCAATCATTTTGAAAATAAGTCAAATCCAAACATGAATGAAACTGAGACGATAAATTTGGGGGATCAGGAAATTATTAAGGAGACTAAGATAAGTGTACATGTTCGACATCAAAAGGACGATATAATCTAGGCCCTGTTTGATTACAAATATGTTTTTGCGTCCTCTTATGATGACATGCCTGGATTAAGCACGGACATGGTTGTTCACAAGTTGCCAATTGATCCTAATTTTCCTCCGATAAAGCAGAAGTTGAGAAAACTGAAAACCGACATGAGTGTAATAATTAAAGAGGAGATCACAAAACAACTTGAGGCCAAAGTCATTCAAGTCGCTCAATATTCTTCTTGGTTAGCCAATATCGTATCTGCCCCTAAGAAAGATGGCAAAGTTCGAATGTGTGTTGATTATCGTGATTTGAATAAGGCAAGTCCAAAAGATGATTTCCTTTGCCTGACATCCATATTTTATTGAATAATTTTGCTAAACATGAGGTTGCATCTTTTGTGGATTGTTATGCGGGCTACCATCATATTATTATGGATGATGAAGATGCAGAAAAAACATATTTTATCACTCCATGGGGTACATATTGTTATCGTGTTATGCCTTTTGGATTAAAAAATGCAGGGGCAACTTATATGAGAGCAATGACAACCATGTTTAACGATATTATGCATAGAGAAATCGAAGTTTATGTGGATGATGTTATCATTAAATCTAAAAAACAGTCTGATCATGTGAAAGACTTAAGGAGATTCTTCGAAAGGCTCCGCAGGTATAATCTCAAGCTTAATCCTGCAAAATGTGTATTTGAGTACCATCAGGGAAGCTTTTGGGGTTTATAGTCAGTCGAAGAGGTATCGAGTTGGATCCTTCAAAAATAAAAGCAATTCAAGAATTGCCACCTCCAAAGAACAAAACTGAGGTAATGAGCCTTCTAGGAAGGTTAAACTACATCAGCAGATTCATTTCTCAACTCACAACAACTTGTGAGCCTATCTTTAAGCTGTTGAAAAAGAATGCCACAGTCGAGTGGACCGAAGAATGTCGAGAAGCTTTTGAAAAAATTAAGAGTTACCTATCGAATCCCCCTGTGTTGGTTCCTCCCGAGCCGGGAAGACCTTTGATATTGTATATGTCAGTACTGAATAATTCTTTTGGTTTTGTACTGGGTCATCATGATGACACTGGGAAGAAAGAGCGAGCCATTTATTACCTCAACAAGAAGTTTACCGTTTACGAAGCAAAGTATACCCTTCTTGAAAGAACGTGTTGTGCCCTAACTTGGGTAGCACAGAAGTTGAAACATTATCTTTCATCTTACACTACTTATCTCATCTCTCGTATGGATCCGTTGAAATATATTTTTCAAAAGCCCATGCCCACAGGCAGGATGCGAAATGACAAATATTGCTCACAGAGTTTGACATTATCTATATAACGCGGACCACAATGAAATCTCAAGCATTGGCAGATCATTTGGCAGAGAACCCTATTGATAAAGAATACGAACCACTTAAAACCTATTTTCCAGATGAAGAAATATCTTGTATCGATGAAGTTATTCACGATAACGATCAAGGTTGGAAGTTATTCTTTGATGGTGCCTCTAACAGGAAAGGAGTTGGAATAGGAGCTGTTCTTATGTCTGAATCGGGGGAATATTACCCTATATCAGCCCAACTTAGATTCTATTGTACTAATAATATGTCTGAGTATGAAGCGTGCATTTTGGGTCTGAGGTTAGCTGTTGACATGGGCATCCAAGAATTGATAGTGTTAGGAGACTCAGACTTACTAGTTCATCAAATTCAAGGAGAATGGGAAACTCGAGACCCAAAGCTCATACCATATCAACATTGTTTACAAGGCCTTTGTCAACGATTCGTGTCGATAAAGTTTAGACACATTCCCAGAATGCACAATGAGATTGCAGATGCATTGGCCACTTTATCTTCGATGCTCCAACACCCTGATAACGCACATATCGACCCTTTATACATACAAATTCGTGATCAACATGCTTATTGCAACATGATTGAGGAGGAATTTTATGGTAAGCCTTGGTTTCATGATATAAAAACATAACTTCAGTCTGGAGAATATCCGTCGGATGTAACCAGTAATCAAAAAAGAACTATTCGACGACTAGCAAGGGGTTTTTTCTTAAGCGGAGGCATGATGTACAAGAAGACACCCGATTTAGGTCTTCTAAGGTGTGTAAATGCTCAAGAGGCTTCCACAATCATGATTGAAGTACACTCAGGAGTTTGTGGACCTCATATGAATGGATATGTTCTAGCCAAGAAAATACTTCAAGCAAGATATTATTGGCTCACCATGGAGCGGGATTCCATACGATTTGTTCGTAAATGTCATGAATGTCAAATACATAGTGATTTAATGCATTCTCCCCCTTCTGAGTTGCATGCAATGTCGGATCCATGGCCTTTCGTTGCATGGGGAATGGATGTGATTGGATCGATAGAACCAAAAGCATCGAATGGTCACAGGTTCATCTTGGTGGCCATTGATTATTTTAAAAAGTGGGTGGAAGCAGTAACTTTAAAATCAGTGACCAAGAAGGTTGTGGTGGATTTCATCCATTTCAACATCATCTGTCGGTTTGGTATTCCAAAGGTGATTAAAACTGACAACGCCGCAAATCTCAACTGCCACTTAATGCAAGAGGTATGCTACCGATTTAATATTGAGCATCGAAATTCGACTCCGTATCGCCCAAAGGCTAATGGGGCTGTAGAAGCTGCTAACAAAAATATAAAAAAGATACTTCGTAAGATGGTGCAAAGTTCTCGACAATGGCATGAAAAGTTGCCTTTTGCTTTGTTGGGTTATCGCACTACAGTCCATACGTCAGTGGGCGCTACCCCATATTCACTGGTATACGGGACTAAGGCAGTTATACCTGCAGAGATTGAGATCCCATCTTTACGAATCGTTGTGGAGGCTGAAATTGATGATGATGAATGGATAAAAACTCGGTTAGAGCAATTAAGTTTGATTGATGAGAAGCGTCTGACATCAGTATGTCATGGACAATTATATCAGAAAAGAATGGCACGGGCATACAACAAAAAGGTGCATCCCAGACATTTTGAAGAGGGTCAATTAGTGTTGAGACACATTTTGCCACATCATGCTGAAACCAAAGGCAAATTTTCTCCAAATTGGAGAGGATCATTCGTTGTTAAAAGGGTATTACCCAATGGTGCTCTTTACTTAGCAGATATAGAAGGGAAAGTGACAGAAACGGTCGTCAATGCTGATGCTGTGAAAAGATATTACATATGATTGAGTTTCGACATTAGAAACCCTTATGTTTGGGCTTGACATTTCAAGGGTTGATTCAACGGGATCTCTTGGTTAGGTTGTTTCCGTGTTTTTCTTAAAGAAAAAACAAAACAAAAACAAAAACAAAACAAATTGCCTGAACTACATTTGACCTGATTCTTGTTTCGGCAAGATACGTAGGCAGCCCTAATATTGGGTTCGGTTCAACCAAATACAAATCCAAAAATTCGTATTGTAGTATACTGGGGCAAAAGTCGTTTGTTTATTTCATTTGGTCTCATCTCAAAGCTCAAAATCAACCCCATCATCTAAAGTATAAAAAAAAAGTCTTTGCATCAACCCTTGATATGTCGAAAGTAAGTTGGTTGAGGGTAGGTAAAAATCCTTAATGGGCACCATGAGAAAAGTGTGAGTAGAAAGAAATAAAAATGAGAGAGTCTTATTGGTGAAAACCCTATGTGGGAACCGTAAGGCGAAAAGGAGCTGAAAATAAGAGAGTCTTATTGGTGAAAATTCTGACATACACCATAAGGCAGACGTGAGCTGGAGCAATTAACATGATAGAGTTTTAGCGGCAAAGACCTTCGTGAATATCACAAAGTCTATAAGGGTTCAAATTATTTATGGCTTCATTAAGTGTTGGGATTCCACATCAAGATTTAATAATCAATAATGGTTGATGAATAGATTGGATAGCCAAGTTTGGAAATCAATTCAAATTGCATGGCATGATCAGTAGACTCGGCTCCACACTCAAATAAGTTTTTCTTTCTTCTTCTTACAAAAAAAAAGAGTCTTCAATCGAATCTTTTCTTTTATTCTCATATAGTTCGTAATTTTCTTATACTTTTTTCGTCACTTTTTTGGTATGTATTTGAGTCGAGTCTTTGTCAAAAGAAAAAAAGAAAAAAAAAACTATGAAGGAATTTCAAGACTCGCTACCAAGTCTCTAATCGGTACTAGGCAAAGCATCAGGCTAATGAGTTAATCTGTCTTCAAGTGTTGAATTCAAAAATTCTCTGATCCTATGAAGGCTAAACAATGAGTGTTGTGGGATAAAAACATTGGATTTAGGTCCCAAAATAAGCAAATTCAGATAAAAGTACTATCAATCAATAAGAAGTATTGACCGTTGGAAACAACCAAAGCGTCATAAGTGTTTGAGTCGCCCTTGTCGAAAGATGGAACCACAAACCAACCACCACCATTTCAAACTCACAAATTTTCTTTGTTGAAGCAGGGACACAAGTTGTTTCAAGATTGAGGATTCAAGGAACCTAGATGTTCAACCTAGTCTGCAGTGAGCGAAATGGAAACCCTAAAATAAAGACTTGTGGAATATTATATGAAAGTTGGCTAATATATATCAAAATAGCAATTAGTTGAATGTTGGAATATTTATTTTATTTATTACTATTATCATTATTTTTCTCCTTGAAGGAACTTCCAAATAATGAAGATAGCATTCACAATGTTTCGTTGGTATTATTAGTTTGTTGAAAACTTTATTAGCAGGACCCTACTGGATAATGGGACTAGCAGGACCCTCATGAATAATGGGATTAGCAGGACCCTCCTGGATAATGGGACTAGCAGGACCCTTCTGGATAATGGGAGTAGCAGGACCCTCCTGGATAATGGGATTAGCAGGACCCTCCTGGATAATGGGATTAGCAGAACCCTCCTGGATAATGGGACTAGCAGGACCCTCCTGGATAATGGGATTAGCAGGACCCTCCTGGATAATGGGACTAGCAGGACCCTCCTAGATAATAGGATTGGCAGGACCCTCCTGGATAATAGGACTAACAGGACCCTCATGGATAATGAGATTAGCAGGAACCCTCCTAGATAATGGGACTAGCAGGACCCTCTTGGATAATGGGATTAGCAGGACCCTCCTGGATAATGGGATTAGCAGGACCCTCCTAGATAATGGGATTAGCAGGACCCTCCTGGATAATGGGACTAGCACGACCCTCCTGGATAATGGGACTAAGAGGATCCTCCTGGATAATGGGATTAGCAGGACCCTCCTGGATAATGGGATTAGCAGGACCCTCCTGAATAATGGGACTAGCAGGACCCTCCAGGATAATGGGACTAGCAGGACCTTCCTGAATAATGGGATTAGATTACTACCTCATAGGATTAACACTTCCTAGTCTAGATTTTTAGTTTTATTTTCTCCTGAAATAAACACTTCCTAGCCGAAGTATATGTTTTATATTTATATTTGCTAATAACTCACAAAAAATTTTCCTAGTGGAAACTGGGGCAAAAAATTTTATTTATTTATTTATTTTTGTTTGATTGTGGTGGTTCTAAGGTTTTCTCAAGCGAGACCGGGATTTTAAATTCAAGAACAAAGTTTCAAATTTTTTAGAATAATCAATTCCATGATGGTTAGAATTAGCTTTTTCAATGCATGTAACAGCCTGATTTCCACACATCTTTTACTAGTAAACTTTTGATCAAGAAAACACGCATTTATTCAAGAGCATTTTTCAAATTGTCATTTTTGAAGAATGTCAAAAGTTCCTCCTAAGTGGCAAGTTCAGCCTCCATTCCAGTTCTAAGTTAAGATATTCACTCAAAAATCAAGGTGATATCTTAAAGTCAAAATTCAATTGAAGATTCAAGGAAAGCTGTGTATATAGAAGTTTGTACATCTGTTTTTCTTTTGACTAATAGTTTTCAATTTTTATGTAAGGATAAGAGCCGCGATCTGGAGCCTCGATGGAACCTCACTTAACTTCCAACTCATCAATTTATCTCCTCGAACTACAAGTGGCATGATTCCCTTATCACTCGGGATATGTAGGATGTCCAAACAAGGACTCGATCGCACAAATTTTGATCTTTCAAATAAGAGTTCGGTCAAAACTTGTCACTTTGTCTACTTCTTTGTCTGAAAAACTCTTCGTGTTTCCAGTAAAAGAGGGGCAAACTGTAGACACGTAATTTTTGACCGAATTTATGTTTAACGCCAATATTTAGAGCATAAATAATTTTATCAATCTATATTAAATATATTTTGACTTTTTCTTATTTTATTAAGTTTATTAAAGATATAAAAATAAACAACATTAAATATAGATTTTATATTTTTATTAGATAAGTTTATTTTGATTGTTAAAAAAAAAGGGATATATATATATATATATATATATATATATATATATATATATATATATATATACATATATTATTTAAACAAACTAATATTTCTTAATTATGTTTTTTTTTATTTTAATTACCCATTTAACTTTTATTTATTTATTTACTCAAAGCAATTAATAGTTATATAATTATCATTTTATATATATATTTATTAAAAAAAAAAACCCCACTTATCCACTCCCCATTCCCCACTTCCCCCACTCACACACACATACACCCATCTACTACTACTACTTTATACCTTTTTTCCCAACTTAAAAAAAAAAGAAAAAGAGATCAAAAAGGCAAAGAGGGGAATGAGAAGAAGGAAGAAAAAAGAAACGTGAAAAGAAAAAAAATACAAACAAAAAAAAAAGAGACTCTCTCCCAAACAAAAAAAAATCAGTAAATATATATTCACTTATTTGGTTTTGACTCACAAACAAAAGTTGAAGTTGAGGTTTACTTTCGCGGTTCCTTATTCGAATTGTTTTCTTTTGGTGGAATTTTCGCAGGAGGTATCATTTTTTTTTATAATTTAGTATCATGTTTATACAAGCATTGATTACATTATATTGAAGTTATCAAATTTCATATGCGGTTAAACCATTACGTTTTATATGAAGTTTGTTCAAATATTTCATATCAATTTTGTGTTTAGATCCTTTGTATAGTTATATTCAGTGTGAAATTATTATAACAAACCATGATTCATTTTATATATAAATAACTCGTAGTTTATTGTATATTTAAGTAAAATTATTGTCCAAGTCATTTTAATTTTTAATATTTAGTTTATAATGATAACATGTGTAAGCTATTATGTAAACATGTTAATTTTAGTTAGTGGAATTTTCGTTTAATGTTAGTGACGTAAAAAAAATCGAATAATAATGAAAAAAATAAAAATAAAATAATATAATAACAATAATAATAAAAAGTTAAAATAATAAAATGTGAGAAAGAATATAATAAAAAGGGGGAAAAGAGGAAACAAAAAAAATAAATAATAGAAAAAGAAGTTTAAAAATAATTAAAAAAAAACATGCTATTGAAAAGGAAAGAATTCTTTTATTTTTTATTTTCTATTTTTTTTTAAGTTTCTTTGTCCAAAAAAAAAAATTAAGTTGAATAAAAAAAATATAAATAAAACCTTGAAAGTATACAAATAATAATAACAATAAAATAATATAATAGTAAAAGATGAGAAGGTAAAAAAAAGGAGTGTAAAAAAATAGAGTAGTAACAAACGAAAAAGTAAAAATAAAGAATATCTTATTTTATTCTGCTTTGTTTGATTTAATTTATATGCGTATATATATTTTAACTAAAGGGCATAGATTAATAAAATAAGGTAGTTTTAATATATTTAAATAAATTAAAGAATGAGGGTAAATACATTTGTTTTAACCATAGAATTTTTAAATAATTAGTTTAAGTCTTAAAGGTCCATAAAGCGACCGTGCTAGAACCACTGGACTCGAGGGATGCCTAATACCTTCACCTCGGTCAACAGAATTCCTTACCCAAACTCGTTCGCAGACTAAACAAAGAGTCATTTCCTTTTGATTAGGGGTTAAACAAAAAAAGGTGATTTGGAACACCATAACTCAATTCCAAGTGGCGACTCTGAAAAAATTAAAATAATCCCTTAAATAATAACGTCACTTAAATTGGAAAAACCCTTACGCCGCCGCGCGAAAAAGGGGTGTGACAGACATGCACTGCATTGCCAAATCATTCATGACTATTAGTAACATGCTAAAGTAGAAACAATGATTGAAACTTCAAATAGCAAAAAGTCAAATGATATTTAATTGAAAAGTCAATTTGACTTTTCTGGGTCTCACACGATGAAGAAGCAGAGAATATTTTTTCGTTGACCCTTGTATCGCTTGACACACGTGGTATGAAACACGTGTTACAAATTTTTCACCTTATACTAGTGTATTTATCTCATCTTTTCGATTATCCAACATTGTACAGAGCTCGATTTAAACACCTAAAGATGTTTAATCCTACTTTCTCTTTTCCACTAATCCTCAAACACATATTTTAAGAGAAATATTTGTGTGACTCATAAAAAAAAGTCATAATATGGTGGTGAAATTCATCTCTTTATGTTCCTCGATTTTAGAGGTGATTGCTCGTGTGAGAGAGACAATCATGCGACTTGTTTGACACACCTTATTTCTTATAAAATATCACATGCATACTACATTTGAACTTAAACTCAATATTTTTATACAGAAGAATATTATAACAATCAAGTTAATTTACAATACTAATATCATCATATTCTACACAAACTTATAGACTTAACACGTTTTTCAAAAAAGTCTCTAGAGATGACCTTCGTAAAAGGATAAACTATCATTTCACGTGTAGGAATGTATTGCAAAGTTATTTCTCCACTTGCCACCATGTCTCTCACAAAGTTATACTTGATATGAATGTGTTTGGTCTTGCTGTTATACTTAGGATCCTTTATGATGCGAAAACCGCTTGATTATCACATTATAGAATCATGGGACCCTTAGAATTCTTTGCAATCGTCATATGCTCAAAGAATCTCTTTAACCAAACAACTTTTTGCACTGCAGATGCACAAGCCACAATTCAGATTCCATAGTTGAAAGAGTTTTACAAGTAGTACTTATGATATGACATAATTCATCAGAGAAAATAATCATTTGGATGAACTTATGGTTGTTGGGAGAAGACTTTACCATGATCGACGATAGGATGTGAAATTGTTGAAGAACTAATTATTATATATAGAATTGTGATTCACAAGGACAATGCAATGCTTGTATCACGAGGATTGTATTATATATATCACTCACATGATGCCTGTGATGACTACTATATATTGCTTTGTCTTGGAATGATAAGCGAATTCCTTTTTTTTTTCCGACTTTTACTAGTATTTGGATACGTGCTTTGCATGTGTATTCCATCTTATTATTATTATGGTTGTTGTTGTTGTTGTTATTATTATTATTGTTATTCTTATTACTGTTGTTGTTGTTGTAATTATTATTATTATTATTATTATTATTATTATTATTATTATTATTATTATTATTATTATTATTTGGGAAAATGCACAAGTATCCCCTCAACCTATGCGTGAAGTCTCAGCGATACACTTATACTATACTAAGGTTCTATTTCCCTCCTGAACTTATAAGTAACTTTCTACCCCTTTTCGGCCCACTTGGCACTAGCTTGAAAAAAAATTCAACCATCGTTGGACCCACAAGATAGTTCCATGTAGGCTGAAAAGGTGTAGAAACTTATTACTAACAAAATAAGTTCAGCGGGTAATAAGACCTTAATTTAGTATAAGTGTGTCTCTGATATTTCGGGCATAGGTTGACGGGGTACCTGTACATTTGTGCATCATCCCTTATTATTATTATTATTATTATTATTATTATTATTATTATTATTATTATTATTATTATTCAACAGTATGTTTATAGCTACAATGCTATACGTTTAAATTATTTAATTGAGCTATATACATTAAATGTTAATGATATTAAAAGAATTAACATAAATATACATCGTTAAACCATTAGGAATAAAATTGAAACAATATTATGTGATGTTCTTACCTATTACGATATATAATGTACTTCGATATCTCTAAACAATAATTATAGCCTTCCATTTGATTCGATTCATAATTTTTCTAGGAGGGACCATGAGATCAAACTAGAAGATTTAATTGGATAATACAGAGGATATATCAAGCAAAGGTTTGGAGCTAAGCACTAGGCTATCAAGCTTCCGTACCTATCAAATAGATTTCTTAGTTTATAATCACACTCACATATTTGGATAATTGGCTAAAGCACATATTTTTATCCACCCGAAAAAAAAAGACATGGTCATTAACCAACCAAAACCATAAAATTATGAGAGATTGGTCATCAAAAGTGAAAGAGGGGAAAAATAAATAAATCATACTACACTTATTTAACATGGGTTGTATCACTACATCATCTTATCATATGGATGCCACGAAACAATTGAAAAAAAATAACATTTCCTGTTGGAAAGACTTCATAAAAAATATATAAGTACAATATTCTTTTTCCATAGAAATAATATACACATAAATACACAACTTAAATAGTACATATTAAACATAAATTGAACACAAAACTGATTTAACATGAAAAATAATTGATTACGTACCCGTCCAAATGATGCTATACAATGCAAAATTAGGTATGGAGCATAGCCAGTTCAAATGAGAAGGATCAATAGTTTGTATAGGGTAATAACTCTAACATAAAAAAGATGTAAAGTATAAATTATTCATTTATGTACCACAATAAAAGATATAAGAAACTATACATAATTATTAGTATTACCAGAGGAAGATCAAAAGCCAAAAACCATTTAAACTGAAAAGTAAACTGACTATTACAAAATGAATAATCCTCCACACTTACCCTTTATTATACTCTGCTAAAATTAAATTAAATGGGAGTTGGATAAGTTATTGCATAAAAATTATCATTTAATAGAAGTTTTCTTTAAAGAATAAATTGTCAAACATTCATTAGAGGAAGATGAAAAAAATATTGTATGCATTAATTATCATGTTAAATTTATTTAATTTATCAAATAATTTTTAAAATTTTAATTTAATGTAAGAGTAAAATTGTAATTCAACTTTTTACTTAGATTTTTCCTATTTATAATAATATATGATTTTAGTTTAATGCAGGGGTAAAATTATAATTTAACTTTTTACTTAGATACTTCCCTCTTATAATAATATATGATATTTGATTTAAGACTCATTCACCTAACCCTATTAAATGCCACTTATTTACTCTCTTTAACAAGTGAAATTTGCCGCGCTTGACGCGATTCTAGAATCATCTTTTTTTAGTATATTGAAATAAACTTTAAGCAATTTATATTTTTGAGTTAATTTATTGATGTGAATTATTTAAAAGGTATATGTACTATATGAACATTTTTAAAATCAAAACATATACTACACTCCCCTTGGCCCTTATGAGTAGGTTTTTCTTTTGCCTAGTTTCGTACTAAACCAAGAGGCACTAAGAAAAAGTACGTAATGAATATACCTTCCAAATCACATGTCTTAAGGATGAGAAATTACTTTAGTTTCATTAAGTTTCAATTGCAATGATAGTGATAAAAAGATTAAAACAATCAAATTAAAACACTTACTAAAAGAAATATGGAATTATCAATCCGGTAGTACAACAATACACCTTTGTTATTTTAGGTTAGTAAATTAAACTGAATATTAATATTCGATAGAACTATTTTGAATGATATTTTTGAGCTGAATGCTCCTTTAGTCTTGCAAAGTAAATCAACATTTCATTAACTAACATAAACTTCTATACTCTAGTTTTGTTTATCTTATCTTTAAAATCAGAAACACCTCCATCTATTTTATGCGTTGGTTTCTTCTCGGCTGCACGAAATATAGTGACATCTAAAAAAGGTTGAGTACGCTTAATCAATTCAAATGCACAAACATCACCAGCTTTTAACTTATTGTCTAGCACAAACGATCTCCAAGTAAGGCGAATTGTTTCTTCTGATATCCCATGGTCATATTTGACATACCAAGATCCCCTGCCAGGAACATGACGCACTAAATCGCCAAATTTCTTTTGAAAATATTTTCAAGCAAATAATAAACATATGTGCTGTCAAAACAGATGTAGCTGGTAAATAGAGCATGAGCTGATGCATCCATATGGATTGAATAAAAATCAAAGTATTCACATGTCTGAAAAGTATCTTACTTGATTGTATGGTTTTGAGACATATGATGGCTCCATAAAAGTTAAAACAAATAGATTCTAATATTTGAAATCTTGCTTTTTGATATGCGATTGTCCTTACTTTGTCCAGTACTGTCATTCTCTTAGCATAAGCCATCTCAGTTAGTTATGTGTGCATCCTACAACTTTCTCTGCTTTCTTCAAATAGAAACTCAAAATCAATATATTTGTACTAAAATGGTATGGAAGTAGATGATCTATTCTATTTGTAAGCCAGAGTAAACATACTTTTGAGGTTTCTTGAGAAAGACAGTGAATCTACATCCTCTTCTGACTGTTCCACCTTGATACTTTTGGTGTGAACGTCAACCGAAACATCGTCCACTGTCTCCTTTTCTGGTTTCTTTCTTTTACTGCCATGTCCCAATCGACAATGGCCCAAAATCTTAACAGAATGATCAATCTCAGTTCCTTTATCATGTTCTTCTGGAAAAATTCAAAACCAATATAACAATAATTAAATGATCAAAAAAATTAATAGTACAACGAATGTTGTATGCTTAAGACTATCTTTAGGAGAATTTGACTTTATCACCTTTTGTTTTTGAGTTGAGACAAGATGAACCCCTTGCCTGGTGTCTTAATTCCTTGGTTTGGACTACTTTGGGTTGAGAACTTGGAATATAGTTATTAACTTTGATAACCTTCCTTTTACTATCATAACCTCTTTGCACTTTTGTGACTATATCGTACATTAGTGTGCTCCCAGCTGCACAAAATATTTTGATGTATACATAGAGGTGAGCGCCCTTAATCAATTCAAATACACAAACATCACCAACTATCACCTTATTTTCTAGGATGAATGCCTTCCAACCAGAATAAACTTTAGCATTTCATGTTCTAATAGTGCATATGATAGACAAAGATCCACCCCTCTAGAATATGAAGCATTAAATTTCATTGGGCTCAAGGAAATACTTCTTAGAAAATTCTGAATGTATTTTCTTCCAAAAGAGATGGACACATTGAAATGAGTTATCACGCCCCGAACCTACACCCTGGACATGGCCGGCACCCAATGACCATTGCTGGTCTTGAGCGAACCCTTGACTTGGCTTACTTGACTTAGCCAAAGACTTGAACTTAAGAGATAACTCAAAAAATAACTTTAAATGTAATACTTAGCGAATATGACAACTTCAAGTCTTATTGTTTACAAATGAAATGAAACGACTACATAAAACAAACAATTTATGTCTATGAAGCCTCTAAAATAAAGATGGATGTTGGGATCGGACCTCCAATCATCCTAACAATTGAAAGCTAAGAAAAATTAATTAACCGATGATAAAGATATCCTCTGAATGAAGGGAGGCTCTGATGTAATTTGGTTTCATGGTACTTTTAATGCTTTATTCTTAAGTTTAGTGTGTGTCTAAGAGCTTTTTGTAGTAATTTTGATGTCTTTTATTTGTGTTTTTCCAGAAAAGTTGTCCAAAACAGAAATGCAGAAGATTGTGCAGAAGAGGTGACCCACGAAGCCATCGATGTACCGTAGGTGGCAACCGTTATCTGAAGGTTCAAGCATCTTGAAGAAACTCGGAGAATTCTGACCAACTGTGGGACTACGGAAGGGTCGATGGTCCATTGACTGATTGACGGACCGTCTTGGTAAACCGTCAATCAGATCAGAGATTAGTCCAATATTCGGTGTTGAAGAAATAACTAAGTATGGAACGACGAAGGTATTGACGGACAATAAGTGTATCGACGGACCAATAGCAAGATACGTCGATTGGATAAGAGAAGATGCAAAAAATGAAGGCTGAACAAGATTCTAAGTATGGAACGACGGAGGTAGTCGACGGCCCGTCGTTCCATCGACCGAGTGTCAGTGGAGTTGTCGATTGAAGACACGTTTCTAGAGAGACTTTCCTTATTTTGAACTCCTTTTAATTTAGGACTTTGTTATTATAAATAGGGTTAAAAACTTCGGTTTTGGGGTTAGAGTTTTTATTATTTTTCATACTTTAGTTCTTGGGAATCGACTTTACAACTTGGGCAATTATGTCAAATTTCCGGAATTAATTTACAAGTTAATTTTGCTATTTCAAGTTTTATTTCTGGATTTTCATCAAACTTGTCAAAGTAAGTACATGAATTATTGCTTAACAATCATGAATTGTGTATTCTTAGGAATGAATAACTAAATCCACAACTAGGGTTGTGGGAACCATGGTAGTTAACAAGGTAAAACTAGCTAAATAACAATTCTAGAATAAATTCTTAAATGTATTGATAATTCTTTCGTTTTAGAAGTATTTTTAACGAGTGCACGTGTTAGACCTTGCCCTATTTCTACTTACCAAACCAAGGGGGTAGTTAATAGGAAAAGAATTATCAACATCGATTTAGTGGACACTATCCAATAGGCTAGTTTCAATTGGGGCGAAGTAATAACTTAGCTATACATTGAGTGATGCTTAATATGAGGTAAAGGTAAGGTTTAGTAAATTAGACACACGTAGTCGGACCAAGGTGCAGGGTAAAATTTTCTAGTTTTCGGACCAAGGAGTTAGAGATACCTAACTTACTCCTTTGCATGCAAGACACTAAAAAAGAATTGTTATAGCTAGGATTACCGTGTTATGAACCTCTGGGGAACACTTACACCCCAGTTTTTCTCATCACTTGATAAACACCAAAGTTTTAGTTTTGCTATTTATTTTACTTAGAAATAATTAAATGAACCTCTGTGTAACAGTTACTTCTTTAGGAAAGTTTAATTTAAGCGTATCAAATATTGGCGCCGCTATCGGGGAAAGTGGCCTTTAGATTAACTTTAAGTGCAATTACTGAATTTAGTCAATAATTTCCTAATTTTACTTTGTTTTTTTGTTTTTTTGTGTCTTTTAGGTCTAGCACTAGTGTTTTCCAAGTACACGTAGTCGAGGAAAACCAACACTTCAGTTTGATCAAGAACTGAATCGTACACTATGCAAAACGAACGATCCACACAATCCTGCTAACCTTGCTGATGGGATCAACTGTCAACATCCTCCACCCGTTGATGCTCATCGTGGAAAACCCTGATGAGGGCGCTTTGAGGAGAAAACCTCCTACCCCATGCCCTCAAGAGTATTATAAGGGCAATGTTAACATCGCCGATTCGGATGGACCTCTTATCGGACTTCTACTACCATAAGGTCATTTATTCGTGGTAACTAGTAGCTTGATGCAAATGCTCATCGCTAGAGGTTTGTTTTCGGGGCTACCATCTGAGGATACACATGCTCACATCGCCAAATTGAGGTTGGTGTGCAAGATTTGTATAGGGAGGCCGGAGTTGGAAATTGATATCATTGGATTAAGGGTGTTTCCCATCTCACTGATGGTAGAGGCCGCAATTTGATTTACTGAGTTGCCTTATAATTTGATCTATACTTTGGAGCAGTTGAGGGATGTGTTCCTAGCAAGGTTTACCCAATTTCTAAAAAACCTTTACCACAAAGATAGGGTGAACAACTTTTGGCATTTCCTGGGGAGTCGATAAGTAGTTCTTGGGATAGGTTCACCTCATTTGTGAGAAGTGTCTCAAACCACCGCATTGATGATGAATCATTGAAAGAGTACTTCTATAGGGGGCAAGATGATAACAATAAGGCGTTACTTGATACTATTGCGGGTGGTTCTTATGGTGAGTGCACTTATGCAGAGATCGCAGAAAAGTTGGAGAAAATTTCCTGAAATAACAAGGCTTGAAGCACTAGGAAGTCCGACACCAGGAGAAACACCTTTGCAGTGCAAGCTACACACAACCCAGTCGCAGATGAGATTCGTGAAGAGATGGCTCAAATGAGGACTGATCCTAGGTTGGTATAGAACTGGGGTGCAGAGGAAGTGAATGCGATGAATTATTGGACTAAGCCACCACCGCCGGTAGATATATTTTACTATGAGGAAGACTCTTATGCAATGAATAAGCAGATGGGGGGTTTCTGACCGAACGCCCAAGGATCCTATCAGGAGAATTGTCACCACGGTAAAGGAAATCAAGGTCAAAACTATGGGAATTACAACAAAGATGGACACTATGTTCGAGACGGAAACTATAACCACAACAACAACTTTAACCGGGGTAAAATATAGTAACAAAAATGATCGGAGTGGGCCCTATGCTCCACCTTAAAATTGGAAAGTTGATCCTAGGGATGACACATGTAGTATGGCGCGAGTTTAGGATATGTTGCAAAAGATGATGTGGAGGTTTGATTCTAGTGATGAGCACGCCAAAGAAATGAGAAGTGATTTAGCTAATATTTGAAAAAATGTGGATGCACATGCAATCTCAATCAAGCATCTTGATGCAAATGACCAAATTGTCTTCTAGTGTGAACCCACGCCAATCGGGTACTCTTCCTAGCAATACCGTCCAAAATCCAAAAAATGATGGACATTGCATGGTAGTCACTACTCGGGGAGGTAAGCAAACAATTGATCCACCTATGCCGTCTAGCGTAGAAGATGAGATGAGAGGAGATGATAAGGTAGTGGAAGTTCGTGGTGAATTGGTAGATAAATCGGGGAAAAAAGATGAGATACCCAAAAGGTGACTCCCATTCCTAGACCACCACCTCCATTCCCGCAAAGATTGGTGAAAAAGAACGAGGATGGTAAATACAGGCTTTTTATTACTATGTTGAAAAAGCTTTCCATCAATATCCCTTTGATAGAAGCTATTGAATAAATGCCGGGTTATTCCAAGTTTATGAAAGATATGGTCACTAGAAAGAGACCAGTTAGTTTTGAGGATAATGATCGGATAAAACATTATAGTGCTATTGCGACAAGGTCTCTTTTGCAAAATAAAAAAGACCGAGTGCTTTCACTATTCGATGTACAATCGGGTTGTTACACTTTGCTAAAGCATTATGTGATCTTGGGGCAAGCATAAATTCCATACCTCTCTTTATTTACAGGAAGTTGGGTTTGGGTGACCCAAAGCCCACTGCGATGCGGTTACTAATGGACGATCGAACGGTGAAGAGGCCTATTAGGATAATCCACGATGTATTAGTGAAGGTGGAGTCGTTTATATTTACGGCCGATTTAGTGATTCTTGATTGTGAGGTGGACTTTGAGGTGCCCATTATTCTTGGAAGGTCGTTCCTTGCTACGGGTCCTGCCTTGGTTTACATGGAGAAACGGTAGATAAAGTTTCGGTTAAAGAATGAAGAAGAGAAATTCAACATTTGTATGTCCATGAGGCAGAGTGGAGAGCTCCAATCGGTATTGACGATATCCTATAGGGTTGAGAGTTCGTCTGAGGTACAAATAGAAGAGCTCCTTGGTGTTGAGGCACTAGCGGCAGTGATCATGAATTTTGAGAGTGATGGTATTGAAGAGTATAGGTCATTGGTTGCAAAACTTGATCGAGGTGATGGGAGGTTGAAACCAAAGAAGTTAGAGTTAGATATGAAGATTCACGTGTCTCCACCCGCAAAACCATCTATTGAGGAGGCCCTAAAATTGGAGCTTAAGGCTCTACAAGCTCATCTGTGGTATGTTTTCGGGGGAAAAGATGATACTTTGCCGGTAATCATTGCATCGGATTTGAATGTGGAGTGTCTTGTAGAAGTGTTAAAAAGGTTTAAACAAGCCATTGGTTGGACTATTGCAGACATTATTGGGATTTCACCTGATATTTTTTCAAACAAAATCCAAATCATGCCTGATCATAACCTAAGTATTGAGCATCATATACGGTGAAATCTACCTATGCAAGAGGTAGTGAGAAAAGAGATTATGAAGTGTTTGGATGCTGCATTCATATATCCGATTGCCAATAGTAGTTGAGTTTGCTCTGTTCAGTGTGTGCCCAGAAAGGGGGGAATGACTATGGTCCCTAATGAGAAGAATGAACTTGTTCCAATGAGGCCGGTGACCGAATGGATAGTTTTTATGGATTATTGGAAGTTGAATACATGGACTGAGAAGGACCATTTTCTGATGCCCTTCATGGATCAAATATTGGATAGGCTTGCAGGAAAGGGGTGGTATTGTTTTCTTGATGGTTATTCAGGTTACAACCAAATCTCTATTGCAGCAGAAGATCAAGAGAAAATCACCTTTACTTGCCCTTATGGAACTTTCGCCTTCAAGAGAATGCCTTTTGGATTATGTAATGCACCGACTACTTTTCAGAGATGTATGATATTGATATTCTCCGATATGGTGGAAGACACTATTGAGGTGTTTATGGATGATTTTTCAGTGGTTGGCGACTCCTTTGAGTGTTGTTTGAGTCACTTGGCTGAGGGTCTCAAAAGGTGTGAAGATTGCAACCTTGTCCTAAATTGGGAGAAATGACACTTCATAGTGAAAGAGGGTATTGTATTGGGTCATCGCATCTCAAATAAGGGGATAGAAGTTGATTGAGCCAAAGTTGAGGTGATAGAGAGACTTCCACCTCCCATCTCTGTAAAAGGTGTGAGGAGTTTTCTTAGGCATGCGGGCTTTTACAGAATGTTTATTAAGGATTTTTCAAAAATTTCACATCCTCTATGCAAGTTACTTGAGAAAGAATGTAAATCTTATTTTGATGTATCCTGTCTGATGGCGTTTGGTGAGTTGATGGAGAAGTTGGTGTCTGCGCCCATAATTATTTCCTTGGATTTGGGTAAGTCATTTGAGGTGATGTGCGATGCTAGTGGGGTTGCTCTTGGTGTAGTTTTGGGTCAAAGAAGGGATAAAATTCTTCACCCCATTTATTACGCCAGTAAGGCCCTTAATGAAGCTCAAAAGAACTATACTGTGACTGAACAAGAGCTCTTTGCGGTGGTTTTTACTTTCAAAAAATTTTGCTCCTACTTGCTTAGAACAAGAGTCATAGTGCATACTATTCATTATGCCTTGGGATATTTGATGGCAAAGAAGGATGCGAAACCAAGGTTGATCAAATGGGTTTTGTTCTGTTGTAAGAATTTGATTTTGAAGTGAAAGATAGAAAAGGGACTGAATATAGAGTTGCCAATCACTTGTCCAGATTAGAGGATGAAGCTATGCGAGAATTGGGTGAAAAGTTTTGAAATTAATGATAATTTCCCTGATCATCATGTATTGGCCGCTTCTCATGACTTGATTCCATGGTTCGCCGATTTTGTGAATAATTTGGCTAGTGATATAGTTCCATCGGACTTGTCCTTTCATCAAAGGAAAATGTTCATGAATGATGTGAAAAATTTCTTTTGGGATGAACCATACTTATATAGGAGTTGTGCTAATGGTCTTATTCGTTGTTGTGTGCCAAAAGTTGAGATGCTAAGTGTTTTGGAAGAATGCCACCCCTCGCCTGTGGGTGGGCATCATAGTGGTATCTGGACTGCCCATAATGCAGTGTGGGTACTACAGGACAACAATCCACCAAGATTCTCATGAGTTCGCCAAGGCATGTGATAGGTGCCAAAGAGATGGAGGTATTTCTAGAAGGCAAGAACTCCCTTTGAATCCCATTTTTTTAATTGAGTTGTTTGATGTTTGGGGCATTGAATTTATGGTCCCTTTTGTGAGTTCTCAAAATGGTTGGAAACCATAGCACTATCAAATAATGAAGGGACGAGTGTCACCGCGTTCTTGAACAATAATATATTTTCTAGGTTTGGCACCCCTAGGGCCATTATTAGTGATGGAGTATCCCACTTTTGCAACAAGTTGTTCAAAGGGTAATTGGAGAAATATGGGGTTCGCCACAGTGCATCCACTCCTTACCATGCACATACTAGTGGGTAAGTTGAGGTGTCAAACAGAGAAATCAAGCAAATTCTGGCAAAAACCGTGAATGCTAGTAGCACGAATTGGACAAAGAGGCTTGATGATGCTCTTTGGGCCTACCGGACAACGTACAAGACTCTTATAGGAATGTCTCCATATCAACTTGTATTTGGGAAGTATTTTCACTTGTCGGTTGACTTAGATCACAAGACCATGTGGGCGATGAAGAAATTGAAGATGGATTGGAATGAAGCAGCGCAACAGAGATTAAATGGGATAAAGGAGCTTGATGAGTTTCGCTTGAAGGCATATGAAAGTTCAACCTTCTACAATGAAAAGATGAAGAACTACCATGACAAAAATATATATAAGCGCAAATTTGCGGTCGTGGACTTGTTGCTCTTTTTCAACTCTAGGTTGTGCTTTTTTTTGGGCACACTCAAGTCCAAATGGACTAGTCCTTTCTTGATCACTAAAGTATTCCCTCATAGTGCAGTTGAGTTGGAGAACAAGGAGGGTGCAAGGTTCATGGTAAATGGGCAAAGAATCAAAATCTACCTAGGGCATGCAGAAAATACGAATGAAGTGGTTGAGGAACACCATCTTGATGAAGT